>VWZF01000749.1:436667-484221 GCA_013396755.1 Sclerurus mexicanus
TTGCTGATCAAAGAGTGCAAAGAAACAAGCCCAAAAAAGCTACTGAATCTCAAGGAAATGCATAGGCACTGACAGATGCTTGAAAAGTATAAAGATGCCCAGCTCCCAAAGACAGACAATTGAGAGAGTCAATAGCAAAAATGTGACCTGGCAGCATATTTCATACTGAAAAGGCTACATGTAAAATGATGAATATCCCTTTTCATGGCATCTCTAAGCTGAGGATTATCATATGACTAAGGAACTAATCAGTTGTTCATGTTCTCTTTATATTGAAAAAATCCTTATGAAGTGATAGAATTTCATCAGAAAAGACTAAGACAAATCCGCCACAGGCCTATCATAGCACAGTGGTCAGACCATTTGTGTATGAGGTGTAGTATGTAATAAGTATATTACAGCAAATATTTTCACAGTGAGAAGTGTATTTTAAGTATCTGATGAATAGGTTCTTATGTGAAGTTAATGTCTGGATCCCTTGAATGATCAGCAAAGAGAAGGAGAGAAACCAGAGTGGAACAAATCAGTCTTGGAAGAAGGATAACAATGTTTTCAGGAAAACCTTAGACAAATAAAATCTAGTAGAATCTAAACCGAAGATATGACTGAGGTTTAATGTTACATGTTAAGGCTACAATTTACAGGTCTTTTGAAAATTTTTACTACCTGATGTTTGCATCAGGCATCCTGAGTAATAATTGGGTATGTATGCTCCTTAGTGAATTTAGCCTTTTGGATTTAATTAATATTAATTAATTAATTAATTAATCCTTCATAAAAATGTCAATACACAGTTCTAGGAGCTTTTGCCACAGCACTTCTGCCTCTAGCAGGCAGTGCTCTTACTAAACCTCAGATGCATGCTTCCAAGCACCCATGTAGTAAACTGTGTTCAAAACTGGTTTCTAGAATCTCTTAGAACCATTTTGATGCTCACCTTTGTCCACTTTACACATATGCTTCCAATATTTCTCAGGGTGTTATGGCTTTAAAAGTGCGTACTTCAGCATGCTCGATCTGGACAAGCAGACACCTCTGGGCAGTCATGCATGATAATGCCAGTTTAGAGTAGCTTCTTCTGTTCATCCTCAGTTTGGAAATGCCACAAGGGGGAAGTTGAGTTGAGCACAATGTATTTTTATACAAACATTATATGAGGATTAAAATTCTGATTGTCAGTTAGTTAGAAATCTACATGCAAACCAACATGCAAAAGTATGAAAGTTAATGGAACAGAAAATGGAACTGCAGGATGCTAATGCAGAAAATGCCTATATTTAACATTCTGTTCTTATCCACTCCAGTACCACAGGATTTTACCTCTAATTTTGAATTACAAATCTCAAATGTAAAATTGCACAATATCAACTGAACTACAAAGAGATGACCCTTTAAAAGCCATTATATTTTCATTCCTATATAATTTTTCATAACACATTTTTTCAATTGTTTTGTTTGCATTTTTTATAATGCGCAAGTAGTGAGAAAACCACAGACACAAAAGAAATATTTTAAATGTCAATATGTTATACGTCTTTTCAGAATTGCAACATTATGGCGGAAAAGCTAAGCTGAATGTGTGCTGGAAAGCATTAAAACCTATTTTTCTTAACATTGCATGAGTATTTAATAAGGTAACATTGACCACCTCAAGTTTCTAAATCAATGTTGACTGATCAAAAATCCACTTAGAGCTATGACCAATAAATTCAAACACCATCCGAAAAAAAAAACAAAACAGAGAATCTTTAAAGGAGGGCACTATTCTTCTCTCTCTTTTGCTGTCATTTTAAATTGATTATTCTTCAGGAAATGTATGGAAAGCTAAGGAGCTACCACAAGCAAAATTGTTATGAATTGAATCATGCCAAGAAGAAAGCTTAAAGACAAAAAACAACAGAATAAAATGTGGAGATTAATCAGTTAGTGAGAGATACAGTCAAGTGCATCATCATCATGGCTAGGCTTCGCAAACGAAAATTTGCAAGGGGTCTACCCACAAGTCAGGTGCACCATGAAGTGATAAGTGAATCTTCATATTAACTCTGATCAGTTCCCAGTTATGAAACCAGTTTTTTTAATGGACTTTCCACTTTTCTAAAAATCTTTATTGGATTCTTTTTCTGAATGCTTCTCTAAATAGTAACTTTAAAATTACATGCTTTTGAGGACTATTCTGAGAAGGTATGATCACAATCCATTTTAAAAGGAAGCTACAGTAAGGTTTCTTGTGCCTAAGAGAATACAGAACAAACATTAAAATATAAAGAACATAATAATATTGCAGTTCTTAATTTTGTGTCCATATTATACTTACAATACCTGAAATATGTTAGCAGGCATATTCTGAAGTAAATTAAATACTATCTGAGCAAAATAAAGGTTTTTGGGCTGCCAGCTAATGAGCTATGTTACACCACAGCAAAAGGGACATTAGAGAAAATGATAGATCTACCTCATGGAGGTAGTCCCTGGTGCAGAGAGAGAATATAATAAAATCAGTCAGTACAACGATTATCTCATTTGGAAAGGTTCAGTCAAAAACAGCAGACTGTCATTCAGGTAAGATCTTTGACACTGTATCTTGCATTTCTATACGTTTACCTTGCAGGTGTTTGAATTTAAGACTCAGTTTAATTAGTGACTTCTTACATATCTCAGTTTTAATGAGAAGTTTCAATGGATAATTACTTAATTTCTGTAATAAGGAACAGCATAAAAGGGTGAAAACTGGCCAAAGGGGCATTCCAGGGCTGTTGGAGATGGTATCTTCAACTCTTAGATAGCACCATGGGATGACAAACAGAAAGAGCATACTTTCATCATAAAAGGTATGACCAGCAAATCAAAGAGGGTGATTGTTTCCCTTCACATAGCATTTGCAAAGCTCTATCTGAAGAATCAGATCCTCTTTTGGGCTACACTGTACAAAACAGGTGCTGACAATCTGAATAAAGTCCAGTGAAGAGCTGCCAAGGTGGTAAAGGGGGCTGGAGCACATGCTGACATAGGAAGCTGAAGGAACTAATTCAACCTTGAAACTAAACTTGCCTTGAGAAGGAGGTCAGATCACATGACTTTTGCAGGTCTCTTCCAGACTTAGTTTTACTGTGATTCTATTATTTGAAGAATGAAAATCAGATTTCAGAGCTTTGCAGGCCCTGCAGAAAAAAATAAATAATACCTTAGAGAGAAAATATGCAGCTGAACCCATTCAATAACTTGTCTATAGGGTGATTCTCCCTTTTTATAGGGAAGTATTACTAATTTAGGGAGACTGCAAGGAGTGTATTTTGTATAGTTCATGCCTATGATATACTTCTTGCACAAATCAGGCATACCAAAGCAGACTCAGTTCTCCTATGATTCCCACCATTGACAAGTGCTCATATATTTCTCATCTGACTTTCCTTGTGGCCCGTATTTCCTTTGTGTCACTCATTTTCTTACCCAGCTTAGCCGTGCTGGCAACATTGACAGTCTGAGTGCACACAGTTCAAAGCTAACAAGTGAAGCTTATCAGAAGTTACCCTTTTTTTGTGCCTCTGATCACACAACTTGAACTTTGGTCCCTTTATCTTTTATGAAAACAAACTTTCAGATCCTTTGAAGTACAGCAGCCTCAAGAGTGCTGGTATCAGCCTTTCTCAATCACACATGGCTACAGCTATTTTCTCGCTGCTTCTTTGTGCATGGTGTGGGAAAGCACTACTTGAATGAGGCAAATAGAAAAATGTTACAATACTCCTTTACAGCAAACCCATAAAAAAGGAAGAGTCTGCTGAGACTCTTGCACTTGAAAAGATGTCCTTGAATGGTTTAAGAATAGTCTGACATATTATGGATGCAGTACAATTCAAAGATGAATTGAAGTTAGGTACTTAATACAAGCTGTATCAGAACTGAGAATAGACTTTTTGGCTGAAATGTCCTGCCTCATTTGGAGTGTTCTTGCTGTTTAAAATTGCATATAAAGCATAATATTTTCTTCTGTTTAGTGTTTCTTCTTTCACAACATGTTGTCAGGCAATATCTGTACTTCTAAGGTGAAGGAGAACTGCTCACTACTTTTCACAGTGTTCAGCATCTTATAGAACTGGACAGTGCACTACTGGAAATGTTCTTTATTTTGATGAAGGGGAAAAATTATAATCATGTATGCAGAAGGTGAATCATGTCTGCAAATATTTAACACATGAAATGATAAAAGCAGAAGCATATTATGGGCATCTAAAGTCAGGTATATCACTCAAAAAATGCCCAGATGACACACAGTGATAAAGGTACTGAGGTGAAAAAGAAAGAATAACAACACTGATTGGCAATCTGTGACATGCCAAGTGAACAGCGGGAGTGCGGGAAACAGTGTGTACTCTTCAGAGAAAATTTACTATGCAGAGATAGACCTTCAAGTCGGGCAGGAATGGAAGCATAAATGTCAGAGACTGATGCAGAGAGCACCACTTAGGGCTATTATCAAGTCTGGAAAACAATGATGAAAAGAAAGTAACGAATAGAACATTTACACACAATCTCAGAGGCCTTAGGACAAAAGAAAATAATTGTTTAAACTATATTACCAGATATCTCCTTACTTTGGCATCATACTTATCTGTTAAATTGATATTTTTGAAGATAGAGCTATAGCAGAAATTATATTAAAAGGTGTGAAAGAATATGGTAAAATGAGTTATAGTGAAAGTCTGTAAATATTATTCAGAGCAAATGACTCATAACAGGATGAAATAAAATGCCGTATTTTGTGAAATCACTTAAGAGAGACAACCGAATTTTCATCAAGATTAAAAAATTCTCTTACTCCTGTTCTTGTTAAGAAAATACTTTATTCTTTTCATTTATTGTTCATTTTTAAATTCTTGCTTTCTTTGTTGATGTCCAGCTTTACACAGGCACGAAATTAAAGTCACAAATATTTATAATTCTTTATCTGGTCACACACTTGGGTTTTAACTCTCTGCTAAATTCAATGGGTCAACATGCATAAGCCATTAATCTATGTTTCTAAATGGATATATGAAAGAAAAATTTCACTAAAGAAATATAAGATTATGCAGAAGATTAAAGAATAAAATGAAAAATTAAACTTTTCCTTCTACTTTGCGCTATGCTACAATAATCATGTCTCTGTTTAAATTTATTAAGCACTTATTAATGTATTTGACCAGGGTGTTATGAAGGCATTTTAATGAATATGAGGGTCTATGTGGATCCAATTTTTATTACAAAAATTCAAAGTACATTCTGGAAGGATAGGTGAAGAACAATTTTTCTGCTTCAACAGCAGAACTGCAATCACTGTAAATAACCAAATGGATCACTACAGAATTTTTCACTATGGAGAAGTCTGCACAGAGTTTTCAGTGTTAACAAGTAAATGTTCTACAAAGTACTGTCCCTTGATTCCTGTTACAGAATGCTACGAGTACAACTCCTGTCTGATTTTAAGAGACAACATAAAATGATTTTGTGTCCCCCTTCTTCTCAGGAACAGTTTCTTTCATCAGTATTTTCCTCAGTACTGACATTCAAGGTCAATGGTAGTGGAATTTAACCTCTGGATACCTTAGCAGAAATTTGAATGCCTCCAGTAAAATCTTGAAAACTGATTTTATCAGTTACAGCTCTTTGGAGTTATTTGGTTTGGGTTTTGGTTTTTTTGTGGTTTTTTTTTTTTCTCCCTGACAATGCATTTAAATATAGCTTGTGTTTTAGTGAGAGCTATGTATAAATTATAGATAGAGCATTTTGGAGGCCTACTGTTAGATTTTTATTTTAGCAAAATATGAATACTAAATATCTATGAGTTTACATTTTATATCCTGAGTTGAGTAGCTATTCAACCATAGACAGTGACAATTGGTGATCTACCTAGCTAGCTAAAGAGTCAAACAATTCATATAGCAAAGTAAAATAATGAGACAACAGCAGCAATCACAATTTTTACAGTTTTAAGGTAACTTAAGCTTAAACCTTAACAGTTTAAGGTAATGGGTATGCCCATTTATGGTCAATATTTCAAAGTGGGAAAAAGCTGAGAACACAGTATTTCTGGTAAGAAATTTCCAGTTTAAACTTTAACATAGTCAAGTTTGTCTTAAGGGAAAATATTCATTGAAGACATTGATGTAGCAATTTCTGCAATGAATTTGATCATTTATACAATAAATTTAATCACTGTTTAATGTCCAGACAGAGATCAGTGATAAGTCATGCCCCTCAAGGGTCTATTAGGACGAGTACTGTTTAATGTCTCCATCAATGACACAGACAATGGGACTGAGTGCACCCTCAACAAGCTTTCAGATGACACCATGCTTAGCCAGGGGTTAAGGTCTGACTGCTAAGAAATAGTAAGGAGAGGAGAGAGAGAGAGACAATAAGCAGAAGATAGTCATCACCTGTGGATTCAGCAGCGTCCTATTAGTCCTTCTTCACCTTGGGCCTCTTGGTGTCGAAGGGTCCTGAGTTTGCTCAAAACTTTTCACTATTTATACATTTTAGCAAACAAAGGCATTAATGTTTATTGGCTACACTGTTTTCTTATTCTATTGGTTAAATGATTCCCTCACTTCTAATGTTAATTAGTCTGCATTCTCAGTCTTTCTCTTTTCACTCAGTGGGCTTCTTGAGTTGGTGGATTGTGAGTTCGTGGTTGCAATCTCCCCGTGCTGGAATTACCTTTTACCCAGTCCAATCTAATTTTGACACAGTTGCTGAGATGGCTTTCCTTGTGGCCCACAAATTCTGCATTCTCTGTGTTCATTATCAATTATATATTCTTTTCCCCCAGCATTGCTAAACCTCCTGCTGCTTCTGAGATAACATCCAGAGAAGAGTACCACCTTTATCTTATCTCAAATTCCCATCACAGTGGCTTAGTTTACAGTCCAAGTCCCAGGAGACATTTTCAGGGGGGAGCTTCAGTGGTCACAAATGCCATATATCCTATAACTTGGGATGATCTTTGGCTGGTGATATGCATATGAGTAGTTGCTTCATTACATAGTTTTCCACAGTGGGAATTTTTGTCTGGATGCATTACCCAGGATGTGCTAACCAGATCTCCCATCCACCAGGCCTGGAGTTAGCACCATTCTGTTGCTCCAGTCTGTGCTAAACTCATGGTAAAGTGTCTTTAACACTGTTTGAGACAGGAGTTTCCAGCCTGGAGGAGAAAAGGTTTCAGGAACCTTTCAGTACTTAGAGGGTACTTTCAGAACTATAAAAAAGATGGGGACAGACTTTCTAATAGGTCCTGTAGTGATAGGATAACAGGTAAAAACAGGTAATAAAACTAAAAGAAGATAGATTCAGAAGTTTTTTATGAGAAAAATGATAGAACACTGGAACAGGTTTCCCGGGGAGGTGGTAGATGCCCCATCCCTGTAAACATTCAAGGTCAGGTTGGACAGGGCTCTGAGTAACTGTATCTAGATGAAGCTGTCCCTGATCATGGGTAGAGGGATTGGACAAGAAGACCTTTAAAGGTCCCTTTCAACTCAAATCATTCTATGATTCTGTTATTCAGGTTTCAAAAGGACTAGTCTGCTATAAATAGTTTTAAGGCAGACAGCATCCAGGGACAACCAATAGTTCCAGAAGAATATAAATCTCTAGGTATGCAATCAATTCAAGGGAAACATTAAAGTCTCTGCTTGCCCAGAGTAGAACAATTAAGTCATGTTAACATTGTAACTCCTGCAGTATTTAAAGGGTGGTGTTAATTAAGCTCAAAAAGGGAAGCTATGATTTCCTCACTGAGCACAGTCTTTCCTGTATATTTTCAGAATAATTTTCCCTGTGGTGCTATTTGCATCTCCTTCTATTCTAATTCTTTTCTTTATTCTCTTTGTCCTCATCTGTAAGGTCACTGAAGTAGTATTTTGTACATCTCCAGCTCTATTCAATAAATAATAAACGTCAGAAAATGGACTTTCTTTTATATCCATTTGCTGAAGTCCATAAATATTAAGCTTTATTATAGGAATTCGTCGACATTCTTAAGGGTAGAAAGAGAGAAAAGAAAAAAGAGTATCTGCAGTCTGTCAGAGTAACTCATATGTAATCAGAACTGAATACTGAAGGAAATGAGTGAAATCTGTACACTGGCTATCGTCATTACCTTTAATACATTCCTCAATTGTCTTCTTGCTTTCAGAAAGCAGGATTAATGGCTCAAATGATTGATAATGCAATGCAGAAACTTGCAATGCTAGATTAGTATGGACATTGTAAAATGGCATATAAGATGGCTCAACAGTTGCCTTGAGATATCACACAGAGTCAGTGGCCTATTTTTTTGTTTGGTTGTTTTTTTGTGGGTTTTTTTTTCATTTACCCATTGTTTATTAGTGTAATTACAGTTCTAAAAGACTGAGAAAAAATATCCAGTGTTAACTCTCAGCAAGTGCTGCCATTTACTAACAATAAATCCACATAGACTCTATTTAGTAGTGTACCCCTATATTCTTATATCCCAGAAAACTCCAGGCAGAACTGCTTTGTATCTCTGCTGGCTTTATGACCAGAGGTCAAGTCTGAAAGCTGAACCTTAAGGATTTCAAAGAAATCTGCTCTGGGGAATTTAACACCTTAATATTTAGGCCTCATTCATGAATTAGCATTTAAATGTGGGTCAATAGTTCACATCTGAGTCAAGCATGTGCACCATGGAGAACAGAGTTCACTGCCACCAGTTATGCTGTGTTGCTTACATCCTTCATCATCCATTTTAAGTAATAATGCACACTACAACTCTTCCTGTTGCCTCAAGTGTCACAGATTCTAGTAAAAATAGCTTTAGAATGTTTGTATCTGTTAATACCTTATGTATATGATTATGTAATCTGTAAGAAGCTTCTGAATGGATTAATCCCACACAAATTTAAGAGGTATATCTGAAAAAATAGCAACCTTTCATGACCAGTGATTACTAGTCATTATAGGGATGAGTCCTGGCTAAAATCAGATACAGGGATAGCAATGAAAAAAGAAAATAATCATTCAATATATGTAGAAAATATGTATGTAGCAAATTTCAACTGTGATGTAGAGTTGAAATTTAGTGAAGAAACAGCAAGGTGTAGAGTATGAAAAAGTATGATCTGTTTTGCAGAAAGAAGTCCCAGCTTTGTAATTGACTCAGCAAAGTGAAGTACAAATTTTAAGGAACTCTTAGAAATTACCCTAGAAAAGCATGTGTCAAAATTGATTTTTGTGTGCCTATCTATAAGTAATGCTGGTTTAATACTCATAAATTTATTCAACAGTCTGTTTTACCAACATGTACCATGAACACTTTGTAGACGTAAATTAATAAACTTGTGTTTTTCCAGTATGACTACTTTGGAATTTTCTATTAGGACCAAGTAGAAACCCCATAGCAGAAAATGGTCACCCCAAGAAAGGGAGGGTTTTTGATTTATACTAACACTCTAAAGAAATGAAAAGAAAATGGAGATACCCTGATTAAGAGGCTTATTGAATGCAACAGAGAAGAGCACTACAAAGCGAAAAACAAGGACAATATCTGCTGCACCTAAGCAATTGTTTATTTCACTGTTTCACTCAAAGTGCAGCATTTAAAAATCCTCTGAATTTTAGACTGCAGTCTTGTTTCTAAAATCAAAATATCAGGAACAAGATTTAGTGCAGTTCCCTTCTTACAAAATCACCATGTTGGTGAATCTGTTTTGTATTCAATTAAATGATTGCACATTACAGTTAAAAATCAAAAGTAATTGCAATTTGATTAACTTTAAATTAATGGCCTAGGGGAATTTACCTTTGTTTAGACTATGGTATTATTAAGAGAAAAATTATTTTCAAAAAATGCTTGATTTACTAAGCATAGAAAATGTGAAAACATCTCATGCAATTAGATGATCAAGGACGGAGTGTATTACATTGAACTGCAGAGCAAGTCAAGTGGTATATGCAAAAACATCAGTCCAGTGACATAAACCCACTGTTCCTAGGAGCTTTCATATCAGCAAGAAATATGCTGAGAAATTAATTAGAGAAAAATCATTACTGAAGACATAATGTCACTGATCTTTATTACTCATCCAAAAAAGAGTTCACATAATTTGATAAATTTTGTTATTAATATGGAAACATAGATTAATGTTTGCATAATAATGATATATTTCACCACTTGCTGTCAACATCCTTAAAAAATTAGTTACAACCTGGAAATGTAGCAAATTATGGAAATCACTACCTAAATTAAGCTAATTTGCAAAAAAAGAAAAAATATTCATGTTTTCCACACTAGTTTGTTTCTCTTCAGTGCGAATGTTACATAAATATTTACCTTATTTGGATGTGCTTCTTGTTTGTTTCATTTGCTTATGTTGACACACTTGCAGTTATTATAAAATAACTCCATCTCTGAGGTCTCTTTTGCCATCTTAGAACACGATTTTATAACTATTCAAAGTAAGAAAGGGAATAAATTTAATTTCCTCTTGCTTCAGAAAACTTGACCTCTGCTCACAGAGTAGAGAGAGTAGAAAGACAGTCGTCACTGACAGCTAATGGGACTGCAGCACACTCAGCCTGTTTCAGTGTAATAAACTGGATGGTGAGTGATAATTGGGTAGCCATGTGATCTGTATGAAAGCTCATCACAGTAATGGTCCCTGTACTGGAACAAAAGCAAAGGTGCTAAAGGCATGCCTTTCAAGAAGGAGCAGGAATAATTAGATCATAAGTGGCACCACAATTTTCCCAAAACATGAAGCAGGGCATAGTAAGAACAGTATATATAGGGTTTACTGGAGATTTGCTTTTCTTTTATATACTTCATTCTACTTTCAGAACAAAATAGTCATTATTATCTCTCAGAACCTTTTATCTGTGCTACCATTGCACAACACTATCAGTATACATCCAAGCTATTCTGTGCTCTGTTCAAGAGGATAATTTTACATAACCCTAGAGGGGGAAAAAAATAAAAGTCATGTAGTTCCTTCGCTGGAAGTCTTCAAGTCCAAACTCCTAGTCAAAACAAGGCTAATTGGAATAATAGATTAGGTTGTTAAAGGATGTCCAGCTGAGTTTTGTAAAGCTCCAAGAATGGAAAGTCTGAAAACACTTTGAGCAAACTGGTCCATGGCTTAACAACTCTGATTATGAAATTCTCCTTACATTCAGCTGGACTTTTCAATAGCTTGTTTCTTACCTCCAGTGCTTCCCCTGTGAAGCTCTAATACAAATGAAGCTCTAATACGAATCTAGCACCATCTCCTCCAAGAACTGCCCTCCTTTGGCCATGGGAGACAGCAATTAGATCTGTCAGGAAGTAGGAAGTGGAAGCAGAATGGAAGGGCAACACTTGGAGAGGTAGAGGAAGTCGTGCCACAGGCAAGTGCCCAGTCCCACAGTTCCTTAGCAAGGCAAGCACAAAAAATCTGCTGATGATAAACAGTTAGCAAGAATCCAGGTAGCCAAACAAATCGTTGGTGATAAATGAGGCCTGAAGTCAACCCAGGAAGTTGAGCTTGCAAGTCAAGGTCAGGATAGATCTTGAAAGAATTAGCCAGGCTTAGACACCATGCAGCAATTGTCAGACAAGTCCATTGTGATGAGACAAGCCTGAGGTCAAACTTGGCAAATCTATGGGTTACTATTAGTGACTGGATCAACAACTATAAGGCTGCTGCAACACAGCTCAGGCCAGGCCCATACACAAAATCTCAGTTTAAAAACAGCTTCCACACGAAGGAAGGGAGAAGCACCTGGTGAGGCTTCTTAGCAGAGGTATTTCAGGGAGTTAGTCTGCTGATGCTTCTTCCAGAATTTTCTTGAAGACCTCTGATGTCAGCTGAGGCTGCTCAAATAGCCCTTGTTACTGTAGAGATGGCTTTTGAGCGCAGGTAGCTAAATGCTGCCACTTCACTACTGTCAGTGAAAACTGATTTCCTGGGCTCCCTACTGATAAGGTCTATACAACATTTCACACCACCACATGAGTTTACTAACTGAGAGGTCCACTCTCTTGTGTATTTCTACACTTTTTGTTCATTATTCAGTGAAAACATTGTGAGAGAAAGTTTTTGGTGTTTTTTCCCCATGAGGATATGATACAAACACAATTAAAAAAGGGGCTGATCTTACAAAAACATAGATAACTTACTGAGTTATTCTTCTGATTGTACGTACACATATAGCTATTGCCTGCAAATGCACTCATGAGTTGATGGTTTCCATGTGTGTTTCCTTCTTTCCTTGTAGGAGACCAGTACTGAGTGAGGGGCATGAGCCTAGCATATGTGCTCTTATCCCAGTGTAACTGTTGAGTTTAATACTACACTTGATATATAAATATTCATGAAAACACAGTGAAGTGCATGCTCTCTCCACAAGGTGAAATTTGACATCATTGAGTAAACAAGCATTGATTATCTAAATGTTAATCCTTTCTCTTTCTCCACACAACTGTAGGTTTCAGTGTCATATCTGCCCACCTTGTACCATTCAGGAGCTTAACAGGATAGTAAGATTTAATGTTGTTAAGCTAAATATTAGACCAGTAGGAGTGTTTACCCCATTAGACAGAACTGGTATTTCACAGAGATTTATAGAGTTCTTGTAAACTAGATGTATTGCAACATACTGAAGAGGTGAAGAGTAGTGTCCAACTTATAAACAATTTTGTGTTTGCAGGGCCAAACTCTAAATGTTATTGTTTCCTGTAAAAAGGTACACCTACTCTTCCCATTTAAAGGACTCTAGTCAGGGAGCATACCTGAATGCTTTGACTGCTGTGTCATGTTTGTTGGTTTTTCTTAAAAAGAAGACCATCCACTTGCAAGAATTTCCTTTTATTTTTTTTTTAAGTTTTCTTTAAAGAACGGAAAGGTTGTCTACTAACTCTCCCCTAAAGTAAAAAAAAAATTCTAGAGAAAACTCTGTGTCTAGCCTTTTCAAAGCTACTGCAGTATTGGAAAGAATGGGGAAAATTAAGCTTCTGTGGTGGTTTAGTTTTCTTGGGTTTGGTCTGGGCCTTCCCTAGTAACCAGGCTATAACTAAGGAAGTATTCCACACCATTCCTTCACGTAATCAGGGGTATATAAGATGGGGAGTTTCCTCCCTCNGTCGGCCATTGGGTTTGGCAAGGAGACAACCTGAACCTCCACAGCTTCTTAGGTCATCCACTGTATAAAATCATACTATTAAAAACATAATAATTATTTTGTTTTGAGGGATGTTGCTACCTTTAACAGTATTCTCCAATTTAAACCTAGAAGAAAATGTCATTTAAATAAAAAAGAAGGTCCTTGCCAAATATGTGACTGATAATGAACCCAGGATATGCCCAGGTACTTTCCTTTTTTCCTGCTCTTAAACATCTTCTCAGGGGTCTTTAGTTGTTATTTTAAATACATACACACACAAACAAATAAACCTGTGTTAAGATATGTATTAAGAAATAGCATTCATTATTCTTTATATATTTTATAAATGTATATGTAGTCATTGAAATGGACTAACTGATCAAAAAATAAATCAGATATCAGAAAGTATTATGAGAATTTTCTGTAGATGGAACATGATTCAAAATTATGGCATAATCTAGTTTTCTCCTATAGTAGTGGATCTTCCTACTGATGTTTGATGTTTACCACAAGGGTGAGCAGATGTCTCAGTGCAAAATAGAATGTATACATGTATGTGCTATTACACTTACATAACAGGGGGAAAAAAAGAGAAGAGATCTGTGTTTAAAAGCACCAGGTAAATGGATTTTTAAGATACTCTCTTACAAGTAAGATAAAATATATATATATATATTTGTGCATGCATTTTACATAAACATAAATGTTTCTGCATCTCTTTATGGATATATGCATTTTTGAAGACTTGTATTCATGCAATAAATTTCTTAGTCAATACACTAATATTGACTAATATTAGCAAGCACTAATATTGACTTTTTTTTTCTAAGAAAGTATTCTTTAACATTATAAGTCTTCACTGCATCCAAAAAACAATCTTATAGCTGTGATACAATGGTATTTCAGTCATTATAACAGAGCTTTGTTATGGTGTGAATCAGTAGATTATGAGAGATTAATTTTAAAATAATCATCAGCTCTACAATCTTTCTCTATTTTTTAAAAATAACTTGTGCCATTAACTGATTAGAGTTTCTTTCCATGTTATTCCTGCAGTACACACAGGCTGTCAGAATTACAGTGCACTGGCTGACAAAAGTTTCAGTTTCTCCTCAGTAACTTTTACCATACATCTGATCACATTCCAATTAATTTCAACTTAAAGTTTTTTCTGAGACATACAAGTGCTAGTATGCCTAGCCTACAGAAGGCTATTAAGGCACATCCATATGCAATCATATGCTCCATGTGTAATTAACTGTATCTAATAATTGCTTAGGCAAAATTTAGGATTCTAAGTAAAGAAAAAAAAGGGACTTCTGCAATTTCCTGTACTGTCTGGAAGCATGTGAAGTTTTCAATCTTATCATTGCTAAAAGGAGTCTTTTCACTGATACATAATGGCTATTGCAGTAAGAAAAATACAAACTTACCCTGGATACCATTTCTGCCTCTGTCTCTCAATTCTTATTTTCTTGTAGTGCTCTTTCCTTTCATCATATATACATATTGTCAGTAGTGGATTGACATGGACATCTTCACTTATGAAAGCAGATGCTCACACACATGCACAAGCACACAAGTCAAAATAGAAATTTTAGTCCTTCAAAACTTGACATTTAAAAAATAAAAAGGAAATGTAATGAAAACACATCTATTATATTTCACTCTGCAGAGAGTGATGTCAGGTGTGGGTGGCTTCTTTCTTCACTCTGGGTTGAATCCTTGCTGATACTTCAAAATAACTGTTCACATGCCAAAGATTTCCCTGCTTTTTTATTTGTTTGTTTGTTATTTTTGTGGGGGAGATTGTGGGGTTTTGTTTTGGAGTTTTTGTTTGTTTGTTTGTTTGTTTGGGGGGCGTGGTTTGGTTTGGAATTTTTTCTCTGTGAAATAAGCTAAGGGAGTTCAATGTGCAGTGACATTACAGTGTCATTTCCTTGAAGGTCTTGAACTATTTGTTCTCCCAAACCCATCTATTTAAATCTGTAGCAGGCTGGTGAAATGAGAACATTTTACCTGATGGATTTGTTACAGAAATCTATTAACTTAATCTCATACACATCCTAGCTAAATAGATAGCATCTAGGAGGCATGTCAATATAGACTTAACTTCTTTCTCCAGTCAGAAATACTCTCAGGTCACCACACTAATTTCTGGTTTAATCCTTCAAAAAAAAAAAAAAAAGGGAGAAAGTAAGGAAAGCATGAAAGGCATTTTGAAGAAAGAATTGTATCTAGAAGCTATAACAGAGAAAGGGAGGTACTGAAACAAATCTTTATAAAAGAAAAAAGAAAGAAGTGCTGTTCAACAAATATAAAGCATCTGATATAAAGTATCTGAAATATTTGCAGAAAAAAATTGCTTATGAAAGCCACTTAAACATAGAAAGATCAAAAAGACTGGATTTATTTAAGATTACTACTTTTAGGAAAACAAACAAAAAAGCCCCCTGACAACAAAAAAGGCCTCTCTGACAACTATGGTGAATAGATATCTAAGAACCAAGTTATAATCTAATATTATGTTTCACAGATGGAAATAAGGGCATTGAATTAGAATGAACCACATCTTAGCAAGATAGATAGAAGAGCAATAGCTAAAGGTATTAAGTGATCATAACTTTATAAAAGAAATTCCATGTTTAACAGTACAACAACTAACTGATTCATGGTCCTAACATGAAAAAAAATTCAACAGATCAGTTCTGTGTGCAAGTAATACAGAGATCAATTATTGACATGAAACTAAGGGCACTTTCTCTAAGTGCAACTGTATTCACTAATGAAAGTGTGATTTGGTCTGTTCAGGTATCAAATAAGAATAATATCTATAGTCTTCCATAGTCTCTAGAAAAAGCCTAAATTAGAACAAAAACAAGCATAAAATGGCTTTGATGCTGTACTTATACTCTTAGCTTCAATGTAGAATCAGATTTAAATCCATAGAGTGAAGGGGCTTATGTTGTGTTCTGTCACCATTATAATCAAGAACACAGTAATGCAAATTCTAAATGCTTTTATTAATAGAGCTTATTTTGCTCATGCACTGCTTCCGTCTATTGGTTTTTCTGAATCTGCATTGCTCAGGTCATAAGAGCACAAAGTACTCCTGAAAATTCTTCTTAGTAAAGTAACCTGTTCAATATATTTTATCTGGTGTAAACTCTGAAGTATTGTAAAGAGACTAAAGATGTTTTCTTCTTAAAAACACCTGCTATGTGCTTACGTGGTATGATTTTGTCCAGATCCACTCAGAGAATCTATTTCCCCCTGAAGATGAGAGACTGGCTGAAAATCATCAAAAGTGAAAGCCTCAGACTTCATCTGCATGGTGACTTTGGTGATTCTTTGAAGAGGGGGAACTTTGTGCCATGTCATTGCTCTCAGGCATTCTGATGTAGCTACTTTACTTCTGCTGTGCTGCTATTACAACTGAAATGAGTCCTTCCTCAGTCACAGAGTGACAATATCCAGGGAATGTTGAAGTGAAAAAAAAAAAAAAATTTGCAAAGTATAGTCTGAAGCCCAAATGTACCTGAGTTCTACTCAAAATTCTAAGTCATGGAAAGGAGTGCAAAGCCTTAAGTTACCACAGATGGGCTGTGCAATACAGAGGTTGTACTTTCTTAGACAAGTTCTCTCCATAGTGTTTTGGAGCAATATTACATGACTGGGATTAGATTGAAAATGTTTTACCAGTCAGCTAGGATCTACAGGTAGATGAACAATCTACCATTTTAATGTGGACGTGAGATACAGAAGTCAATGAGCTATAGTAAAATACTCTGCCCTACTAAACCCAAGGTAACTGTCATTGGCTAATAAGGTCCTGTCAGTACATAGCAGGTTGTCATCATAGATTGAGCAAAAAAAAACTTTCTCCCTTCATTTTGATTGCAAAGCTAAATAGTCTAAATATTTTTTATGGTCCTCAGGTCTTTGGCTATTCCTTGGCACCTGGGGCATGGTAAAAACGCAAGGGCGTTTATTTAATATTTCCTCTGAAAAGCTTTTTCTTTCATTTAGTTTGTGACCTTGCTGTGTTTATCTATGCCTTTGTCACATACCTAGTTGCTTTTCTAGTCATCAGGCACAGAAAAATATTTCTGTCGTGCTTGTTTTTTTGTTTGTTTTTTTTTAAGCTTAATAAGTGTCTTGAAAGGTCTAGTTGTATTAAAACAGAGATTTACAAATTGCTTCCTATTTCATAATAGCCTGAACTTCAATATTCTAGATGACAGTCTATCCCCAACACAAACATCCTTTTTATTAATTGAAGTGTCTAATGGAGCCTTAGTGCATTTTATTTTTAAATACGATGAAATTAGATATACATTTGCTCTATGTACATAAGTATTCAGCAACTAAATCTTGGCAGAAGAATAAACTGCTGTAGCATTGATCAAAAATAATGGTATATTCCTAAAATTCTTCACTGCTTCACACAAATTTAGAATTCCATTTAAATTATAATTTGACAATTTATATAAAACATTAAAATAAAATAATTTTAGTATAAAATGTTCAATATCTACAAGCACACAGCATGAGTGTTTCAGTAGTCTATATCACTATGTGGTATTTGGAGACACATATATGATTTATTAAAAGAAATGTGGAGCTTTATTTTACCTATCTTATTTATCATGATGCTATGGATATTATTTTGCCTTCCAGTACGGATAAGAGTGCCACAGGCTGAAATAAAATTACTTCTTCAACTCCAGTTTTAGTGGTTTGGCCCTGGTTGGATGTCAGGTGCTCACTCAAACTACCCTATCACTCCCCATCTCAGCTGAGCAGGGCATCCACCTGCTCCAGTATGGGTCTCCTCTACGTGGATCTCTGCTCCCCTGTGGACATCCATGGGCTACAGGGGCACAGCTCCTTCACTATGGGCTGCACCATGGGCTGCAGGAAATCTCCTCCTCCTCCACTGACCTTAGTATCTGCATAGTGGTTTTTCTCAGGTATTCTCACTCCTCTCTACTCTGGCCACAAGTACTTCTTTACAATACCTTTTTTTTTTTTTTCCCCTTATCAAATACATTATCTCAGAGGCTCTACCACTGTTGCTGATGGGCTTGGTCTTGGCCAAGTTTGTCTTAGAGAGGACTGCCATTGGCTGTGTTGGACATGGGGGAAGCTTCCAGTAGCTTCTCACAGAAAACACACTTGTAAATCCACCTGCTCCCCAAACCTTGCCATACAAACCCAATATATCAATAAATAAATAAATAAATAAATAAAAACTGAAGTGAGAAATATTAAAAGTAAATTGAAGTAGACTTAATAGCTGTATTTGAAATTTTCTTCTATGTGTTTGAACTATCAACTGGATAATAAATTGAAGTGAAATGTGACAATTTAAAATGAGTTGTGCATTGCTAAAACTAGAAAAAGAAAACAATAAATGTCTTCTGTACTATTCAGACTTGGAGTTGTGACTTCAAGGCTGTATTCACTGGTATTACAATATCATCAAAAAGCTTGAAAATGAGACTGAAATGCTACAGTGACAAGCAATATAAAGAAAACCGTTTTTCCATCACCAATTTGTTGTACCAGTACACATACATTAAAAAGAAAGAAAAAAATAGACTTTGTCCCATTTTTCTAGAAAACTGACATAAAGAAATATGTTTTCTGCACTTATGTGGACAGAATCGTATGTACTTTCACTCCAACTGTAAACAGAAGAAAGCTTTATTAAATTTATTTAATAAAAATTCTGTGTCAAAATTTAAACGTTACTTTTAAAACATCTGATTAAATGTAGCCACATTTAAAGATGCTGAATAATGACATGAGAAATAATTTTGCAGACTGAACTATGTCTACACAAGCGTTGTTACTCACTTTTCTATATATTAAATGTTTTTAATGATAATATCATAATTAGGCGTATGTTTATACTTATAGAAGTACAGTTTTATCTACCAAGTACTCTACTTCCAAGAGTTTTATTTTAATCATCTCGTTTTGTTAACTCAATAAAGTTTTCAAATTGAAAAGAGTATAGTTACTTTTTAAGATGGTTATTCATATTGTATAAATTACTATATGAATCTTTGTTTTCCTTTGGGAATAATCAAAGAATGCGTATTTTAAAGCTGTACTTAGTGATGTCCAGTATTTGTAGAGCTTCAGAGAACATCTAAACTCTCATTGCAAGCGGAAATGCAGATAGATATGATTATATGCTCAGAAAACTTAGGGAAGCAGAATTTAAAGCACTAGTTAGAAAAATTCCAGCCTTTTGTTTTCAAAGGAGTTACAGAAGAAGAAATGAAAATATGTGGAAGCAAGAATTATTGCCTGTATTTGTCATAGCTGCAGGATTTGGGTAGCAGGGAACTCGCTTGGCTGGGAGGAGGTCAGGGTGACCGTGCTGGTGACAGCTGCAGTGACTGCAATGAACAGCACTGACCCATCAGGCACCAAAACTGGAGCCATTGAGAAGAGGCCCTTGTACCTCTGCAAAAACACATTTAAGAAGTGGTGGTAACCTCTGGAGGCCCAACTCAATGCTCAAATCAATACTTAATGGTTGATGTAATTGGTAATAAATGAAAATTCAGTTTAATTCCTTGAGTCGAGATAATTTTGCCAATAACAATGCCCTACATTAATGGTGTCTTAATAGATAATGAATACTGCTTTTACACTATTAGTCATGCTGAAAATGCAAAGACGATCATAGAATCATAGAATGATTTGGGTTAGAAGGGACCATGAACACTTCCGGGAATGGGGCATTCACAACTTCTCTGGGAAATTTGTTCCAGTGTATCACCACCCTCACAATAAAGAATTTCTTCCTAATATCTAATTTAAACCTACTTTCTTTTAGCTTGAAACCATTACCCTTTGTCCTGTCACTACATGGCCTTATAAGAGGTCCTTTTCTATCTCTCTTGTAAGCCCTCCTCAGGTACTGAAGTCTTCTCCAGGTTGAACAACTCAACTTGTTCAGCCTGTCTTCATAGAACAGGTGCTCCATCCTTCTGATCATCTTTTCATCCCTCTTCTAGACCCTCTCCAACAGGTCCATGTCTCTCTTGTACTGGGGGCACCAGATCTGGATGCAGTACTAAATTGAGGTCTCAGAATGGCAGAGTAGAGGAGGAGAATCACCTCCCTTGGCCTGCCAGCTACACCTCTTTCGATGCATCCTGGGATGCAGTTGCCCTTCTGGGCTGCAAACACACATTTCTGGGTCATATTCAGGTTTTCATCCAAGAGAACTTCCAAGTGCTTCTCCAGAGGGATCCTCTCAATTTGTTCTCACAGTTTGTACTCATCTCCAGGATTGTGCCAACACACTTGAACTTGGACATATTAAACTCCGTAAGTCTGTCATGGATCCAATTCTTAATTTTGTCCAGGTACCCCTGGATGGCATCCCTTCCTGCTCTTGTGTCAACTGCACTGCTCAGCTTTGTGTTGTCTGCAAACCTGCTGAGGCTGCCAATGACTGTTTATGTCATTGATAAAGACATTGAAGAATACTGGTCCCAAAATGGACCCCTGAGGTGCATCACTAATCACTGGCTTTCACCTGGGCATAGAGCTGTTGATCACAAATCTGTGGATGCATCCATCTAGCCATTTCCTTATCCAGCAAGCAATCTACTCTTCAAGCTCATATCTCTCCAATTTAGAGAAGTGTCAAAGGCCTTACAGAGGTCTGGGTAGATGACATTGGTCAGTCTTACCTTGTTGACCATTGACATCACTCCATCACAGAGTGCCACCAGATTGGTCAGGCACTATTTGCCCTTCATAAAGCTGTGCTGACTGTCTTGAATCTTGTCTTGCATGTACTTTAACTTTGCTGAGATTTGTCAGTGAGCAACCTGAATCATGAAGCAAGTCATTAAGCTGCTGGGCAAGTAACACAGAACACAGAAAATAAGATGCACATAGTTTTACATTATGGGAGTGTTTAGCTTAGATTAATTAGTTTAATATACTAATCACTATACTTCACAATATTAGTTAAAAGTGGTTGGAGGAAAAATAAGCGGACATTCTCAAAACAAGTGTACCATAGTTATAATAATTTTGGCATTAAATTTAAAATACAGAAATCGTGAAACTGTTTGGCTGTTGACTAAAAAAGACACTAAATTGTTTTCTAAAGAAAATTGCAGATCTTACAAACACGAAGTAGAGAAGATAGTATAAAGGGGTCTTTTTTTGACTGCAACTTGAGCATTGTGACTCACAAGGTATAGCATTGCTTCATGTAAATGTAGATTAAATCTAGACAGCTCTGCTTCCCCAAAGTCCTACAAAAATGTTGAATATTTTCATAAGAAAGAAGGAAAATCTCAAAAGACCTGTCTGAAGCAGTATTGTGATGGTTCTGAAATGGTGGTGGCTCTGCTAAGAAACATATTACAGTAGCACAATTCACCTTATTAAACAAAGTGACAAGCAGAAAAGATAATAGCTACAGTTACATTGCAAATTTTTTTACTATCCTAAAGAATGTTATGACTGCTGTTCCTGACCTTGGTAACTCTTTTGTTGGTAGAGTTTTTACCCTGGAAAGACAGAAAAATACATGTATCTATCAGAAAACAAAATCCATTCTGTTCTCACTATGTAAATCCCTCCAGTGTGGAGCTGGGAGAAAATTGCAGTATCTATGTTCACATCTTAAATGTGGGTAAGTAGAAGGGAATTAAATGACTAGAACTGTCAATCTAGCACTTTTCACAGATAATACTCATGAAAAAAACAAAAACTTTTAGGAAAGGTACTCTTTTGTTATATTTTTAAACTAATTTGCATCTTAAATTTCCATTAATTATTGTGCTTGATACTGAAAGTATGATGAAGCCCCTCTTTGAAGCCTGTATATAGTTAATGCTAATATATGTTACATAATATATTATTTTAAAATCTGGTAAGTAGTTATTTCTTATCACAATAATTGATTGCTACAGTCTTAAAACTCCAAATGCAGTAGTCACACCAAAAGAAAACAACAGTTCCTTATATGACTGAAGAAGAAATTAAACTGCTTTGTTGCAAGGACATTTAAAAATATTTTTTCTATTTTGAACACAATTAACCATCAGATCCATAATATGATTTCTGCATTTTCAGTCTGTATTTTGCATCCCATGTCAGATTAGTTTGGTAAACTGCAGGGTAAGAGCCTCTTCACTATTGCTGTCAGATTGAGTGACTTGGCTGGAGGATTTATGCTTTTAGCCAATGTAGTTGATGAGAATGTAAAAGTATTAGTATTGACTTTCCTCCAGATCCAATCACAATTGTCTGCATTTATCTGCCAAATTCAAAGTTTTCTTCACAAGACTGGTACAAAATGATCAGAGTATATCAGAATGTAGCAATTATTAACAAAACAGTCGTTCTAAAGGCTGTATTTTAAAATGCCAAAGTCTATGAGCCTTATTCACTTGGCACAGCACTTCACTCTTAAAGTAGACCCACTATACCATGAAAATCTGCTGAGTTTCCAGCACTGTTGAAAAATCAAGTCACTTGCAAGCTCTTAGTTTAAGAATTTCTCTCTGTACCTGTAGTTCATATCTCATGAACCAGAAGTGAGCATCCTTCAGCTGAGGTTCTACAAACATATGTATGTTCTAAAAACCACACAAAAGTGAAATATTACAGGAATAAACACAATTATTTTGCCTTTCTGAGCATTTTGCTCTCAAAATGTTTTAATTCTATTACTTAATGATATGTTTGACCATTTGTTTTTGAATGGCAGTGCAACTTCCTGAATCTGAATTTAGGCCTATTTTTACAAGTTGTGGCCTTTATCTTTTCCCTTTTTCCTTAAAGAGTTATGATGAACACTCACTTTTGTGAAAAGACCTCTAAATTTTTTTTACAGGGAAAAGGCATCCAGTATTTGTCAGAAGAATTATCACAATTCAAAATGTGATAGCGCACTAGACTGTAAGTGAATTGACAAAGGGAAAAGCAAACTTCAAAACAACCTTGCAGAGAGAAAATTTCATTTCTCAGTTCACATTTTTGTATTCCAAGTAAAGGAGACATGACAAGGTGAAACAGTTCAACTGGAGCAAAGGAAAAAGCTTATATTAACTTGACTCACTTTTCAAAAAAATGAAGTATTCATTTAAAAAAAATAAAGTTGAATACTGATTTAAAGATAGTGTGGAATTATTTTAACAGATCTCGTATTCCTTTAAGTCAGGTTACCTGCAAAATGTATTTAATGTTTTTCACATTTTTCACTGAAACAAGCACACTAAAAGTAAGCTCCAGGCTGTTCGAGAATCTGAAACAATGGATGTGGGCTATATTGTGCAAGTTGGTCGTCAGACATTCCCTTCTACATTTAACTTACAGATTTACAGATGCAGACTCAAGTTCCTTATATTTCAAGAATAATAGCACTTATTTATAATAGCACTCCTTTATTTGTCAGCTGATATCAAGAGGAATCCATACTAGCAGTTCCCAGTCAGAGGTAAAACCACCCCCAGCTGCTTCTCCTGCCATCACCGGTGTGGTTTGATTCCAGTGTGGAATCAGTTTGGTACTCTTGCTGCTACTCTGGCAGGGCCTACCTGCTGCGTCTGCACTCTGCAATGGAACTAAGCAATGCTAAATTTATAATTTGTGTAAATGGGGTTGCAGAGAAATTTGTTATATCCTTTGTTTTCTTTTTTTCTGCCTACATTAAGGCAGCTGAGTTCTATTCATCTATTAATCAACTGTGCTAGCCCTGGGTTTGGCATTTTGATTTTTTACAGTTGCTTAATCCCTCTTTAGGTAGCAAAATCTTCTCAGCCTTTTTTTCTATTTAGGGCCTGTCAGTTGTCTGCTCCTGCTGCAAATGATTGGAGTTTTGCCATTGACTAAAACAGAAGTTGGCTTGTGCCCAAAAGGAGATTCTTGCAGAAAATATTTTTAAGTCCAGTACATCAGAATCTGTCAGTCAACTTCATGTTTTTGTATTAAGCCTAAATTAACTTTTAATTAATAATAAATATCTGATGTTTATCTGCTTGATTTTATTTCAAGTTGTAATACTTTTGTTTATTTATATACAAAATATTTCTCCAAAAAAGCAAACTCTTCTGGTGAAGTAAACTCTTCAGTCAATAAAATTTCATCTTTTTCTATTTTTCCACTAATGGAAATGGTTCCATACTCATACTAAGGGATGATGATATCTCAGCAAGTAAATACATCTCACAGTACCTTGACCTATTTGCAAAATTGAAAAGTCTGAATAAAATTTGACTAAACATTTGTAGGAACTGACCTTCTCAGGTGCTATAGGTATATTTTTATGATGACAGCTATAATTATTCCTGAGATATAACCATCAGAAAATTGCCATTTTGCATTGTGTATGAGAATAAGCCTTTCTGCATTGCAAGTCATATGCTAAGCATAATGCCAAAGTCTTACCTAAACCTAGGTTCACTTTCAACTAGGGTTAAGAATACCCATTAACTGTGTCCTCATAAATTATTCCTACTTATTATTGCAGAAATATAGCATGGCACAGTAAAACGAGAAGTATTACAGCATGAATACACAGATTGAGTAGTTAAAATACAGAGAGAACATGTTCAGGATTCTAAATACATATTTAGAATACATTCTTCACTGACTTGCTCTGATTTCAGCATGACTGCTCTGAATATAAGACAAAGTAGAATTTAGCTGTTGAGTTTAACCATCAGTTGCTTGACAGCAGTAGCCAGAAAGCCTAATTAGAGTTTCATAGAGAAGGTGAGAGGGTTGCAACATGGTGAAAGAGCAGCATTCTTTGAATTTCACGTTAAAGTTTGATTTTTTTTGCATTCCATAACTGTAATACACTAGTTTGAAGCATGGTTCTGAAATCTTCTTCATACAACATATGTGTATAGTCTTTTACTGTAATTGTCTAACAGAGATTATTATTTTAGGCATTTTTAACTTTTTTCTTGCAGTTTTGATTCTTTGGCTAGTGTGAATATATTAAAGTACAGAAGGCTATTAAGCCAATGTATGGAAAATGCGCGTTTTTTAGTGTCCTTTTCAGAATTTTCCCATCCAACTATTTACTGGGCTAATTAAATACTACAAAAATGACAACTGGTAGCAATACAACACTGTTGTGGACTTTCTAGAAAAGGATGAGTGCAATAACAATCAAATCATCAGCACTCAGTGATGAACTGAAAGCCTCCAATAAGAACTCGCATAGCTATAGCATAGCCCTGTCTTATATATCTTTACATAGTAGCTGCTCAGACTGTTGCCTTTGTAAAGGCAGTGACTGACTGTGTGGATTTTTTCCTTCAAAACTACTGTGGATCTCATAGCAATCAATCATGTTATATCTTCGATGAAGCTGACCAAGCACAGAGGGCCTTGTGGGTCAGCATTAGATTTATAAATACATACCAGCTCTTTGAAGCTTGGACAAAGCTTATCCTTAAAAACTTGCTGTTTACTTTCTTAAAAACTTTAAGATTATACATTACAATACTTAAATTATTCTTTATTTGTTGCAGGAAGAAACCTATCTGAAAGCTTTGTTCAAACAAAGAAGATCTGGACTATATTTGCCAGTATCTGATTAGATTGCTACTGTAATCTAGAGAGAAGCATGGATGAGTTTTGCTGTGCAACTGTTTACATTTTTTGCAATCAATTGGGACAGAAGCCAAAGGAAAATAGTCACAGAGTAATAATAACAATTCGGTATTAAATAATGGGAAAGTAAGAGAGACCAGATTGATGTTACCTAACTTACAAGAAAATTGGCAGCTTATGCCCACAATAAAATTAAAACAAACAAACAAACCAACCCCCAAAACAAAATAAATTAAAAGAAAAGAAAAAACCCCAAACAAACATTAAGACAGCAGCCCTGTGTGGGACAACATATCCATCTGACATTTGATACCTTACTAAAGTCTAAGTCCTAAATGAAACCACTACACATAAGAGCCAAGTCACTATCCAAGACTGTGACACATCATGTAGTTGAAGTAAGTGTTCTGTTCTGATTGTACCATGGCACTTGTCACAAGTGAACAGGAGAGGCACTTGACTGACATGAATATGAAGTTTATGAGTAGAGTATCATGATGAGACTCACAAAGTTTAACAGAGGCAAGCACAAAGTTCTGCACATACAGAGGAATAACTTGATGCACCTGCACATGATGGAGACAGCCAGTTAGGAAGTTCAGAAAAGGCCCTGGTGGTCTTGATAGGCAACAGTTTGAACATGAGTAAGCAAGGTAATCTTGTGATAAAGAAGGCCAATAGCATCCTGTCGCCTCTCAACAACAACGTAGATAGCAAGTGCGGGGAGTGATTCTTCCTCTCTCTGCTGGTGAGACTCCATTAGAGTTCTGTGTCTGGTTCTGGGCCCCCCAGTGGAAAGACATGGGCATATTAGAACAAGACCAACAAAAAAATCATGATGATGATTAAAGGACTGGAACACCTTTCATAGCAAAAGAAACAGAACTATTGAGATTGCTTAGTCCGAAGAGGAGTAGGCTCAGGGAGAATCTCATGACCATAGGAAAATATCTGATTATGGGAAGCCAAAACCAGAAGCCAGAGTCCTCTCAGTGGTGATCACTGAGAGAAAAAGTGGCAATGGGGACAAATACAGAAATTTCCATTTAAACATAACAAAACCTTTTTTTTTGCTGTGAGATAATTGAGCCCTAGAACATGTTGCCCAGGCAAGCTTTGGAGTATTTACTCTTGGAACTATTCAAAACCTGACTTAACACAACCCTGAGCAATCTTTTATAGCTGAGCCTGATCTGAGCAGTGGGGTTAGACTTGGTGATCTTGGTCATCTCCAGAGATTTCTTCCAGCTTCAAAGATTTTGTGATTCTATAATCAAAAATGAAAATAGATTTTTATCTCAAACAAGAACTGCTATCCACTCACATTGCCCATCCTGCTTAGTAAATAACTTTTAGGTTACACACCACAGTGTGGTGCAGCCTGAGTCTTGCAGCTGCCCTACACAAAATCCTGAATGACAATATTCCGTAAATATTTCCAGAAATGGTGTTTTAGCAGAAGTGTTTCTTTTTTATGTATTAGGTTGTTTTTCTTAAACTGTTTCCGTAAGAATTCTCTTAGTTTTGAAGTCATGCCTGGAGGAATCTGAAATTTAATAATTCTTCTTGCAAAATTGCATGGCAGATTGTATTGCTTATGAATTCAATTACTCGGAAATAAAATAAACTTCTTATTCCTGTGCCTCTGTCTAGTACAGGACTTTACAAATTTATTTTGTTTTCAGACATAGTAGCAGAGTGCCTCCAAACCACAAATATGAAGGTTGAAATTAGGTGTACTGGCAGCTCTTGTACATTCTGCTTTGTGAACAAAATACACAGGAAGAATTTCCCTCTAACATCTGCTATCTGCAACAGTTTTTCAAAAGTATTGACAATAACATAAGAAATGCATAAGAATGCACAAGGGTTCTTATGCAGATTGAGTCGATTTATAAAAACTCAGGGCTTTGTTTTCCAAAAAAACACCCCAAAAATGTCAATCATATAATGTTTTGTTTCAGCATAGGCATTAAAACAAGAGCTACAAACATGCAAATAGTCTTTCTTGCAAATGTTGGTAAGCCTTTTTATCTATACCGTACTAAATCTTGTATACAAACTCTCAAGTGAGAAATTGCATAACTAGACGACGTTATTATTGACAGATTATCCATACAACTCAGATGACATTCCCCAAAAGAAGAAAAAAAAAAACAAAACCTCAAAATAGGAGATTGCGAAATAAAATGAAACAAAGAAAAAAGGGAAGACTAAAAACAATGGATCAAATTCCTTTCAAACTAAAGCCTACCTATTATATTAATTTCTGTGATTAATAGCTTATTCTTCTTATCACAATTATCATGCAAACCTTTCTTCTACTCCCACTGACAAGCCAAACATTGGTATTGTTAATAAGGTATTGTCAATAATGGGAACAGGTTTCTCTACTTTATTTATTGTCTGAGTACATCATAGTAAGTATTGTCCTCATTATGCTCCCTTTAAAAATATGTCTAGTTTAGTTGATCTTAGCAAACCTCAGATGCGGGTATTTGGCCCTAGACCTTTCTAATAATTATAAAAGAGATCCAACGCTATTTTACTGGCAGAGTTGTGCTGCTGTTTTGCTGAGATTTTGCAGCTTTTTCACTTCTGACTAATAAAAATGGGGGTCTTGAGATGTTACTGTAGGACATTCTTATTAAGGAGATCTCTTATTTGACCATTACCTAACCCTTGGGTCTCCTTTTAATGAGATTGAGTACTTTCAAAAGAGAGATGCTAAAGGTTGTCTCTGTTACCTGTTTTCATTCCTTAAAAAAAAAATTCCCCAAACTTTGCTTATAAGGGCCGATCAAGAATTTGAAGCTAAGAAACATCTAATATTTTGGGGTTTAATTAGGTTTTTGATTTCTATTTTCCATTAAGTGCAACTCAATTTTTTTCCATTCTAAAATGTTCTTGTTTCATAATACAAAGCATTCTTATGCTGCAGTAATGAACGGAGACAATATTGTTAACATGCTCAACAAAAAAACCCTCTTTCTCAGTAATTAAAAATCAGGTATTCTTAAGACACTGAACCTGTTTGAAAAACAGTAATTAATATTTCCATTGAGTTTCTGCCTATCGGATTGTGTTTTTCATTACTTTTACCATACATTGTGTTAATTTTGCTTAGATTAAAAAAAAAATAGAATAAAGACCATGTTTAATTAATTTTAAGCTTTGTTTCCTTCGTTTATATACACAATCTGATGAGATATACCAATATGTCAACACATAACAAGAAGCAATCATAAAAATAACTTTTGTAGTGCAAAATTCCCATGCATGAAGAAAATTTTATTTTCACAATTTAAAAAATAGCATTTTTGTTTTAATTTTGTTAGACTATCACTTGGAATACAAGTGATAACAATACTAAAATAACCTTCCAAAAGAAAGACATGCAAGCTTGGTAAAAAAAAGAAATTGAGGAATTTTTTCTTTACTTTTTTAATGGAAGTAATTTGTATAACTGAAAAGTCAGTGAAGCAGAAGTGTCTCTTCAGAAGTGGCCTGATATAACTTTTCTGTCTTCTGGACAGCAGTAATATGAATGAGCACTGAATGTATATAACCCATCATAATCTGTGAACTGAGGTATAAACAGCACCTGAAAAAATCAAAATATGTTGGAAAAATATATTAAAAAATACAAATCTATTGATTCTGATAAAGTACAAGACTGAAGTAGCTCTATTTTGAACAATTTCATTACAGTTTCTCTTAAATGCTATATAGAGCAAATCAAATGTAAAAAAATTTCTCTTAAGACAATATATGCAGAATCATATCAATTTTAATCAAAATACTCATATTTTCCTCCAGCACCCCTGCATATACCCTCTGAAATCTTGGAATTATCTTCTTATTGATCAGCTTCTGACTGGTCTCAAAAGGCTCTGTCAAAAGCCTGGAACTTTGCCTTGGGGTGACTCCAAATCAAAGCAGTACAAAGCCAGACACCTATAGCTCCAGTGGGAGATTAAATGCTTTTTTATTTGAGCTTGGCAAACTTTGCCATTGGTACACACTGCAGCTTGTTATACCTCTATGTTGTTTCTGCATATATGATAAGAGATGGAGTATTAAGATTATTTGTTGTTTTATAGCAACTCTGATAAGCATTTTCCTTTCTAATTTCCTATTCAGACCTTCAAACCACCTCATAGCTTTCTATTGGATTGAAACAAAACAAAAATGTTTTCAGAAACAGAAAGATCTCACATGTTTGCCCTCTAGAAATGGAGAATGTGGTACAGAGTCTCCTCAGGGAAAAAGTCTTATTTAGTTAATGTCACTTTTAGCGAATCAGAAACAATTTAGAAAACAAACAAGAACTGTTTAAAACATTATCACTCCTAACTTGAGACAAAACAGTTTTCAGAGCTTTACTGAGCTTGGATTTGAAGCAAATTTTCCCTTTCTTTGTTTTTGCTGAAATCAGTGTCAATTTCTGTGTTCTTAATTGCAGAAAACTGCTATTTCATATATTTTGAGATGTGACAAGTATCAGGAAGATACTGCATATTGAACCATCATTTCAACAAACCCACAGTTGTACCCACAGATAAATGGAGTTAATATTGCTTCCCAATTTAACCATAAAAATCCTTCAGTAAATCTTATTAAATCAGTTGGATATAAAACAACTTGAAAGAAGTGATTAGGGGCAGAGAAGAAAAGCTAATCCATTGAGGAGGAATAATTTAAAAATGCAAAAGATACAGAAACATGATAATAATCCAGAATTCTTTAGGGTTTATCTGACTGTATTTCTGAAGTTTGCTTGTCAATAATTTTCCTGGAAAAATACTTGTCTAAGAATATATTTTTTTGTCCAGAGAGCAATGTCAATCCAAACTAGCAGTACACAAGTGTCGCTCAAGCAGTGAACCAGAAAAAAGAGGTTATGTGAAACCACATTCCTTCCCCAAGCACAAAAGATTCTTCCTTTCATCTAACTAGTCTTGAAATATTTCCGTTCTCACCTTATTAGATGATACTTTTTTTTATTTTCTTTTTTACTCCAGCTGTGTAAACCCCCGCAGTACAGGCTTACGGCTTAGATGTCCAAGTTTTGCTGGAAATTTATTTTACATCTTTCCTATCTCCCATATAAAAAGAGTTCTCTTTTCTGTATGAGTGGTAGTTTGGGGGAAGTAGGAAAACTAAGAGAATATATTGTCTGAAAAACTGTGCTTTATAGTTATATTGTGTGCAAGTGATGAAAGGTTTCTGCAGATTATTAAAGATTGGCACAAGTATTGTGGATGCCTAAAGCACCCTTGTCAAGTGACAGGGGGAGGTTGACACTGGGAACAGAAGAAAAGCAGCTCAAATATTATCAGTGATGTCACTATGATTTTGAAAAAGAGGTGAGGGAAAAAAAAAGGTGGGTGCCCTGAATTCATAAGAATTGTCAGACTACCAGAGATTTTGAGAAGATGATACATAAACAGAGCCCTGAGACAAATGGTGTTCTAGTTCAAAGCTGAGCCTGCAGGGTTTTCCTGCCTTAAAAGCTTAGCCTTTATATTGCCAAATATGTTAAAACCAACATGAATTTCTTTCATATGGATAGAAAAACATATCAGTGTCACAACTGTCAGTGGCAATTTCAAAAAGTTTACGTTCTAGTTCCCTACTCCTGACTTTTTCATAGATTAGGAATTTACCTACTGGTGATTTAAGCGTGACTGTGCTCACTCTGTCACTGACTATTATCCTCTACTGTCCAAGGAATATTTTGACAGAATTCTGAATACCAGTCTCAGTTGCTATTTGCATGTATTTGTCCCTTCCTAAATCTCTTTCACAATTCCTTCTTAAAAATATATTCTTATCATTTGCTTTATTTTTTCATCTAGGCCATGCTTATGATTATATTGTTCCACAGTAAAATTTTAAATTATGTATTTCAAGAGAAGGTAAACATATTTACTGTTGTCAAAGTGAGAAGCAGAATGAGACACTGAGCAATTCTCTTTTTAAATACTTTGCCTAAGAAGAATCTGCTGTCCTATTTCTTATAGTAGGACACAGACATTGGATCATGCTGACATCAGATTTTCAAAAAGTGGGATTCTTAATGTTGATCTGAAAATTATTCTCTAAAAAGTTGGAAGTGTCCATATTTTTAAAATTTAGAATTAACTTTGTTTTCAAAGTATTCAATAATAAAACCCATTTCATTAAATATCAAAACAAAGAATTCATTCAAGATCAGTAATAAATAATATACTTCTATAAAGTCACTTTGTTAAAAGCACAGATAAATGGTGATGCACAAGAATGAAAACAGCACTGTGATTTTTGGAGAAATATTTGGATGAGACTTGCTTTGAATAGAGAAGTATGTTGAAAAACAAAAAGAGGAGGTTCTGTTTTAAACTTTCTTGACTCATGTCTCTGAAGGGAGAAGAGTTAAGTGGTCCCAGTCAGACAGTCTATGGTTAATTTTGGTTCATAATGGTCCCCTAATGCATTAAAAGTTGTTATGAAGTGTGAATGCTAGAAGACATAGTGAATATTTCTATTTCTTGGGAATGCAGAAAAAAATACTTTTAATCGAAATACTCTGTCTGGAATCCTATTTGACAGTTGAAGCTGTTACTGCTACAGCAATGTAATTACAGTAATTTACAATATTGCACCAGCACGTGCATTTAGAGGACTTCTCATCTATTTTACTGTAACTCCCCCCCCAGCTGCTCTGTCGCTCACCCTTCTTAGTGAGGCAGATGGTGCAAATAAAAAGAACAAGAATCTGAAAGCTCATTGAGATAAAGAAAGTGAAGTTGCTTACAGAAGTGACTTGAGCTAAACTCGCTTATTGATTGCCTGTGCAGGGAATGTTCAGAATTGACATTAGAAACCATTTATTTACAGAGAGGATAGTCAAACACTAGAACAGGCTTCCTAGAGAGGTGGTCAATGCACGAAACTTGTCAGTGTTTAAGAAGCATTCAGACCATGACATTAATAGCATGCTTTAACTTGTGGACAACCCTGAAGCAGTCAGGGATGATGTGGTCAGATGATAGTTGTATGTCCCTTCCAACTGAAAATATTTTATTCCACTCTACTCTACTTTTTTTAAAGCAGATCAATGTACTGAGAAACAAGACAAAAATGAAAAAGAAAATAAAAATCAATCTTTCCTCTACCCTTCCTCCCAGCCTCAACTTCTCTCCTTTGATATCAGTTTTTCTCCCTACCCTCTTTTAAGTGGCACAGGTGGGATAGGCCAGTGGTTGCTCTCCCTCCCTTCTTCCTTCTCACACTTTTATCCTGCTCTGGCATGGGCCCCTCCATGGGCTGCAGGGGAAATTATCAGCTTTGGCACCTGCAGCATGTCCTTCCCCTCCTTGGACTTTGGTTTTCCCTTCGCAATTTCTTACTCTTTTTCTTCTCTTCTCTGATGTTTTTTGATATTCCTTGAAAATATTAACACAGAGGTGCTGACAGCTTAGCTGGTGGGATCGGCTGTGTCCTGTGTTGGGTCTGTGTCTGCTCCAGGGTAACCCCTGACCCCTTCTCAAAGCAGCCATCCCTGCTCACAAAGCAGACAACTTGCTACCAAAACATTGCCATGGACAGCCAATATTCATCTAAATTTGCTTTCACAAAATGAGATCTATATTAAGTTACAATACTTAATTGCATCTCAGATCCCATAATTCAGTTCAGATTCAGAAAGTAAATCTTTATGTTCAGGAAATACAGAAGATAAAAAATGTAGTACCTGAAGATAGAATGAATTTAATGCGGAGTAGAAACATAGCTATACATTCTATAATCTCTCTTCAACAGCAACAAGTACACCTGCCAGTTCCCCATGACTTCTGTAATTTCTGCCTTTTCCATATAAACAAAACATGTGATGTACCATATCAATTCTATTTTACTTTGGCAATGTCTAGAGATATTCTTGAGAATAATCATCCACTGTAGATGGAATTTCATAATTCTTGTTGACCAATGTGGAAATAAGGTTACCTATTCCTGCCAGGAACTGAAGAAGGAGGACGGTGTGGTACAGCTAGAAGAGACCTTTAAATGTCAGGTTGACAGTAGTAGAGAAGGGGAGAGAATAATAGTGGTCTGGTATTATGATTTTCTTACTACTCAGAAATAATTATATCTAATTGGTTAGAGTATAATCATATTGAATACACACATCTGGTATGATAACATAGTTAATTTGTTTTCAATTTAGTTCTTAAATTGTTATGCTACTATTAGAATGTGGACAGTATTTGTAGGACCTTGATTATAATCAACACTGCATTCCTAAAACCTCCATTATGTTATTTTGATAAATATGTAAGGCAGCATTATCTGAAACAAAACATACAAAGTGCACCTCATTAAGACCATCTGCTGGAACAAATTGTGAAACAAAATACCTGAAAAAATTATTCTATGTCCATTGAATCATAATGAGGTACAGGTTTTCAGGATTAGGAGCAAGCAGAAGAATACATATTTTCTTCTATTTTTCAAGACCCGAATGGATTCATATTACTGCCTCAGTGGGATTTATATTGAAATATATGTTAGTAAATTTAGTACTCCCTTAATATGTTAGTAAATTTAGTTAGTACTCCCTTAGTAATCTAAGTTTCTTCTAATTAAGAATCTAAGTTTATTTTGAGAATGATACCTGTTTTGGATTCAGAAAATAATTAATATGAAGATGAACTAATAGATATAAATTATACCGTCTGTATTTGATATAAGAAAATCTGAGAGTACTAGTTCTGAAGTGTAGCAAAAAAAGATACTAACTAAAATTGTAATTCACTAACCATCCCTTTTTCTACTTTCTTTTTGGCATAATTCAGCTCAAAAAGCCAGAAAAAGTATGAAAATTTCCTTTTATCATATTTTTTGTTTGTGAATAGTACATTTTCTATTAAATTATACCCTGATTTCCATTGGCTGAATAACATATAAACAGAACTTCAACACTAATGGATGACTAACTATTTCCTAAAACATGCTAAAGTACCACACATATTTAAATGTGTTATGGGATCTGGGGCATGTTCCCAGGATGTTACTTAAGTTCTCAGAGTGGAGATTGATTCAGAATCTGGTACATTTAAAGAACCTCACTTACCATAGTTCTTTAATGTTTATTTTTATAAAATAAATTTCCACTCAGGCAAATGACTTATACAAGGACCTGGGTTATTATGTTCTTTCTGCATTGTTTCCATTATTTCTAACTATAATCATCACTTGATGCTATGTTTTAAGTAATTTTGTTGCATGAGTTCTAAGAAAAGCTTCTATCAAAATTTAAGATCGGCAAATAACAGGTAAAAGTCTGGTTTCATATAACTCAATGAGTTTTCATGATTATGGACCACAGTCAAGAGACTGAGGTAAGGCTAATGTTTTACTGAAGAGACTCAAGATGCCTCCTTTATGCTACCAACCTCCACTTCTGTTGAATGGAATGCCAGGAAAATGGTGAAAATATAAGTTCCATTACAGCTTGTAGTTGCATCAACCTATAAGTTACACTCAGAGCTGGGGAGGCCATGAAGATATTTTTGTGTCCTTTAGAATTAATATGGCCCAACTAAATTCCTATTGCCTTCAATATTGCATACAATTAAACATACATTTATACTTTTAAAACAAGTGTTAGAAAAAAACAAATCTAGAATTATTGTAAAGTGGTTTGCCAGCCATATTTAATTGATTGTAATTCATAGATACGTTTACCTGTGTATTGACAAGACCATCCCAGGTGAGTTCTTGGAGGCCAGTAAACTTGTGTCAGTGAGATAAAATACGGTGTTGATGCACATCAAATCTTTCAGTCTCTCAGCCTACATCCACTATTTCCTGTGTTCATAATATTGCCAGATTAATGGGTACAATTTTCTTTTCTTTCTAAATAAAGGTAGCTAATATTGTTGCTGAAAAAAAGCATATGTTTCTAATATCAATAGTACTTTATTTCACTTCATGGGAGTTCATGCTAAATGAGCAGACAGTAAGATGCACTAAAAACTGGCTAAATGATTTTAAGAGCAGCACAGAGGTTACTGATGAATGATGAAAAGACTGGTTAGAGACAAGTCACTAGTGGTGTATACCCCAAGAGTCAGAAATGGGTTCAGTACTTTTTAACATCTTTAGTAAGGAGGGACAGAGTATACCCACAGACTGTTTGCTGATGATACATAACTGGGAGGAGTGAGTGATACACCAGAGGGCCATCCTGCCATACTGAGGGACTCTGACAGGCTGGAAAACAGGCCGATAGGAACTTCATGACATTTAAAAGGTGAAGTGCAAAATCCTATATCTGGGAGAACAAACCAACACAACAATATACACCAGGGCCTACACTGCTGGAAAAGAGTTTCTCAGTAAAAGTCCTGGGAGTCCTGATGGACACCAGGCTGAACATGAGCAGAAGGGAGGGGGCAAAGAAGATAGATCCAGGCTCTTTTCAGTGGTGCCCAGTGGCAGGACCAGAGTCAATGGGCGCAAACTGAACCACATAAAATTTATTCTGAATGTCAGGAAACATTTGTTTAGGGCAAGGGTGAAGGGGCACTCGAAAAGGTTGTCCAGAGACACTGTGCTGTCTCAGTCCCTGGAGATATTCAAAAGCCATCTGGACCTGGTTCTGGGCAACTGTCTCCAGGTGGCCTTGCTTGAGCAGGAAGTGGTGTTGGATCAGATGATCTGCATTGGTCTATTCCAACCTTAATCTTTATATGATTCTGTGTTTCTAAATTTATATTATGTAGGCAAGGCAAGACAAGACTATATAAAATTTTGTATTGATGTATTGTTATAACAACTACATTAAAAAAATAATTAAAATAGTTTGATGCTACTCATCCTCATGGGTGAATTTTTCCTTTGATTTCAAATCACTTGAACAAATTCTTTATAAAAAAAGATTTAAAGTGGAATGATGATGAACTCTGAAGTACATTACTATTTGTTGACCATGTTTAGTGCTTCTGAGAAGGTAAAACTTTCTTTTCCATTTCTTGGAGTAATTGCTTCAACTTTCTTTGCTCTTCCATCTGTCTCAGTCAGATGCTCTCATCATTCACTGGAAAATCATCAATGCTTTTGCTGGTACTTTACTCTCAGTGACATTTATTCATAGCCTTAGAGTATGGTACATTTTCTTCCGTTTTCTTCTTGATTACATATAGTAATATCAACTGAAAGCAAAATTTCAGCCTGAAAATTGATGCATTATCTGAGCTTCACAACAGAACTTCAATGATTAAACCTTGATAGACTGCTCTTGGCTATAAATGTCCTTAACTGAAACTTTAAATTAACAGGCATATAGTGCAAATTAGGTGCTAGCTAGCATAGATGCAGTATTCATTCATTCAGTATACTCAGAAGACAATTTAAACTCAATAAAAAATTAAAATTTTACTAATAGATGCAGCTAGATGTATCTGCTTATGAATGAGTTACTGTTTTTTCCCTTGAGAGAGTGCAGAGCTATAAATGAAAATAAATAAAAAGGTAAAACAAGCCTCAAAAGGGACGAAATCCATCCCAGCTTCTAAGTGACCCTAATTTAGTGAGCTTTAACCTTTCTTGTGCAAGTGAACTTGTTATTGACTGAGCATGCATAATGACTAAAATGGAAAAATTCATATTAGTGCATGTATGAGTATCAGGGTTCTTGTTATTTCTTTTCCTATTTTGCTTCATTGAAATATAGACAGATCAGTTACAGCTCTTTCCTACATTTTCTTCCCTAAGCTTGCACATTCTCTATCACTTTCACTGTCTGTTAATTCTTAGGTTACTGAAAGAGCAATATACAAGGAAAATGTAAATGTTAGAACGATCAGTGAAGGGAGAAAGGGTTTCATTTTTCTTTTTATTTCTTTTCTTTTTTCTTTTCTTCTTTCTCATATTTTTTTCTTACTGTCTTTCCTTTTCATTTCTCTCTCCTTTTTTTTTTATATATATATTTTCCATTGCATTTTTCACTTTCCTATTTTAAAGTTTCCTCAAGGGCATTCACAAAAGAAAATCTTAAGCTTTCTTCAGGGACAAGAAAACTCATTGGACTGCAGGAAAAATGAAAGATAACACTAACCTCATCATGTTCCAGCTGGTGGACAAGACCTCTGTTTAAAAAGAGCCCCAAAATTTCAAAATTATATCTACACTGACATGCATATGTGCAAGCCCAAAACTTCCCACTTTTTATATTGTTTCATCTAGCAAGAGGATGGAAAATAAATACGAAATTTTTCAGTTCTTACTATTTATTCCAGAAAAAAAATAATATTTATCTGTATTAAGCATCTCAGATTGTAAATATCAGCAAATTAAATGTATCTAGTTTATCTATTAACTGTATTCTAGTGCAATACCTGCATAGATTTTGCTCTGCAAATACACCACATCTCTTTATATTTTCACTGTATTTTCTTTGTAATTTAATGACTTTGAATACATGAAGACTTAGGAATTTTTATTTTTTTTTTTTTTGCAACAAGGTATAATGTGGCCCTAGACTGTAATATCTGTGTTACATGTTATATATTATAAATAAAAAAAAAATATTCATATTTATTGTCTCACAAATCAGGATTTTTCTTTTCTTAACACCATTTGATGACAGCAGTTCACTCTCTTATGTTTCTCCATCTCACAATGGCATGTCTTGAGTGACAGACTTTCTGGTTCCTTTCTTCATCTATTTCTACAATTTTTCTTTCTTTTCCAAACAATTGTGGAGGTAAGAAGCTGATGAATCATAAATCTGATCATTTCCCCATAACCTTGCATCTCTTTCTTATCTATTTAAAGTAAATTAAAACATTTTCAGGAGTTTATTCTGTGGGTGAGGTATTATGGAATGTGATTTTCTTATTAAATCCATTCTATCCTATCAAATAACTGATGGATATTTTCATGATACTGAACAAAGTTTATTCTTCATAAGTAATAATTTGTCCATTAAAACTACTGGTCCAAAATTTCACTAGTTGTGAAATACATTGAATAAAATCTATTCTGCACTATCTTTAAGTTCACTGACTATTCACTGACGATTAAAAATTAAAAAATAATTTTAATTGAAACCTAGTGTAAGCCTTCTTAGCAAATCAATTGTTATGAAATTCCATACTTTTGCAATTTCAGTACTTTCACTAAAAAGCTGGAAGAAGGTCTCTGAAACTTTCAGTGATGTGTCTTGCCATAAAGCAGAGAAAATCTGAGTGTGTATTATTGCAGTGCTTGAAACTTTACAACCTGACAAAAAAAGAAGGATAATTTATTACTATGGAGATTCAGCTTAGAAGCAGAGTGTGGTCGTGCAGTGTACCTACTTTGTGTGTGCTTTTGCAATAAAATCTTAAAATTACTTCTGTGGTATTTTGTCCTTTGCTATTCTTTATTGCAACTTTTTCTTCAGCTTTAGTTTTTAACCACAACCAAAACAATAAAACCAGCATCTTGTGTTAGATAACATTTATTGGGTTGTGGTAATACACTGAATGCATAGAGCATGAAAGATACTGCATTCAATGTCTGAAGTATGTACAATGTCATATTATATGTATGATTTCACAGGACATATCAAAAGTTTGAAAGATAACTACCAGATCTAGGTTTTCTCCCTTCATAGGTCCTTTTATTCATCTGAAAGTTTTGTTCCTTTTAATTTTTTATTTCCATTTCCTTGCAGCATGACTAAGGCAGATAACTTTTACTCTTTGGTATTATCACTCTGCCAGAAAAGTCAATATACGTGAGACTGATATGACTCTTCCACAATCAAAGTCCTGAGTACAAGTCTTTAAATGACTCAGCCACTTCAGATTGCATCAGGCTGAAGCTTGATAAATGAGCTGTCAGCTTAAATGCACTTCAGAAAAAAAAAAAAACCACCACCAAAAAACCCACAACAAAAAGAAAACCACAACAAAACCAAAACATCTAAAATTACTAAACTATTTAAAAATACGGAAGAATGAACATCAAATTAGAAAATTTCAAGTTACTCATACATTTGACAGGCTAAAGAAAAATACCAGATAGGTATTTCTGAAATCTTCTAATATTTTCAAGTACACACAGCTATAATTATTTTATATATGTATATATATATATAAGTCTTTAAAATGCTGAGAAGCTTTTTCAGTCAAGCTTCCTTGCATGACAACTGTGGTTTCTTTCTGCTGGTTTTCTGTCCATTTCATTGTTTTAGCAACTCAACATACAACTTGAAAGACAATGACAGATTAAAAATTCACTGTTCTATTTAGCAGAGTTCAGAAAGGGCTAGTGAATTCCTTAGGGGCCTCATAAATTAAAAATCATCTTCATGAACTAAATGAGTGGTGGCCTGAAGTCTGTAATACTGTGTATAAAATGAACATGAATTAAAACAAATTAGAATTATTTGAATGTTACTGGTATTATGATTACCTTGTTAGGTCTTTAGCACTGATAGTATATATATTTATATATATATTTATAGTGTTGCCTTGAAGCAGCTCCTAATATTTTCTAGAGGGCTATTGCATTATGCTATAACGTGCACAGCTGGGAAATATTTTACAAAGGAAAGACCAAAGACTTCTTTAATTCCTGAATATAGCCTTGTAAATAGAAACTATACTCAGAATGATGGAAAGGTAGTAATTGGTAATAATTAGGATGTAATAGTTTCTTAAATAATACAGTAGATTACATTTAAATTTCAAATGAAAAAAATTTGAGTACAAAATATTGCTAAACATTTATTTATGTATTTATTTATTCATTCATGTTTTTGAGAAACAGTAGAAATGTTTTCCTATACATTACATGAAATGGTAAATTTTGCCTATTCTCTTCATAGTGCCCTCTATACATCCAGTTTTCTTGATCTCCCCTAAGATACTTTCTGCTTGTCTTCCTAAATTTAGATTTTCTGTAAGTTTTCAACTTTGTTAGCCCTACTCAGCCTAATAAATATTTCAAAAACTTTCTCTTAAATAGCCCATAGATAACATAACATAACATAACATAACATAACATAACATAACATAACATAACATAACATAACATAACATAACATAACATAACATAACATAACATAACATAACATAACATAACATAACATAACATAACATAACATAACATAACATAACATAACATAACATAACATAACATAACATAACATAACATAACATAACATAACATAACATAACATAACATAACATAACATAACATAACATAACATAACATAACATAACATAACATAACATAACATAACATAACATAACATAACATAACATAACATAACATAACATAACATAACATAACATAACATAACATAACATAACATAACATAACATAACATAACATAACATAACATAACATAACATAACATAACATAACATAACATAACATAACATAACATAACATAACATAACATAACATAACATAACATAACATAACATAACATAACATAACATAACATAACATAACATAACATAACATAACATAACATAACATAACATAACATAACATAACATAACATAACATAACATAACATAACATAACATAACATAACATAACATAACATAACATAACATAACATAACATAACATAACATAACATAACATAACATAACATAACATAACATAACATAACATAACATAACATAACATAACATAACATAACATAACAAAACATAACATAGCATAACATAACATAACATCATAACATAACATAACATAACATTACAAAATTCTTTACTATAAATGTACTCCAAAGAAAACCATTTACTAAAGATATGTGGAACTCATCATTATGCATTGTGCTGGATATGTGAGCTTGTTCTGGAGCAGGAAAAGATTCAAGAACTTTCTTCTTTCTGAGAAGAATAAAACCAAATTCATGACTAAACACAAGCAAATTAGTTACAAATGTGGCTCTGTGAAAACATCCCTAAATATACCAAAGGCATTAATCATATCCCTGTATTTTTCATGGTTTTTTATATATAGCAACTTAAGAACGTGTTCCTTAGATACTGAGAGACATTGCAATAAAAACCAAGATCCCAAGCTCTAGAGAGTTCACAATATGACAAGTTGATTGACATATCCAGATTACATATAGATCCATGTAGATTACAGATTACAGCAATTTATTGTCCTAGTTATAGGGAAAGTAAGCAGGATTTGGCATTAAGTAGGTGTGATCAATTATCTATTCTAATCCATTTCATAATTTTTTAATGGACTGTGTCCTTAAGTGTGGGAGACAGAACAGATTTTTCCTTGCCTGAGTTGCAGAAGGGAATGGACAGGCCCCTTTTCAAAGCCACAGGGCAGAAATGGAAGTGGGGCCATTGTCGCTTTGTCCAGTGAGGGGGAGAAGGAGCTGCCCTCGCCAGAGCAGCGCTGCAGCCCTGGAGCTGCCGTCCGCTATCACTGGCTTCTGCAACTACAGAGTTACCATTTTGCTGCTGCTTTTGCCACCAGGAGCCACTGCAAGCCCAAAGTCGCCATTTGTCACAACTGCTGTCATTGCCAGAGTCTGGCAGAGTAACTCATTTTGGATGAAATAGTTTTTCAGGTTTTGCTTTTCCCCTCTTCTCCATTGTTTTCTTTCCCGGACCTCATGGTCCTCAGAGGAGAAGGGGGAGCCTCTCAGCCATCTTGTCTTTGTCTGGGGAAACCACATGGTAGCTGCCATTTTGGTTTTGTCCTACGGGTAGAGGGACTAGAAAACAATTTCTGCCCTTGTTGGCTTTAATAGTTTTCCTTTGTATCTTTGTAGTTAATGCAATTTTCTTTAGTAAATTGTTATTTCTATACGTATATCTCTTGTCCCTTCATTATTGCAAGGGAGTGGGGAGAGGGAAAAACAAAAAGGGAGTGGCTTGTTTGGAGTCTCAGTCCTCCACTAACTGTTCAAAGCTATCACACTGATTTTCCAGCATGGACTGATTTGCAGGATCGGAGCTGTATCCATAATACATAAATGAAGGATGATGGAAAGTATGTGACAAGAAAATAATTGAGTCATATAGATTCATAATCTTATGTTTTACTGTTAAATTTAATTTCCTTTATACTGATTTTCAAACAGATTTTGTTATCATCTCAAAGAAAGAATTGATAAAGCTCAAATGGAGTTGGTTATAGTTCTCTGAGTCACTTGATGGCAGACATACTGTTCTGTCCAAGGAAGAGAATACATGTTGCCTATATTTGAAGAACTATACTAAATAACTTGTGAAATCAAACTCCAACATGCACAACTTGAAGGAAGAGAAATAGCAGACATTGGGTAAAAGCCAGTCCTTTGAGATGTTCAGAATAGCTTAGATAAAAGCCATGAGAGAAGTGCTGTTATTAACAATGGTAATATATAGTATATTGTGTAACAAATTTGTATGGAAAAGTGAACCACCTTCCTATCTGGATTTTATTTTCCATGATGTAAAAAAATGCATTAAACCTATATTTTCCTTTGAAGTTAATGTGTTTTTCATACTGTAAAAAAAATACCAAAAAACACAGCAACAACAAAACAACAAAAACACATAAAAAATGTAAAAAAAGCATTAAGTGGTTCTGCTATTCAATATGAATATTTAAATTATAAAATCTCTATGGTACTAACTAAGAAAAGAATTTTAGTTTGTCTTTTTTGATCTTTACTCAAAATAAATAATAAAAAAAAAACAAAAACAAAGAGGTGGGTTTTTTTCTGAGCTTTCCATTAAAGATTCATAATGAGGGATAACATTTCTGAGAACCTTAATCTTCAATATATCATTACTTAAGAGTTGAGTAATCTTCATTTGGCTGTGAAGAATTGCTAACTAAGCTTGTTTGAATGTTTCTGGATAGCTAAACATACATGGGATAAGGCATTAAGACTTAAAATACTTGGATAGTAGTCCCTGTCTGCAGTAGTACAGATGTATCTTATTTATGTATGTATTTCTGGTGTTGTATCTATTTAGAACCAGATTAAGGAGAGGGAAAAGCATCCTATTGAGTTATGAGGCATGGCAAAAACTGAGGTACAATAGAATCACAGATTATGATGGGATTGGAAGAGACCTCTATAAGTTATCTGGTTCTGATACCTGTTCAAAGCAGGGCTTACTTTAAAATTAGATGAGGCTGGTTGTGGTTTTGGATGGATGAGTTTCTAAGGATGGAAAATTTTCAGTTTTCCTGAACAGTTTGTTCTAGTGCTTAACTGCTTTCAATGTGATTTCCCCCCCTTGTATTCAATGAGATTTTCACTCATTTTGTTATTGTTCTCATTGTTTTACATTTCAAAAAGTAGTCCTTCTTCAGTTTTGTGACCCCTTTTTAAGATAGTAAAACACCATAATTTGGTTCTTCCATTGTCCTTCTCTTATCCAGGCTGAACAAATCTAATTCTTCTCTTTATATGTATTGTCGTCTATTCCTCAATCATCTCAGTGGTTTGACTTTAGTCTCCAGTTTTTCAATATTTCTCTTGCATTGTGGGTCCTAAATTGGATAAACCAATGCAGATGTAGACTCAGAAGTGCTGACTAGCAGGGAATAATCAGCTCCATGACCAACTGGATAAACTCTTCATAATGGACCTCATCATCCTTGTTGTTACAAGTGTGTGCTGTTGACTCAGGTTCTGTTTCCTCCTGGCTATTCACCCTTGGTCATTTTTGCAGTTTTCTCTAAAACTATGAGTTCCCAGTATTATTTCCCATTCTGAAACTAAACTGCTGGCCTACATAGTTGTCTCCATTTTCCCAATCCTCTAACTAGTAAATCTCCCTAAATGCCTTCCAGCACAGTTAAGACTAAAATGAGCTATGCTGACTTTTAAGAAAAATAATTATTGTTAACAATGAAATCATAAAATACAACAAAGAAGTGGCTTGTTCTTAAATATCATCAGCTAAGGTATTCCATCGTAGTTGCTTTGAACACATTGAGGAGAAAAAATACTTGCATGTTTATGCACTGATGTAAAGTTAAGAGAGTCTGGGTTGAATTCCAGCTCTGACTGGTCTTTTAGTCTCAGACAAGTCATACCTCTTTTTACCTCAGCTCAAAAAATATTGAACCCAGTGTTTTGTTCACTAGGGGTTTGTAAATTTAAAATCATCGATGCATGGGAGGAAGTCAAGCAATAAATACTGTGGATGAAATGCAAAACTCATAGCATAGAGAATAGTTATGCAAATAAGGTCCTATGCACCAATATATCCATTAGTCAGGTTCAGTGGTTTTCTAAAATATATACTTGCTCTTTAAAGTATATTAATTGTCAGTCTCAGTTAAGAGGAAAACATATTCTTTTTATTATTTAATTCAAAATGTAAGTCCCAGCTTTGTCCAACATTTTATGCCAAAGTTTATTTTCATGGTATTGAATAAATAATAAACAAAATTAATTTGATCTTCAGTGTGCCTAAATCAAAAGTGGTTAAAACTAATCCCTTGTCCATAAACAAAGAACAACCATAGGAAATTATAAATAGAGTTAATTATACCCAAAGGTGATATTCAGGAAGGCTAACTACAAAGCCCAGTGGATTAGTGATCCTTAACAATACTATATCAATAATTGACATTAAATGGAAGAAAGAAGTTAGGACAATTTAAAATCATCAAGGATAATTCCTTATAGGAATCTTGGTATAGAGATAATTTCCATAGATGTGAATGTTTGTTACCATCTACATGTGAATGTGTACTTCTACGTACTGCATTAGAATTATTTATTCATCTGTTATTCTGGTACAATTATATTTTCCAATATTCAACAGTTTTATTTCATATTCTTCTGTTTGTATTATTCTGTAAGAACTATGATTTGCTATTATTTAAGTTTCACTTCCCTTGAATTATATAATACTTCTTTTCACTCAGGATATATTTTGTGTATATGTGTGTGTGCATGCACTGATGTAGCCAAAGATTTGTCATATATGGTTTCTGACATCTCTGTTCAATTGTTTATAATAATCTCTTTTCAGAGATTTAGGGCTGGTCCTTAGGGAAATATGACTTGATGCTTTAGTGCAAAATGTCCATCAAGTGATGCTGCCAAGATTCATCTTTTCCCTCCAACATTTTACTTATGAATCTTTATGTAGAAAGACTGAGAGCAATGCCTGCCATCAAATAAAACCCAAATTTGTCCTTTTGATGTTCTAATTAGGTTCTCTATTCATTTTACTGTGATATGCAGATACTGTACCTGATTTCTGACAGTACCCTGATTACACATGGTTCATCAGCAATGTCTTTCTAAGTAACTACTGCAGTCATTCATATATGCTTCATTAACTTAAGTGTGGTGAGTATTTGAAATTTTAGGATGAAAAGAAACCAGGACATCCATTTAAGTATAGTGTATTTTGCCTTAGTTGTTCTCTGTGCATGGTTTAATGACTAAATCAAAGGAAATGGAAGCAGAAATAGGAGTCTTCTGGGTCACTTCCTATTTTTTCTTCTCTGATCTTCTTGAGAAAACTATTTCTTGTCATAAGTTCATATATTTTTAAGGTCAGGTGATGAGAAAGATGCAGTCTCAGAAACAGGAACATAAGTTTTAAAACTATTCCCTAAATAAGAGAGAAAATGAAGATAACAATTATGAATAATAATCGAAAAACCTTATCACCTTATCACCAACAAACAAAAATAAACATGCTATAAAAATCAAAACAAAAGGTAAAATAAACAGAAGCTACTGAAGTACAATAAGGTAAAAAGATAAAATCTTTAGGAAAATGCTAAATTAATTTTAAAATATAGAAAAAATCAGAAAAAAAATTAAGTCTAATCATACCTGATGTCCATCCCAGATATCATATGATAATTGATAGAGAAGTTGATACCAAGTCCAGAATTATGTACCAGTAAAAAGTGGGAAGTAAAGAAATGGTCATGATTTACTTTTGCTCCATGTAAAAATGAGGTTAAAAACATTAACTGATAAATAAATAATAAGAAGTTATAACAAAGTAACAATTTAACACTGTTTGAAAGAAACATACAAAATTCAGTTATGCGTTTTCAGGTGAAAACATGTGACTATTATCACTTTCAAATTCAAGTGAAAAAACGGATTCCCACTGATTTCTCTGTCTTTTGCATAAATAGACACAAAGTGCAGATGTTTAGTTTCTAAAAAGACCCAAATGGAATATAAACTACATCTCCATTAATAAAACATAGTTTTATGTCACAAAGCAGGAAGAAGTACTAGGAGTGTGGCTAATCTGAACAAGGTATTTATATCATATTAGTAAATTGGATTTTATTTTTGCAGACTAGAAGCTGAGGAGAACTGAAAAAACAAAACACATAATCAAAGGCTTTAGTGTCTTACATGTGCATTATACCTTGAGATATATCTTGCCTGGCTACTTTTCTGTCACAAAAGTGAAGAAACTGAGGTGATGGACTATAAAGGAGAGCCACCTTGATGCTTTTACTCCTGATGAACAAGCTGTCCTGAGAACTCTGAAGAGTACAACAGAACACAGTGGTATAGCTAAGGCTAGGGTCACCAGGAAAAGATTTGTCTGTGAGTATCACTGAGTGCTCAGAATGCTGTGGCACACTCAGATTCTAGCCAGCATAATTCAAAACTGCTCTAGACACTGCCTGGTTGGTTGTCGTCTAGACAAGGCTGCATGACTCTAATGGGGAAGAAAGAGTCATGACAGATGTGAGCATAAGCATTGCTGAAACTGATGGTCTAATGATGAGTCTCTAACAGAGGATTCCAAGTTAAAAAAAAAAAAAAA
>VWZF01000749.1:484247-769838 GCA_013396755.1 Sclerurus mexicanus
AAAGGAAATCACATCACTCAAATAATTACACAACTGAGATTCAGCCTAAATATCAGTAGGTCACATCAGTCAAGACTGAAGGGATTCAGTCATGTCAGTGACAGTTAAATACAACTTCGCAAGGTAGTGACTTTAGATGGTTCACCAAATCTCATCAAAATTATGTACCTTTTGGTTGGAAGAATAGTACCTTTGAGGAAAAAGTCTAAATTATCTGCTGGATCTAGAACTCAGTCAGCACCCTAGTGACATTAATCATTAAAAACTCTTCAAGGCTGCTCCCAAGTGGTCAGACATTATAAATACTTTTGGTGTAAATACAGAAAAATTATATGTATGTGTGTCATTTTGAAAACATGACAGCTGAAAAATGTTAAAACAATATTAGTACAAAAGAAAAAAAAGCAGCAAAGAAAATGTCACACAAATCACTTTTTATTTATTACATTCTTAGGAAAAGAAAAAAATAACAACAAAAAAAAAAACAGAAGAGGATGCTCTGGGCTTTATTACCATGAGTTTTTCACTCAGTCTTTGATACGATATGTTTATAGACATTAGAAATGAAACTGAATAAATAAGTACCATAAATCTAAATTTTAGTAATGTTTATTGTACTAAGGTCACAGAAGATGTATGTGTAAAATTAGATATAAGTTATAGTCATGTGGCTATCAGTTATACATGGAATATTTCAGGTATCAGGTATTTACATAAATATTTAAAGCAGAATATTTCCTTTTCTCTCCTCGTGGAGGGATAGCAACAATTTTTGCTATTAATATTTTTTTTTGTTAATAAAATATATTATTTAAATGCTGATTTACTAATGTAAATCTGTGACAACTCATGTGCGATAGCAAGTAAAAGACATTTTTAAATTAAATAATTTATGAATTTATTTGATAGAAGCATCCTGCAAGCAGATGAGCTCCGAATGATGCTACTATAGATTACATAAATAAAAATGCAAAAGCATTTGAGATAAGGGTAGAAAGAAGGCACTAGAGAATGGGAGTGGCAATAGATCTGAGCTTTTTCTCTCAGTTTCTCCTGCCTGCACTTTGTCTTCTTAAAATGCAAAATTTGAAGTCTTTTTAAGTGTTTTTTTTTAAGCTTCTTTAACCTTCTAAGTCACAATGAATCTTCTGAACCAGCTTTCCCCCTCTCCATTATATCCCATTCCCCATTCTAAAATGAGCATTCATTGGGAACACTGAGGTCAGAGATTTTTGATCTTCAGTATTACATGAATACTGCATTGCTACTGTAATCTTTGGATCACATTTCCAAAGAAGAAGGAAAAAATTCAGAATTATTTTTACATTCATGAATACAAAATAAAGAGCACACAGATGTGACAGCTCTGTCAGGGTGCAGCATGCCTTGTCTGAAACTACCATCTACCTGACAAAATAAAACAGGGCTGGCACAATTTCTGCAGCCAATTCCAAGGAAAAAACTAAAAGACTGAAAACAGTAAATAAGGACATCCATGACACTTGGAAGTAATTAAATCACTGGAGATTAAACTAATCTAAATTAAAAACCTCCAAAGCATTGAAAGTAGATCCTAGAGTAAACTTGATTGAGGAAAAATGTTTGTCAAACAAATGGTACTTTGAAATAATAATCTAATCCTGTTAATGCCTAGAGGGTTGTTTCTGAGGCAATTATAAAGGAAATCAATAAGAAAACAAAAATTCTAATGAATCATAAGTGATGGAACCAGAAAGGACTTCTCTTATTGCACCTTCTTATCCTCAGCACTTTCTGGAGAACTCATTGGTATTTAATATAAGACAGTTTTGAGCAATTCTGGTTGTCCCATATTCCTTTGTAATCTGATAGTCTTCTTGACTGTTTCCCTGTTAATAACGTTCTCTCTCTCTATTTTTTTTCTAAGTTTTTTGTATTTTGGGGGGGGGAGTATTTATTTTTTGTTATTATTTTTTATTTCTATTTTCTTTCCTGTACAGTTTGGACTTCTCCTTTTTAAAATTTTGGCCATTGCTTTTTCTCCTGTCATATTCTAAGGCTGTGAATAATGCCTTTCTTTGATTTATAGTGCTGTGCTTTAGGGTCTTAAATTTCAAGTATTGATCATATCTTAATATTGATTGAACCTTGCTGAAATGCATGTTCAGTCTTTCAGTGTCTTTACATTCAAACCATCTATATTAATTTTTCAAATCTCTAATTTTATTTCCCACTACAGTTGTCATATATTTCAAATCATGAAATGAACAGCTCATATATGAACACAAACTTTAAGCATTAGACCTATGCAATACATCATTATTACTTAACTGAAACACGGCATTGGTGTTTACTTCATGTCAGCATCACAGTGAGCACTTGCTTTTTTGTTGTATTATTCCCGGATATTTCAGACTTATCAGCTGTATATTCTGAGGTTTTTGGCTGGTCTGTTTTTTTCTTTCCCTTTTACCATGTGGTAATCTAGAAGAGAAAGATTATTCAGAAAGTGTCTGGCTGGTTTACATCAGGATTTACAGTGACTACTGCTCTAAAAAGCAATAACTCCCACATCCTGGCTCTGGGACTCAAGGAATATCTGAAGAAATCCTGCTACAAGTCAGCTAAACTTTGAAAAGGGCAGGCTGATATTCAACCTCAGCTTCTGTGAGAAGCAGCTCTCATCTTTTGCAGAGTGCCCACTATAGCCGTCATTTTCACAGAAGCAATATACTGTATGCAAAAAGTTACTCCCATCTGCAGCTGAGATTCAGTTCAGAAGCAGAAGTAGTGACATTTTCCTAAGTTAGTCAAAACCTTAATTTTATTTGTTTTTCTTAGAACAAAATCAGGGATTTTGCAAAGAAAAGGCTTCTATTTGAGGGGGGAAAATTAGTTGTTCTTCAGAGAAAAGATCTGTTATTATTTAGTGCATAAAGATTTCTGAATTCAATCATCAGCATAGTTATAAATATAGCACGGGAAAGAGAGGAAATATCAAAGGAGGATAATCCTTCTTTTCATATTTATTCACCTCTTTAATTCCTTCAGCTCTGTACTGTGCTACTTTTCATGGTACTTCCTTGAGGTGATTCATTCCAGCATTTTTATACAATCTTTCTTATATATTCTTTTGCAATAAAATACCAATAGATGTTTAGATAAAAGAAGTGAAGTTCAGAAAATCTTTTGAGATTAAGTAAGGAAAGTATGCAGCAATCAACACATAAAAGAAAAAATCTAATTTAAAATACAGAATATCAATGCTTTGCTGGAAGAGATGTAAAGTATTACTAACAGAAATGCAAATGCATTTCAAATTCTAGCTGAGACTAGTGTTTCATATAATTGGATGTGCTTGAAAATGGTCTCAGATTTCCTAGAATCATAGAATCATAGAAAAGCTTCTCTTGAAAGGGATCTTAGAGATCATCTAGTTCCAAACTCCCACACCTTCCACTAGACCATATTCCGCAGAGCTTTGCATCCTCTACCATATTTGATTATTCAGTGCAGCCTTTGCTTCAATTCAGATAATTATGAACTGGAATAAAAAAAGGAGGGTGTGTATGTATATATATGTGTGTGTGTGTGTGTGTGTGTGTATGATTTAAGATTAGAGGAAGCCCAAAGCAGATTCTTGATATGCTGTGTGGTGTGAAATGACTAGTCATCTCAGAAGGAGATATCTACTCAGTAATGCTCAAATTACTACAGAAAGGAACAGACTACTCCCTGGGATAGATGATTTTAGCAAAATAGATGAAGCCAAATAGTAACCCTGTTATCATATGTCATAATTATCTTGAACATGAGACTACTCTTAGTCTCTAGAAATGATGATTTTCATCAAATAGATTCTCTTGAGACTATCTTATTTTACTCTCTATATTCAAACCCCTAAAAGATAAAATGGGAGTTGTATTTCCATAGCACTTCTCTCTCTGTCTCTTTGAAAGCAGCATTTTCATAGTTACCTTCTCAGTTTTCAGGGTTATGAGATTTTAATTTGCAACATGAAACTGAAGTATTTAGTGTCTAAACAGTTGATGAAACACACCTTTTACAAATATTAAGATCCATTTATACCTTTCTTTAGAACCCTGTCATCAAGATTTGCAGAATATTGTTTCCATATATGGAGTTATACGTGGAGATTGGTACCAAGGGCATATATGAATGGACACTTTTACATCAGAAGATCTTATCAGTTCTGGCAGAATATTCCAGAACTGAAAATTAATTGTTTAAATTAAAACTTCCTTCATGCTTTGTAAGATTGTTCTTAAATACCTTTCTTCTTGGGGGGGGGTGGGGAGTGGAGAGGATAGAGGCAGGTTAGTAGTGTTTCTGCTGGTGAGTAAGGGAGAAAGGAAGAGAGATGGGGTTGAAGAGAGAGACACAGGAAGGAAACAAGAACGCTTCTGGTAAAAAACATTTAATAAACCTTTATTGGTTACCAAAACTTGTCTGTTTTAGTAAAAAAAATAAATAAAGAATGAACAAACAAGCAACAAAAAACCAAACCAAACCAACAAAAAACCTTAACCAACAAAACAACAAATGCCAAAAAAACAAATGAAAACAAAAGAAAACAAAACAAATAAAAAACACACATACAAAACCAACCCTGAATTATTCAAATGAGTTTAATGTCACTGGACTTATCTGTAGAAACAAGAAACAGTTTATTGGAAGTCAGTGAAAGTATTAAGGGATTGCACAGAAAGAAACAAAATAACATGAAAATTTAAGTTATTGAAAATGACTTCTTTATTTGTGTCCTATAGCAGGACTTGTTAGTATACCAGGTCTTCAGGACACATTATTTACATATTTCCATATTTCCCAAGTGGTGAAAAATATCAGATAGATCTAGACAAAGGCACTCCTTTCTCTTGATCACTCTGTGACAGTAGGGATTCCAGATTTTCTCACTCTATTTTCTAATCTTTTGTTTCAATAAAGTACTTCAACATTTTATGGAGTGTGCAAATGATTTTTTCTCGAAATTTATTAGGTATTCTCCTTAATTATTCTCAAAGCCAACTATTAGAGGCTTCAGTATTGAATCTCCTTGTCTTCTTTCACTCAAAATGTAAGACTGTGAGTCAGAATACCTCTGTTTATTGTCTGTGCCCTAAAGGGATTTAAATTCACTCTGAATAAATTGGGAAATTCAGTTGATCATCAGTGTTTATTTCTAAGAAATAGGGGTTTTTTTCTCCTCAAATCAAATAATTGTTATTTTTTATTTGAATTACAGAATGGAAGTTCTGAGCCAAAACCAACCCAAATAATATTTTAAAATTCATGAAGGATTTTGAAATCTCCATGGTTTCTAGTGTCTATCTCCCTTTTCGCTTCTTAAATGTAGTCTGCATGCTTCTTTTGAAGCTCACTCCAGGGAAGTTCAGTGTTAAAACTTAATGTCCATTGGCTGAGGCTTCACACTGTCTCAGCAACATAACTCTCTAAAGACACATTGCCTATTCAGTTCTAAAGTTTCTGGTTAGACAGGCTCTGCTTTCCTCTCTTTTTGCCCAAAGCAAAACTTCAATTCATTCAGTTCCCATAATTTGGAAATTTGGAGGAAAAAACTGATCATATGCAGTAAATACAAAAATAAAAATATTTTCCTCCTTTCTACATTTCCTACAGGTATTCACAAGACATAAAAAATAATATATATGTATTTATATACATATATATCTACATATATATCTATATCTCCCATGGCGTCTTTTTCCTTGATTTCTTTATACTTAAAACCAAAAATATATATTAAAAAAATGGTTAAAGAAAAATTTTAGAACTGCCTGGGACCTTAAATATCATCTGGTTTCAACCACCCTACTGTGGGCAGGTTACTCAGATACAACATAAATCTCACACAAACAACTCATAATGCCTTCTACTCAAACTGGCAAAGAAGACAAGATCTTTTTTAACATGGAGCAGATACACAACTCCCTTATGAATGGTCCCTATGGCTACAACTGTGCTGCTAAATGAAGTATGATGAGGCATTTTCCCAGACATGAAAGCCAATGAGTCCAGAGAAATGGGCATATACCTTTATAAACTCTCTCAGCCTCCAAAACAAGCCAGGGATGACACTTAGGCTGTCTTAACTTCTAAACTCTGCCTGAGAAGCATTTGGGGGAAGTGCTACTTTACACAGTCCCAAAGTCCTAAATGTCAAGGACTATTCTGATAATTCACTAATAGAGGAAGAATAAATTCTGTACCCGGTAGTTAAACACAGTTCTGTTTAATTCATTAATCCAGTCACAGCTCAGGGGAATAGTGCTGCTGCCTGGGTTACCCTAAAGGGCATCACAACTCAAGTTATGAGTGAGCAGCTGAATTCAGCACAGGCATCACTTACTAAGGTTAGAACATACTAGTAACATACTTGACTCTTTTGCCTGGATCAGCAACCTTGGTAACAAACAGCTCCAGGAATTCATCATAAAGGCTGTCTTGAGTCTGATTTACAGAGAAATGCCAGTACTTGGCACTAACTAAAAGAGAGTGAAGGTGAGTCTTCCCAAAGCAAAACTTTGGTGTCTGAAACTATCCATTCCTAGCCATTGTTCTCTTCATATTGGCAAATGTTCTTATGTAGTTCATTAATGAATTTGGAGTTTCATCTGAGCTCTCAATGAGGCCAAATTATTTCATAACTTAGAAAAATAGAAGGGGTTTTCTACTATTCTTTTTTTTCTTTTTCTTTTTTTTTTTGCACTTCTTTAACATAAGCTTTCCAAAGACAAGTCAGTATCTCGTGTCCAGATATACAGAAATAGTTTAGATGTGACACCTTCAGTATTTTATATGTATATCTCTTGCATAAAAGAGTCAGATGTTACTAGCTTGCATATATAATAGGCCAAGGGGGGTCATTACTGCCATATAAGGAACAAACCCAAACATTGCATGATTCTTAAGGCTATGCTGGCATTAATTACATTTATTCATAAATATCTCCAGGTGCTGAGGTTGATGGTCACTGAACAGCCTGAAGTGATGCTCACAGAGCATGGGCTGCACCAGAGGCTGGCTGCAGAACAGTCCTTGAGTGGTCTGACTCCTGAGCTGCTCCTAGGAAGCTGCTCTCACAAATGTAAAGCAGCTGAAGATTTCTCATGTTACAACACAAAGGAAGAGAATGAGGCATATATATCACTGTACATCTCTACCTCTACCTATTAATTATACATTAATAAATGGGAATAATTTAAAAAGTAGGTCTGCCTTCGATCCCGACACAAGGATATGGAGTACATAATCCTCAAATGGATTTAATGAGTGACCTACCTGAACCTTATAGATTATACTATGTTGAACATTCGTATATCTATACAAAAAAAGAAATGTGAATGTCCTACAAATGTTATAATGTGCAAGAAGAATTCCTTAATTTCTTGTTATGTAGAACCTTATTAGGTAAACATAACTTGTTGAACAAGAAAAAAACTAAATGGTTTCTAAAATTACTGCTATTAATTGTGAAGCAGCAGCACATCAGTCTAAACCCAACTAATCTGTACAAGAATGTGAACAGTAGCATTGTGGTTATCTCAGATCTCTCTCATTAACTGAGTTATTATACTTCATGCATACATTATAATCCAATTCAACATCTGTAAACTGAGAATCTCTGCTTTGTTTGCGACTATACTTTTTGGTGTAAAATAATTAGCTAATATAAATGTTTATTAATCAAATAATAGTGTGTTGGAGGCATGGTCATCTGCACCTACATTATCTGACAAACAAACAAAAATTTCCAAAAGGAAAGAAATTTTAGAAAGTCTTAAACCAATGCATTTGCTAATACCTGGAAAAATTTAATTTGCATCAATGTCTATCTAGTTTTTAACAGATTTTTACATCAAAATGTTTGTTCTGTCAAATTGAACTAAAGGATTCTAAAATGTATTTTAAAACATGCCGTTTGATTATTCTGAAATACAAAAGAAAACCAAAAGAAAACAAAAAAAAAATAAAATGCCAAATAGTCCAGGTTCATAATCTCACAAGTTTTAAATCACAAGCATTACATTTATATAGATCTTCAAAAAAGAAAAATCTGATTCATCCTACTAAGCCAATGTGCTCAGTTAAACTTCTTATGTTAATAGGCTCATCTTCACAGCTGATACAGAGAAACAAGCTCTTTCTAGAAGTCATTGTAGGTTTTCTGCTCTTCCAATGTGCTGAACAGCAATTCATAAGTGAAGTTACCAGTTAAATCGAAACTTCAAGAGAAACATTCTAAAGTTCTTACCTTCCTTCATTCTGTCAGAAGAATCCTTTGGGAGGAGATGACAGTGTCATCAAAAAGGACCAGCTGCTCCCTACCTCATGTCTGTAGCAGTATCTTTTGCAGTGTGACTCAATGGCAGTTTATTCTGTTTCTTCCCTCCTCTCCTATTTCTCACAGCTCGGTCCAGTTCTGTTCTTTTGCCTGTCTGACTGAAGACAGACTTACAGCAGGAGATTCATTTCTCAGGAACACCATAATGGTTTTGATCAACATTATCCTAAAAAAAGTGGTAACGACCATCTGTACAGTTGCCAGTCTGGGGGCATTTGCACTCTCCCTAAAGAAAACAGTTCCTTGAAAAGTTCAGCTTATGAGCTTTTTCCAGCTCTGTATCTTTTTTTCCTTACTTGCCATTGACTCCCAAGATTTTCCTACATATAACATCTCCCAAACTTTGTAATTAAGTGAATTAAACAGTGGATATACTGATCTGACTTCTTTTTAATATTGGGAAAGACTACCAGTCACACTGCAAAAAACTCCTTTTGATTATGCCTAAATATAATTTCGTTTTCTACAGAGACTGTATTACCTAAGGGCTTAGGAATTTTCAGAAGATAACATTCCTTACAGTCTTGCCAAATATTAAAGTTTTACCCCTAAATTTGAGTTATGTTTTTAAGCCACTGATTTTGTGTGTAGGATATTGCATATAAAAATCATTAATTAAAGGGTAGCAGAATAATTTTTTAAAAATAGATTGTCCGAGAACATAGGATAGCAAAAAGAAATAGGTCACAGGTGAAGAAAAGAGGAAGTATGGTTTCACAATCTGAGAGTAGAGGAGAGTAGGGGTGAGGTGGGAACCTCCACCACTTCTTTTGCTTTACAAACAGCAGATATTTCAAGCCGAATAATACAAGAGTGAAGGAACTGGTATAACCCTTTCAGACTTTATAACATACATGGGACTCATGCAGTTTAATATTGTTGCAAATCCCCTGAAGTCTGTAGTGTTATTTCCAGTATAGAAGAAATATAAGACCCTTCTATTTATAATAATCTTCATCTTCATAATGATGAAAAATAACTGTTCTGATATTTAGCACCTCCCCTAATTTCTCAGCAAATTTCCTGAGAAGTAAACAGTTCAAAAACCGAAACACACAATAAATCAAATTGTTACTGGCAACCTTGGTGAAGAGCTAAGGGGCTGAAAAAATAGGAAAAATGCTTCACCTTGGTAGTCTCACAAGGTCAAGGTCAAAGTCAAAGCACATTTGAAATATTTACAGAAAATGTATTTGAGTACACATTTCCAAAGTCAGATATTATACAAAGCATTGTTCTCCAGGCCAACAGAGTTCCCAAAAATTTTATGTCTTATAACTCAAAATAAGCTATTCTGAACTTTGTGCAGACATTTCTTTCATGTGCATAGTCGTTTTTCAAGTCAATAGATATGCCAGAAGAAATTACCCAAAAAAAAACCAAATTACCTACAAATTTTTGGGGCAAAATTACAAATTGGCCTATCAGTTGTCCTAATAATTGCAAACAGACATAAAACTTCTGAATAACTCACTGTTTTCCCTAATGAGTGTAAGGTTAATTGGTAGTGAAAACAATTTCATACTTGTGGTAATAATTGAGTTTTCAAAATCAGTGGTGACTACTAAGAATTGGAAAGGCAGGTAGGTCAAATTAGACTTCTTATAAGGCAAAGTTCAATCCTTTTCACCTTGTCCCAAAGAAGATACAATAGAAGTGCAAATTCTTTACATCCAGGCAGTGTATTAATATTCTGTTGCAGTACAATCTTGTCACTTTTTATGGCATCCAATGTATAGTTATTCTCAGAAATTAAAATATGTATTCATTCTTTTTCATTCTGTGTGTTTCTCTCTGCACATCTTATGTAAGAAAAATTAGGAGCTCTCACTTTCCTCTTTCAAACCTATTTAGGTAAAACATGAAAGAATTAATTCCCAATCAGACAAGAAGAGCCTAGCCAAATACTTTATGTCAGACAGGACACTGGCTTCCTAGGATTAGGAAAAAAGCAAACAAACAAACTGAAAAGCCTGTAGATAGGCCTTTCAGTGTGCCTTCTGAAAACTCATCTGTCTCTAAACATTTAATACTGGCAAGGTGGAGGGACTGGACCAGTTTGAAAAAGTATGAAAAAAATAAATATTTTTAGGTCAGAATACATTTACTTCAATATCTCTCAATTTCTGTAATACTCATGTGTGTTTCTTCAGATCCATTCTCCCAATATTTTTTACCCAAGTAATAAAGTGAATGTTAACTGTACTGTATTTAGAAGACAGTATTTATTTTCTTTAGAAATATCTAATAGTTATAGACCCAGAAAGAAACAGGTCTGAAACTAGAGCTAAGAGATTTAGTTTCCTTAGCAACAAAAATTCTCAGATATCTTCCAAATTCTGGTATCTCACAAAAAACCCCAAAACATAAAAACCAAACCAAACCAACCAAACAAACAAAAAAAACAAAAACAAAAACAAAAAAACAAACCACAATCAACCAACCAAAAAAACCGCGAACAAACAAACAAAAAAAACCCAAAACCCAGATAAAAGTGTCTACTGTGTTTACATTTTTGCCTACCCTGTATTCTGTATTCTTGCTTTGTAATAACATGTATTTATAGAGAAAAGTGAAATAGTCTCTGAGATTAAGGTTTTCAGGTCCTAGCAATTTTCCTTCCTTATCTTTTGGACGTAGCTTATGAAAGTAAAAGAAGTCGGATTTTGAAAATTAAAAGGTAAATGTGCTTAATATAAAAGTTGATAAAGAAATTCAAGGAAGTATTGCTTTTCTGTTTTGGTTTCCTGCATGTTTCCTTCAGGGTTACAGTTGACAGTGATGGAAGTCAAGATCTCACTCCAAATAACTGAATTAGAAGAATAAGAATGGCTGGGGTCACTTGTGCAACAGATATACTGCATTCTTCATGACCTCAGACAACCTCAGGTTCTAACTCACAAGCCCTCTATAGCTGGACACAAGCCCATGCTGAACTACAGGCATCATATGAGTTTTGAGGAAAGACAGGATGAACCTATACAAGTTTTCTTCCAGTATCCTCCAGCTGCTCTTTGACACGCAGGCCAAGAAGTTTTCTAGACAGCCCACTGTCTATAATATGAGTACTCGTACCACAGGTGTCCCCCAGGTTAATGTAGTGGGCTGGGGCTAAGGTCACAGAGCTCTAATAGTTGACAGTGGACCCAAAATTCTGCTTCTTATGATAGGTGTCAAAGTAACTTTTTTGCAAGTAATCAGCTAGTTTAGTGGTAGATGAATCGATTTCAGAAGACAGTGTATGTATAACTTACTCATGCTAAGTGATCAGATAAAACTTTGCTGACTTAGTTGGGGCTAGAGAATCCCTACTAATATCAGAGATATGGTTCATAAAGATGTGGAATGCCTCTTGCTTTTAAATCATAGAATGCTTAAGGTTTTTTCTGATGTAGTCAAAAAGTAATTGGGAATATTGAAACAGTTGATTAGGGTATGAGATTTATTCTCTTCCTGTTTTATTGTTAATTTAAATCTGTCCCCTTCAGGCAATCAGCTGGATGTTTCTTTCTGTTTTGTTTTTGTTTTTTTCTCTGAATTGTTCTTTGAAATACCATTAATATTCATAAAAATATTTAATTAGAGGCAATTTGTTTTTCTGTATGTGTATTTATGAGTTCAGCAATTAGTAAGCCTATGTCACTTTTTCACTTTACTCACTGTATGGGATCTAATTTGTGACAGTTCATGCTGAGGAATGAAAAATAAATTGGAATATTTTCTAGGCATGTTAATTCTCCCCATTACACTGAAAATCTTCCGTTTATTTCCACACTGATTTCTCAGTCTTTTTACAGGATGTGGAGCTTTCCGACTGAAGTAAATTTTTAGATGGAAATTCTTATGGCTTTTTGCCTCCCCCCACCCCCCCTCCTTATTGGCACTATATTTTGCAGAAATAAATTTTCAGTAAACAGTTGGGATTTCATTAGTATGTTAACGCACACTTTAAAATAAATCTTTTTTCACTTATTCATTTGAACATGTCAATTTGGAAACTTTGTAGGGTTTTCAGATTTAGTAAAGATTCCTTGAAATCAAACAAAATTCAGTTGTGTGTAGTCACCATTAAATTGGTAGTTCTTGGTGGTGCAAGGGACAAAGCAGGTGCCTATGCTTAAATAAAACAATTTAGATTAAACCTGCACTGTTGCCTTCTCTGTGACAGTGGAAATAGTTTAAATGCTACTGTCATTTTGTCAATGACACTACAAAATGCAGTTCAATGCAATTTATCCTGTTCAGTACCAAGTGGAAATAACCTCAGAGCCAGTAGACATTGGCTTAATTTTTTACTCCATGTTATATTTTTTATATTACTTTCGGAGGGTTATTTATGGTCAGCTCAGCAAAATTTCAAAAAGGTATATATTTATACTTCAGAGACAAAAATCTTATTTCTTTCACTTAGAAACTAAGCATCTATAGGGAACTTTTCAACAACATGTTTCACTATTGAAAAGATTTATCACTAGTTAATTGAATTTTTTTCATAGAAGTTTTCCTAAGTCCAAGACATATTTCCTGGTCAGAAGCAAAACTGGAGACAAAACCAGACCAATTTTTAATCATAAGAATTTCTTATATATTTGAATAAAATATAAATGTCTCTTCCTCTTATATTGGTTTCTTGTATCCCATGTGAATACTTAAAATATCAAAATCTGAATTTTTTTTCTGAAACTATATTCTCAATTTCCAAAAAAACAATAGGAATCAGTACATTTATTTTCCTTCATTTTGTCTCTTCTGTTTATTAGACTGTGCATTTGAGGAGCTTACAATGGGGCTTTGCTTTCCCTTGGTACTTTAATTTGATATTCTCATACAAACAATTGCCTCTCTCACTATTTTGCTGTTTCCCTTTGATATATCCCAGCTTTGAGAATTTCAGAGGAAAAGACATTTTAAGCTAAATGGTATTTGATAAAATAGTGTGGGTTTATGAAACAAAGAAACATTCTGATAAATTTATCAGATGCTTTCTCTGAGTCAAAGACAGCATATTTTTATCTTGTGATTTCTAGTAAAAAGAATTATCCTGCATCATTTTCTAAGAACTTGACAAGCTTTTAAAGCCAATAAATCAGCTGAGAAAAAAAATGCAGAGCTTATTTATGTTAAGTTTTGCTGCAGTTTTTGCATGAGTTTTGCTTTACTATAGGTAGCTGTTACTTGTCACTGGGGTTTTTTGTTTTGTTTTGTTTTTTTATTGTTGTTGTGGTTTGTGTGGTTGTTTTTCTTTCCTGAGCACTCCTGTGCCTAGACAACAATTTCTTTTATCCCAGACCAGGTAAATAGGAAATTAAATAAAAACTCATTAGCCATAAAAATTTATATGGTCTACCGATACTATTGGAATGGGTGAAATCTATGCTCATGAGTGACTCCTTTTAGACCTAATTGCTTCACTCTTCCTCTCTGGCTTTTGATTTCAATAAAACTTCTGAAGCAAACTACTGTTCAATATGAGGAAAAAAATTACTCTCATAGAGGATTTTTAATATTTCTTCTTCACTTTTATTATTCTTTTTCTTCACATTTAGACAATAAAATACATATAAGCCCCCTGAAATATACCTAAGCTCATGGTGGTAACATGTAATAAATACACTGCATGCTGCACATAACTGAAATTTGAGTTATGGATAGCATCTTTAATATTAACATGAAGAATTTTCCAGAAGAGAGGCCTAATTCTGTATGGTGTTTTAGTCTTGGATAGAGTGAATTTTCTTCATAGCAGCTGGTATTGGACTGAGTTTTGGATTTGTGCTGGAAAGAGCATTGTTAATATATAAAGGTTTTTATTACTGCTGAGCAGTTCTTACACAGAGCCAAGGCTGTTTCTGCTCCTCTTACTACTCTGGCGAGGGGGCTGGGGGTGCACAGGTAGGACAGCTGACACCAACTGACCAAGGTGACATTTCATACCACAAGATGTCATGCTTAGTATATAAACGTGAGGGAAGACAAAACAAAAGGTGCATTTAGAGTGATGATGTTTGTCCCCCAAGTATCTGTTGTGTGGGATGAAGTCCTGCTTTCCTGGGCATGGCTGAACACCTGCCTGCTGATGCAGTGAGTGAATTCCTTGTTCTAATTTGCTTGTGTGCGTGGTGTAAAGCCCTGGTCCCAAAGCCTCAGGCTTTACTGAGAGTTTTACTTTTGTGTAGGACTCCAAGATATTTTGCTCATCCTTTGGTTCTTTGATACCTTGAAACACCTAAAGACAACACACTATAAGCGCTTCCCAAGAGACCTTTTTTTATTTTGTAAGAAAATAAGTGTTTTGGCAATAGGATGATAACATACAAGCAAGGAAAAGCATTGAACTAGAGCACCAGCAAACACATGCATTAGCGAAATACCACTCAATGGTTTTAAGTTATGTACAAGAGAAAAAAAAAGAGTAAGGGAAGAAAAGACAGATTAAGAGAAGAAAGAAAAAAAGAGAGAAAGAGAGAAAAATAGTTACTGCCATGAGTGACATGGTGGCAGGTCCAGAGACAGATGGCCGAACAACATGTAGACCCCATGCCTCTGCTTATGTGGTTTGGCTACCGTGGCCACATCCGCAGCGGGACATCATTCCCTGAGCACTCAGCGCCATCCTAGCCGAAGTGAGTGGTGACATTGCCAATCAGAGGGTGTGGTGTGGGCGGGATCCCAGGCAGGCCTTATTATTATTGTCTGAGTTGGCAAAATTTGAAATCACAGAATCATACAATGATTGGCATTGGAAGGGACCTCTGGAAGTGATTGAGTCCAACTTGTTGCTAAAGCAGGACCATCAAGAGCATGTTATGCAGGACCATGCCCAGACTGCTTTTGGGTACCTCCAGGGAGGAGACTTCACAAGGTCTCTGAGCAATCTGTGACAGTGTTTGGTCACTCTCACAGTGAAAGTGTTTCCTGATGCTAAGGGAGAACCTCCTGTGTTTCAGTTTGTGTCCATTGCCTTGTTTTCTCTCACTAAAGTCACTGATAAGAGACTGGGTATGTCTTCTTTGCACATGCCCTTCAGATGTTTATAAACATTGCTAAATACTCACCTGAGCCTTCAGCCAAGCTGAATAGTCCCAGGTCTCTCAGCAATCCTAATTTAAGAGATGTTCCAGCCCCTAATCATCCTTGTACTCTCTCCAGTCTGTTCATGTCTCCCTTATATTGAGAAGCCATTATGAACTGTGACATTCCTTTGTGCATATAAAAGATAGTTGTCTGGCTTTTTTTTACCCAAATTCCCGTAACATTAAGTTCCCCTTTAATCAATGTCCAAACATTTTTATATAGGCAGAGATTATTCAGCATGACTTGGAAGTTGCAATGCCAAAAGATAAGCCTTCTTTTCAGATGTCTTTCAAAATCAGATGTAATACTTGCTACTCACAGGAATTTCAGGAATTTCTGAAACTTTTTGTGGTAGAAAAGAAAGGAAAGACCTGCCTGTTCTTTTACACTCTCATTAATCACTGTCTTTTCTTAACAAATGAATTAAAAAAGAAGGGAAGTAACTGAAGCAATTGTATTTTTCCCTTAAATTGAAAAAAGAAAAGGAATTATAAAGAAACACCAATTTATAAAAGTAAGATTTCTTTCTGAGTCTTTGAACTCAAGTGTTTGAATTTTCAGACAACTCCCCAAGTCTCTAAGTTCTTTGTTTATTTCACTTTCTCTTTGAAACAAGTGAAGAGAAAGGGAAATCTATAACTAAGAAAGAAGAAAGAAACTTCAAAAGATTTTCACCTCACAACATCTGAGTAAGGAAAAACCTAAGAAAGAATCTGAAACATATTTTGTGGTGTTGGGCTTTTGGGGGGTTTGGATTTTGTACGTGTTTTTGTTGTTGTTGTTGAGATTATAAAATAAACCCTTTTGTGTTTGAGACAGGAACACATATTAGGAAAAAAAAGCTGTTAAAGTAGAAAACAGACACAAGTTATATGATACATAATGCTGATTATTTATCTACATATACATACATGACCATATTAGACAGAAACTTTTATTTACAACATTTTGAAAGGTTTACAGTTGTGAAATGTGAAAAAAAAAACATAGGAGAAATGCTTACATTTTCTGGTCCTTCTCTAAGAAACATACAGTATTTCTGTTTAGTAATTTCACTTACTAAATTCCAACATCTAGGAAACTTAATTTACAATTTCTGTTTACAATAGTAAGAAAATCATAAAATTGTTCCAAACATCTTCCAATTGGTTTTATAGTCTGAACAAACAGTAACAAACAAAAATTCTTCCCTAGGCTTGTCTTCTCTGTGGTGTACTGATCGTAATCATCAAATCTAATCCTCTCCCTTAATTTAAAAAGAAATTTGTTACAGAAGTTATACCAGGTATTGATCAGCTACTATGTGCCCTGACAAAGTTCTGACACTCAAATAGGTTAGGAAAACATATACATCCAGGTACATTAAGTAAACAGTTAGTGATTATTCTAGACTAAATACTGATGTGAGAGAGAGAAAGGAGGAGCAGATTTTTCTTTAATTTCTAGCACTTCTATGTAGAAAATGAAAACACTTTTACACTTGAAATAGCAGATCAGGTACTTTTCAAAGTTTCATTCTAAACCACATTCTGGCTAACAGCAATATTTTGCATAGAATTGTTTATGAAATATGTTTTTGCAAACTTCTGAAGCATTACAAGTCTTTAAGCAAACTTTGGCAATGAACAGTCACACTTTTGAACCAAATTGTGCAGGGAATGAGGGAGAGGAAATCCTTGCCTATGCTAGAGGGAAAGGGTTAAAGTGGTTTTAAGGCCCTCTGTGATATTTACCTCAAAACCCATAAATGAAATGAAGATTCATACTTAACTTTTTTCCCCTTAACATTTCCCTGATATTTCAATGATGTTCAATGTATTTGTCACTGTGTAACTGGAAACACAGGTACCTCTACACAGAGGAAAATAACTCCTTTTAAACAAGAATCTTATTTATATATAATATATATATGTGGATACACAATTTATTTCAAAAGTATCAGGTTAATCTTTGTACTGAAAACAGTGAGATCTAAAGTTTTCATTATTTGTAAAAGCTTTGTTAAGAAACAAACCAAAATGAAGAGCATTTTTTTTTCTGTCTTTCTGGTCTACTCTATAACTAAGTTAGAAAATCCATTAAGAGAGAACTATTTTCACTTTCTCCTTAAAAAAGGCATTATTTTTCCACTGAGTCCTATATTTGGCAGAACAAAATGGGAAATAGGCTTACTTCATTTCCAAGGAAAAGGAGAAAATAAGTCAGGAATTTGTCTAGTTATCTTTTCAGGGATTTCAGGTTCTCAAAGTATACTTGCCAAGCTATGAGCAGGTGGAACCAAGGAGCTGGATATCAATCAATTTGTTTCCTTCACAGTACAGGTGAAGGACAGTTTTTGAACCATCATATTTGGATAGTTCAGATAGAAATACATTCCTTTATATGTGGAAAGCTGGAGGAGGTAATTAATTTTCCAGCCAAAGACAGTCTTGCCAATTCTTACATGATTAGTTAAATTTAGTTACGTTAATTGCTGAGAGATAATAAGAAGACCAAGAGAAGCTTATATATTTCCTAAGATAAATAAGGGAAAAGAATTATAGCTATGCCATCTTAAACCATACCACGCTCTAGTTTATGAAAGGATATTTTTAGTTTGTTTGTTTTTTAGTGGATTGGGGTTTTTTGTGTGTGTAAGTTTGCTGAAGATATAAGGGTCTTTATTGAAAATATGATTACATCAGGATTCTAAAATATATTTTTGTCTGTTTCATGGGACCATTTCAAGCAACAGTTTTCATTTTTTCAAATCTTTGCATATTAAGTGAAAAAGTCTGCTTGCTAGAATATTCTGCTCTCTAATCAACTATTGATAATGTTTACACTGATATAAAATTTGAGAAACAATCATTTTGATGGCTGAATTACTACATTTTGCTTCTTACGAGCTGTCTGACAATTAAAAAAAATACCAGGAAGCACATTAAGTGTATGCAAAAGAAAATATACATAGGTAAAAAGGGTGCAAAACAACATAACTGATTTTTCTGACTTGTCATGACACAAACTTGTTATAATGAAAATGTAATAATTGATATTTTGGAAGATATTCACTAGTAAATAATATGATTCAATGATCAATTAAATGCAAGAAGCATTAAACAGTAAGTTTAGGAAGCTTACAATATTATATTGTTAAAATGCAGATGTGTAGGGGAATTACCCTATTGTGGCTACTTTTCACACTCAATTCACTTTTTATTCACTCCTGTGGAGATGTTAGAGAATATATTCATCCTTGTTCCTTTTGGCATCTGTTTATGGACCTATCTTCCACAATTTAACCAAACCTATAAAACATACTGATACCATCTCTGTCCACAACCTTGTGCTCTAACAAATTACAGAAGTTTATATTTGCTTATGAAGAAGCTCTATCTTTCATACTTTAACTGATCCCTCATCAGCATCAACAAATGTCTCTTTGTTTTAATATTGCAGGATTTAATGAATAACAGTTCTGCACTCATCTACTGACCACCTTGTACTAGTTCTGACTGGGATGGAATTATTTTTTTTCTTTGCTTCACAAATGGTGTGTTTTGGATTTGTGACCAAAATAGTCAGTCACACACCAAAGGTTTAGCTATTGCTGGACATTGCTTATATGGCATCAAGACTTGCTCTGTTTCTCTTGATGCTCCACCAGCAAGTGAGTTGAGAGTGAAAAAGAAGTTGTGAGAGAACACTGCTGGTACAGTTGAGCCCAACTGGCCAAAGAAATATTCCATACCATATGGCATCATACTTATCAATAAAAGCTGGGGGAGAGAAAGAAGAAGGGAGAAGCTTTCAGAATTATGGTGTTTGTCTCATTATGGTGTTTGTGAGGAAGCAGCTGTGTGGGGCTAAGCTGCTGACCGAGGTCAGCCCACAACACAACTTCACAATATTTTATATGCAAGTTTCTTTCTATGATTCTTTCTGCATTATAAAAAATAATTCAGTGAAGATCTAAGATGTTTTCAGGCATTGGAATAGCCTCCTCGGGAAAGTCGTAGAATCACCATCCCTGGAAGTGTTCAACAGGCATATAGATGTGGCACTCCCTTTAGCAGTAACATGGCAGCATTGGGCTAATGGTTGGACTTGATTTAGGAGGTCATTTCCAACCTTAATAATTCCAAGAGTCTTTAAACATGATTTCTCATCTACTAGTCCCCACCATTCATTTAATTATGCATATATATTATTCTGTATTTTTGCATAATATATATTCTGCATTTTTACTATACATAGGTATTTGCATCCAAAATTTTTAAAGCTCATAAATGCTTAGTTGAAATAACTAGAAAAGAAACAGAAGTCATTTAAATTAGAGAATCATTCATCTTAAATCTTAGAAATTTGATTGTCCCCACCTCCTTACATCTTTTATCAGCTCCCTTTTATCAGCATGTCACTTTGTAAAATTTCAACATTCATAAATATTCTGATGATTAAAGCCTGAAATAATGGAGTACTTATTATGGCATCCGAGCATGCTGAGAAGTTTCATTTTCTCATTTTGAATTCAACAGACACTCTGACTTAATTTTCATAACAACTGCAGGAATTATAGCAAGATTGTGAAAACAAAGAATTATGATTTTGCCTGTCTTATTCTTCATGAATCTCTAAAAATTAAGATTAAGTTCTCTCACTTTCATTTTAATTAAAAAAAATATATGAAGCCCCTCTTCAGTTTCAGTGGGGTTCTCCTAACAATTTACCCTTTCATCTGTTAATTCATTTCTTGTGCCTGAATATATACATGCATACAGCACTTAGGAAATTAGAGACAGCTGTAGTAGGAGTGTTTAGAACACTGACAAATCAAGCCTCTTCAAAACTGAACTTTACAAAAATCTTTTGTTAGCATAGCACTTTGTTTGAATGATCAGTTCTTACAAAATATTGATTTTCAACATCATGTGTACAGAACAGTCAGTCTCTAACACTTAGATTTTAAGTTAACTGTGAGTATAATATATAGAGTTGATGTTATGTATTTAGCACTGGTGACTCATTGTTGGTAGTTATTAGTCACTGAGAACAAAATGATCAAGCCTAAGAGCTGGAGAAGTTGGAGTTGAAGTAGGAGGTCTCCTTTCTTCCTGATACTTTTTACCATATTTTTCAGTTTTGACAGTCAGTTTGGGACAATGTCCTGACTATTTGAAATATAATGTGCTTTGGTGTTTTCTTTTTGGACAGCTTTTGTTACTTGGATGTCTCCTACATACAGGTGCATCATTACTCCTTTGGCAACCATATTGCTCATTTTCTCTGGCTATGACTTCACATAGTTGCATAATGCTTATTGCTAGTAATCTCATAACACCAGTACTCCAGCACTGTTATTTGTTTGATAAAGTACTTGTTTAGTACTTCTCTCTGATCTCTAATGTTGGTACATGTTTCAGCAATACCGATCTTTATGTTTGAAATGTACAACTCTTGTGGACTGAAAGAAAGACAAAGACAAAATTGTATAACTTAAGAATGTCTACAGTTTTCCCAGTTAGCATTTGAGACTGAATGATAGCCTTAGTCCAAGGCTATCTTGTTAGGTAAATCTTATTGTGGTCACCTTTCAGCTGCTAAGATAAATCAGCCAGGAAATTTATCAATCTTACTTCATAGGTGCTAATCATTATGGCCAGCTGACAGATGTCTTTATGTGAAATTTTGTCTTCATGTTTTGTTTTTCTGCTCTAAATAGAAGAGAACCTTAGTACTGAAGATGCTGTCATTGTTGCTTCCCTTCCCTCTTTATTATCCTGCTCTCCTGGGAATTGAAAACATTTGAGGCAAATTCCCTAATTACAATTCTTGGAGTTTCACAACAAGGAAAAATCTTTTAAATAGAATACTAGCCAATCAGATCTCACCTAGGAAAGAATTCACAGTGACCTGAATTTGCTATCTATGAGCCTAACTGTTTAAATTAGCTTCTTATTAGTAGGCTTGTAAACTATTGAAAACTGTTGAACAATTCAAGTATGAATCATTCACCTCTAGTGATGTCCATCTAGCAATAGTTATGCTCTGAGTTCAACTGAATGAATTGTGGAGATCTTTTCCAAGGAACCTCTTTGTAATTTTATGATGCTCTAGTTTTTCTGTCATACTTCTTTCTTCTTTCAAAATAAACATCTACATATAAAATAAAAGATTAAAAATGCATATTTAGGAAAAAAATCTCCTGTTACGTTGAAGATAAATTCTCCACCATAAGCTAGTGAGAAGAGAAGGTTTGCAACATGGAGAATAGTACCAACTGATTTTATTTGAACAAAAACAACAACAACAAAAAAATTAATTTAATTTGACTTATATTCTGCAGCCAACATATTAGCATGCTTATTTACACTTCCTGTGTGTTCCACAACCATCCTCCCAAATAGCCACACTCTGCCATATACTGAATTTATCTTTGATGGAACACCAGAACTCTCAGAATTAGAGACCACATTATTATCAAATTTTACCTTTTCTGATAATTAATTTTCTTTGGGTTTATTGATACCAGACATTTCTTTCTCATTTATTGTGCAGTACAGCTGTTAAGCGGCACTTTGAGACTGAGGATTTATTAATTATTCAATTTTTGAAATTAAATGCCAATTTTTTTTAATATTATCTCAGTACTCTTGAAAATTAGTTTCCACCTACTTACATAGCAGTTTCATATTGACATATACTGAAAAGTCCTCAAAACAATAGAAATGCCTTAGATTTTCTCCATGGTAAATTTATAAAATTACTGTGACTTTTTCCACTTCTTTCCTACTATTTTTTCAGAAATAGAAGTCGTTAACTCTTTTCACTATATCCTCTTTCCTTCTAAGGTCTACCTTATACTTTTAAGTTTACAGATATGACCTCTCCTCTTGGTCCAAAGTACATTCAAATCTCCTGAAAAGGCTTCGCTTTTTCATTTTTTGCCACAGCATCACGGATAAGAAGTCACTCCAGATGTGTCAAGACTAGAGACCCCCTGAACAATGCTCGAGTTGTAAAATGTCTGCCTGAGGAGGTCAGATAAAACTTTTCAAAACTGAACAGGATGCTGTCTTCAACACTGATCTGTCATTGCAAAAGTGAATCTTATTGTTATAATGATCCCTTTGAAACAAAGATCCTGAAAATTGCTTCATAAACTTTATTAATTACTATTACAAGTGTCTGAGGTCCTTCTCATAAAAGAAAATTACTCCAAGAAAGAAAAAGCTGAGAGAGGCAAATCACAACACAAAAGGTTATTCCTAGATCTTCATTTCAATGCTAATCTCTTGAGTGAAATATTTTTACATTTGTAAAGATTATGCAAGAAGGTGTCACCTTTCCAGTATTGTGTGCATCTCAAACTGATTATAGTTCATGTGGAGTATTAAAAGCACATATATGCTCAGAAATCTGTGATAAAATTATGGGACAGTAAGGAAGGCCCACAAAAAGAGACAGTTATCTGGCAAAAAACACTCACTACACTTGAAATACAATAACAATAAAAATATAACAACCTCTGATGTTGTTTTAATTGTTGATAGAAATTTCATCCTCTAATGCCCAAATACTGTACAAAATATTGGCCCCAGTTATGACCTGCTTCAACGCAAGTGCACAGAAGTATTTCTTTTTGCTGCACAAGTTATTTGTATATAAGCACAGTAGCACCATGACCTGTCCATGGTCCTCATAAACTAGGATAAGTACAAAAAGCATTCTCTGATCAGCAGTTTATGATTTTGTCATAGCTTCTTCCCTTCAAAGCATTTCTTCTTCAAACTGAATAGGTCTGGTTCACTTAGTGACTCAATTTATGGAAGCCATTTCATCCTTCTCACCATCTTTATAGCCATTAGCTCTTACTGAAAGACTGTCATCATGATCGCTTAAGTATTTAAAATGTTTTGTGTCAGATATTATTTAAGTTTTAGGAATGATGGAGCCCTTGGAAAATCCACTATGTCAGAGGTTAAGAGATTTACACATGTTTATACAGTTCAGTGAGTATCAGAGAAAGATGCTGGAACAAGATAAAAGCTTGTGTCTAGGGACAAATTTCAGAAAGGATATATGAGGAAAACCCATGACTATCAGAGAGAAACAGTAGCACAAGGTGTGCTGGTTTTGGTTGGACTAGAGTTAATTTTCTTCACAGTAGCTTGTATGGGACTATATTTTGGATTTATGCTGAAAAGAGCATTGATAATACAACTAGATAATATAGATAATATTGCTAAGTGATATTTGCATAGCATCAAGGCCCTTTCTCCTTCTCATACCACGCTGCCAACGAGGAGGCTGGGAGTACACAAGAAGCTGGGAAGGGACACAGGTGAGTCAGTTGACTCCAACCAACCCAAGGGATATTCCATACCATATGGTGTTATGATCAGCACATAAAGCTGGGGAAAGAAGCAGGAAGGATGGGACACTTGGAGCAACCACATTTGTCTTTCCAGGTCACCATTATGCATAATGCAGCCCTGCTCTCCTGAGGATGGTTGAATACCCGCCTGTCCATGGGAAGCAGTGAATGAATTCTTTGTTTTGCTTTGCTTTTATGCATGGCTTTTGCTTCCCCTATTAAACTGTCTTTGTCTCAACCTATGATTTTTTCTTATTTTTGCTATTATGATTCTCTTCCCCATCCCACTGATGTGGCGAGCAGTTGACTGGGGCTTCATTGCTGGGTGGATTTAAACCACAAGAATACAGCAGAACTCCAAGGAAATTATGAATGGAAGCATCAGAGACACAATGCAGATATTCAGGAGCAGATCTAGATATGGGTAGTTTAAGTAAAATGACTGGAAAGCTGATCATACATCAGATGAAAAAATGGGTTGTGCAGCAGCACCTTGAATCAGACCTAGGGTTTAAAGGCTATCAGGTGCTCTGAGTCCTTGAAAGAATGCAATAACTTCTCACATGTTGAAATCAGCTGTGCATGGTAATAGCATCAGTGGCTATATTGCTGGGGGCACAGCTAAACTTTGTATTCATGACAACATTAATAACCATCCTTGCACAAGGAAGAAAACACTCCCAGATCCTTCTTCTAAACATAGTGAACAAATATGCATTTATGAAGACAAAATATGGTGGTTCCAATACTAAGTCTGTGAATAGAGCCAATTTCTATTGAATTATTTTCCTAAGCAAACAATAATAAAGAAAAAAATTAGTTTCATTTTCAATTGTTGCACCTGTTTCTAAAGACATCTAAAACAATATTTATGCCAAGTGTTGACTAAATACAAAATGCTAAATATCTATTTATAAAACCATAATACATGCTCGAAACTGTTACAGAAATTAAAAATGTATAACAATTCTTATGACAGATGGATAGCTGTGTGAAACAAAAAAAAGCTTATTCTGAGTTAGAAATACAGGATTACATCAAAACAAATTTTCCTGGCAGAAAGAAGACGACTAAGAAAAAGCCCTAGAGCTGGGGGAATATCCAACTGCTTCTAACTGGGCTCACATAACAAGATTTTATTGCTTTCATATGATCTGAAGGAAACTTTTTGTGGGCTGCATATTTCGATTTCCTGGCAAGTTCTATTAATTTAGATTTCGCTGGTCTACTGTTATGTAACTTGCCAGTGTCTTGATTTGACCCTGAAGACATACTGGTCCCATTTGATTCAAGTTCAAATTCTTAATCCTAAACTTTAAACTATAGCAAGTTATTGTGATATAACAGCTAGAATAATATGACAGTTTACTCTTACAATCTGTGTATATTGAAAGGTTGGCCTCTGATCAGTATCTACTCAGAGTAGTTTAAATTGCTCTATATGCAACTAGAGGGCCAGCCCAACAGTATATGCATAAAAGTGATAAAGACAGGAAGTCTTGGGGAGGTTATTCAGATCATGAGCTCAAACAAAATCATCTGGATTCATTGCTACAGATGAATTTCTTCCCCAAAGCATCTGACCCCTAGGTAAGTGTGGAGCACTGCATCCAAGGGTTCAGGTCTCCTCAGTTTCCAGATCCAAGGGTTGAACACAGTATGCTATTTCTCTCTGGTCTGCACAAATGGGTTTCTTCTCAGCTTGCAAAATATTGGTGTAAATATAGTTTTCAGAGATGTGCAGGAATTGCTCTTGGCTCATTTGGTTTCTATTCAAACATAGTGAAACTAATTACACAACTTGCATGCTTAACTCCTATGGGTGGAGGCAGACTGTGGAAGTACTTACCTCTCCCTGTATTTCTCAGTGTTACTCTATACATAAGAATCTACTTCAAAAAACTAAAGTGACCAGTGGGACAGAAGAGAGAAAGGTAAAAGCAAATGCAAGAAACTTGTAGGCTGATATAAAAGTTTAATAAATGAATAGGGAAAAAAAGAGGTTATGTAAAAGCAATCACTCAGCATGTCTCACAAGAAAACTGATGCCTGGCTAGTCACTGGGCAACAGCTACCTTGAAAAACACCTCTTTTTATTTTTGGTTGTGACATTTCATGGTATGAAGTATCTTTCTGGCCAGCTCAGACCAACCATTCTGGCTGGTTTTTTTACTTTGTGATTAAACAGCAGCTAACATTATGAGAAACACTACCCTCTAACTGAAGGTCACAAGAATGTGACAGAACAAGAGGCAATTGAAACAGGTTGAAAGAGAAGTTCTATTTAGAGGTAAGGACCAAATTTTTATTGTGTGGATGGTCAAATTCAGAAACATGCTGCCCAAAGAAGTTGTGGACTATCCATTTTTGGACTTAATCGAAACTTGACTGGACAAAGACCTGAGTTCATCCTACTTTGAGCAAGAAAGTTGTATTTCCAAAGATGCCTCCCAGCCTCAAATATTGTATGATTTCATGCAAATTCATACAAAAATTTTAAAATTGCTGCCCTTTTGAATTTCATGCACTTCCATTATTTCTCATGAAATTTAAATTGTTCATAGTAGGCTTGCAGTGGCAATTCATTTAACCTGCCAAGCAGGTGTATTCCAAATTCAAGAACATTAAAAATTACACTGCAAAGTAATAAGGGCTTCTTCTGCCTGACCTGCCTCAAGATCTCTCACACAGAACTAGATCATAAATATGCACAACATGGCAGATGTCTAGCCATATGAATACATATAAATATTCATCAACTTATTAAATTTTTGGCTGCCCACTGAGAATGTTTACGTTTGAATAACACCAGGTTGGGCAGAAGTGTTTATCTGCTCGAGAGTAGGAAGGCCCTATAGAAGAATCTGGAGGCTGGATCAATGGGCCAAGGCCAATTCCATGAGATTCAAGAAGGCATGGTGCCGGATCCTGCACTTGCAACAACCCCATGCATTAGTATAGGCTGGGGAATGAGTGGCTGGAGAGACACCTGGTGGAAAAAGACCTGGGAGTGTTGGTCAGCAACAGCTGAACATGAGCCAGCAGTGTGCCCAGGTGGCCAAGAAGGCTAATGGCATCCTGGCCTGTATCAAAATGCCAGGACTAGGGAAAAAATTTTCCCTCTGTATGTGGCACTAGTGAGGGCGCACCTTGAATCCTGTGTTTAGTTTTGAGTCCCTCATTACAAGAAGGACATTGAGGTACTGGAGCATGTCCAGGCAAGTACAATGAAGGTGGTGAAGGTTCTGGAGCACAAGTCTTAGGAGAAGTGTTTGAGGGAACTGGGGTTGTTTAGCCTGGAGAAAAGGAGGCTAAAGAGAGACCTCTCAGGATGCCCCATCCCTGGAAGTGTTCAAGGTCAGGCTGTGTGGAACTCTGAGAAACCTGATCTAGTGAAAGGTGTCCCTGTCCACAGGGGGGCAGCTGGAACTAGGTGATCTTTAAGATCCCTTCCAACCCAGGCCATTCTGTGATTCTATGACTCTCTGCAGTTTACTGAAAGGAGATTGTAGCCAGGTGGGTGGTGATCTCTTCTCCTGAGTAACAAGTACTAGGATCAAAGAAAATGGCCTCAAAATATGCCTATTCTTCAGAAATATGAGTATCCTTCAGAAAACAGGTATTCTCAGAGAGAAAAAAAACATACCTATTTAGCCATCCTGCAGCAATGAAATCTCTGAGCACAAAGGAATGTATCATTGATGATTTATGACTGGAGGATTTTGGAGGAGAATATGTCAGAGCATATCATATTTTTAAGTGATATATGTCAGCTGCAGAATATATTTAAGGGTTCAGTGGCAGCAACAGAACCAAACCTAATGCTGCAGGACAGAGAAGGGAAACAGATTTTTACCTATAGGCAACATTATGAAAAGACAGTTTTAGATTAGACTGAAAAATGACCCATTTAGCAGAAGACTTTTACATAAGGAAATTCTTAGTCTGCTTAAACCAAAGAATAATTTAGACACATGTGAGATGAGTTTGATTTGGGACCTGAAACTTACTCCCACCATTGAAAAATTAGCCAAGATGTTTTCTTTCTTTTTTTTTTTTTCTGAAACGCTTATGTGCTGACACACATTGCTATGCTATCAATACAGTAAGTAGGATTAATGTTCACCTGGCATATATTCATCTCACAGGCCTCTCTCTCACCTTGCAAATGGAGTTGTTATTACATGGCTAGGTACTTTTACAAAACCTAGGTGTTCTGATTCTTTCAGGAAGAGGTTGATACGATTTTGACACTAGTCAAAACAACTTCTTGATCGTATTCACACCGGAATATATGATTATAGATCATTTCTGCAAAACATTTAAATAGAAACCAAAATCCTAAGAATGATAAAAGCTCTGTATAATCAGCATTTTCAGATGATTTCCAAACTGCTTAAAATGCACATGTATATTTTGTAGGCAAATTTTGAATGTAGAACAAAAATTGAAAATAGAAAATGTGGTACATACCCAGGAATGTTCTGAGGTAATTTTCTTCCACCTAATATTTTTTTTTTCTTTTATACAGTGGGTATGTGTGCATATGTATAAGATATTTTATTCTATGTTAATAGTGAAAACTTGTGAATAAACAGAATGTGAATTTCTAGAGGACATTATGAAGTCCTGAGAATAATAACAGAAATGTAAATTACAGAAACCTCTCTTCGCTTCTACTGATCATCGGCAGCTCAAGGCCAAAAAAATTTATTTTATTCAGATCATTAGAGTTACATGGTAAATCTGGTACCCCATGGACCATACATATAATAATAAGTATTTGACCTCCAAGGATGAAAGAAAATTTCGCCATTTTAGACAGAGATTTACTAACTGGAAATACCAGTTATAACAGATTTGTTATAAAACTTTTCAGATCAAAGTGCAATTGTTTTTCCTGACTTTGGTTTAAATTGTCTTAATTTTTTCGCTCATTTTCAGCAGCATGGAAGAAGAAAGTATGAAAGAGTCTTTCTGAAGTCATACTCTGATATTGAGTTTAAAAATTATCTGCTTAGTATTTTTCAGTCTATTGATATACTGATTCATTCTTGTCCATATTGCTATCTACAGAGCCCAATTTCAAGGAACATGCAGGATTTTTATGTAAATAAAATTAAGGTTTTTAAAAATAGTACAACTTATGGTATTTATATATTGGAACAAAAGCTTGTTCAGTATCATGGGTTAGTGATATCATGTAAGCCCCAATATTCATTTATACTAAATTAACATTTGAGGGCAAATAGTTTATTATGCATTGCAAAAATCCTTAAGGCATTTTTATCAACAGTTCTATTTACAGAATTCATCAAACAAAGTTAGACTGCCATGAAACTTACCAAATGTTAGCCCAAATGTAGTGAACCACCAATGAAAAGAAGCCTTTGAGATACAGGAGCCATTTAAAATCACAGAATTAAAAAAACAAAACAACACAAACAAAAACCATATGCTGGAAGGGACTAATTCAATTTCATCTTATTCAAAGCAAGGACCATTTTAAAGGTAGCTCACATTTTCAGGTTAAAACTGCATAGGTTTAAATTCAGTCCCATTTTGAGTATCTGCAAGAATAGAGATCTCACAATCTCTGTTGCTGACCTGTTCTAGTGTCTAAACACACCCTTTGTGAGTGCATTTTCTTAAATTTTGATCAATATTTCTTTTGCTGCAACTTGGCCCCCTTATATTTCATTTCTTTCCTACAAACCTTGAAAAAATCTGGTTCTTTCATCTTTCTATCCTTCCACTCTTTCTGAAGTCCACAGTAAGATCCCTCCTCAGTTTTCCTTCTCAAAACTGATGAAACAATTTTTTCATTTTCTTTCTATATATCAAATATTTCAAGCCTCTAACCATCTTTGCAGCCTTCTACTACTTTGTTATATTTTTTTTACATGTGTGTTTTCTACAGGAAATTAAAACTGGATGCACTACTCTGAACTTACTCTCAGAATTGCCAAAGAGAGATTACCTGCTATCTCTACTCTTTTTAATACAGTGTATTATGCAATGGCCTTCTGAGCTGAAAGCTTGTCTTGCTGACTCATATTCACCCTGTTGTCCACAGGAACCCCAGCTTCTTTTCTGCAGAGACCGTTACCAGCCATTCAGTCCCCAGCTGCATGGGATTATTCATTTTCTTTTGTTAAATTTCATATAACTTCTTTCAGCTCATTTGTGTAACCTGCCCGGATACTTCTTTATCAGTCCTGTCCTCTCCTCACATGCTTTGTTCTCAACAATAATACTTTCTAAAAGTGCATCCTTACACATCATTCAGACCGTTGAACAGTACTGGCCTCAGACTTCATCTCTGAGAAGCACCACTCTTAGCTGGTATCCAGGTGGATTTTGCATAGCTGATCACAGCCCATTCAGGTCAGCACTCCTGCCACTTATCTATATTTCTCCTATATTTTCTATTCCAATCTGGGTACAAGAATATGTGCCAAACATCTTATTAATCAGGTTGAACAGCTTTCACCATTACTCACAGAATTGTTACAGAAAGCAGTCACATCCTTCAGGTATGATTTGCCTTTGGTATATCTATGCTGGCACTTCTCAACCACCTTGGTTTTGTCCAGTAGCCATGTCACAGATGTGTGGAATGCACCTCACTCAAAAGAGAGAAGCAGTGATATGTTTTATTGAGGGAAAACTATATGGTTCAGTAAATTTAAGAAAGCTTAACAGCAGTTTACCAAGGTTCAGTAAGTTTGGTAGCAAGGTTCACCTTATTTATTACTACACTGAAGAATGACACAAAGGAAAGTTGAGTTAGAAAGCTTTGCACAGAGACAGAGACCTTTCCATTGAGTCACAAGGTTGAGGGTGGACTCCCTTGCCTTCTGAACTTCTTATAGAACCTAGGTGCGGCAAGGTCCAATCTTTTTCTCAGGCTTGGATAATGGTTTATGCGTAATGGAATTATCTATACAAAGTTTGTATTAATATTGAGTAGCTACATGGATTAGTAAAGTTTCATTAATTCAGCACACTAGCAGTCACTTACCAAGGATCTGTCACCAGTAAGGGGTCTTGTGCTAGGAAGGATCTCGCAGTCTAAAGTAAGAGATCTCAAACCTTGAAAGACATCCCTGATTAAGGAAAAAGACACATGGTGTGCAGTCCAGATGCAATTCATGGACAGCTAAAATTGGCCTCATCCTGATGGCAATATTTATAGAGTGAAGCAGCTAGCTGCTAGACAATAGTATAAACAAGATAAATGTCTTTAATTTAGCTTTGGTATATTATTCTGTACTTTGGTTATCTTACATTTTTGGGCTTTGAAATCATCTTTCAGAATTTTTTTCTGAAGCATCTTCACTTCCTTATATGTGAGCCAGGATGTCTCCAGCTCACAGATTCACCTCAGGTCATGAGTTGCATTGCTCATTAGTCAACCCAAACCAAAGTATGGCTATGGGTCAAGTGTACCCACCACAAGCCTCCAGGGAACCCATTTCAAAGTCCTCCCCAATAGATTAAAAACCCTGATTGATAAAGGCAATAGTCAGATGTATCTCAACTCATCAGATGTATCCTGTCCCTCCCCAGTAGTCCTAATTCTTCAGAGAGTGTGCTACAGTCAAAAAAGTCAAGATCTTGTCTGAAATATCATGCAGCCAACCAGGCACTGATTCACAGGATACATCTGCTCATAGTTCTTACATTTGACAGAATATAGGAGTTCCTTGAGCTGCCACATTACATGATTTGCAGCCTAAAAACTCCCTTGACAGTATCACTGATATCAAAGAAGGTGAACATTAAGGCATAAGAGTCTGAATTCAGATGAACCTCAGCAATTTCTCTTCAACATCCCTGATCTTAGTTTCTGACAATCAGTAAGCCTCACAATACAGAAAATCTGTTTGGGAGACAAATGATGATTCCTGTGGAAGGGTGTCTGCCGCTACTATCATTTGCTGCTTCTTCTTGGTACCAGTAAATGGATCAAGGTGAGCTGGTCCAAATGTCTTTCCCGAGAAAACTTTTTCTTCCCTATATGATTTCATAGCCCTATACCTGTTTAAAAGTGTATATCTAGAAGAGAAGAGAGAAATATCTTCCTTTTTGCCAGAAGTCACAATTTTCTCTGGCATCCCATTTTAGGAGATTCAATCCTTGACTTGTTTAGTGCAGCATTTAGATATACATCCTTCTGTGCAGTATGACACTCTCTTCTCACTGGGAGAAGCACCAGACATGGCCCACAACCTGAGACCAGGGAGTCACCTCTTATACACTGGACAGTTGCTCCAGCCAGGCCAGGGATTGTTTGCTGTGACACAGAACTGCTGTAGTCATGTCCTCGCTGTCAGTCCCCTGAAGCCTCAGGCACCACCGCTGTTCCCTTTCACACAAGCCATGAAGAACTAAGCCCCTCTTTGGCAGCCCTGTTACCAAACTCACTATATCTGACTAATTCAAATTCAGATCCTGACTTTACATTTTTATGTTGGATTCTTCAATTTTGGCATTCATATGTGCTTATGGTGGGTTAGCTTTGGCTAGCTGTCAGCTGCTCACCAAGCTACACTATCAGTCCCCCTCTTCTAACAGGACAGAGGGAGTAACAAAAGGATTGTGGATAGAAGGACAAGATTACTTACCAACTACTGCCATGGGCAAAACAGGCTCAGCTTGGGGAAACTAACTTTATTTAATGCCATTTACTTGTAAGAAAGTAGGAAAGTGAGGGGAAAAAAAAAAACACAAAAAAATCAACAACAACAAAACCAAAATACTTTTCTCTCGACTCTCCCTCTCAGTTTCAACTTCCCTCTTAACTCTTCCATCTCCTCCCAACCTGAGCAGTGCACAAGGATGGGAAAAGGGGCTTGTGATCAGTAGCACAGTGTCTTTGCTGCTCCTTCCTTTTTCATGCTCTTGCCCTACTCCATGGGGTCACATGTTCTGACAAAAACCTGCTGCTGTGTGGGCTACTTTTCTTGGGCAGCAGTTCTTGCCAGGTGCCTGCTCCCGGATGGGCTCTCCACAGGGTCACAACTTCCCTCAGGAAACATATGACTGCTGTTCTGTGGGGTCCTTCAAGCGCTTCAAGGTGGATATCTGCTTCACCACAGTTCCCCATGTGCTGCAGGGCAATCTCTGCTCTGGCATCTGGAGCACCTCCTCCCTCTCCTTCGTCATTTGTGTCTGCAGGGCTGTGTTGTACAGTCTCACTCCTCTCTCGCAGATGCTGCACAGTATTATTTTTTACCCTTTCTTAAATATGTTATCACAGAGGCACTACAAACACAATTGATTTCTTCAGCTTTGATCAGCAATGGGTATGTTGGAGCCAACTGAAAGAAGCTTTGTCCAATACAGGAGCAGCTTGTGTCATCTTATAGAAATGATCCTCTGCTACCAATCCCCTGTGAGGTAAATAATGTGCCAAATACTCATGTATCTTTTAAATACCACATATGGACTAGTGCCATCTCATTCACCTCAACATAAGGAGTTCAAACCAGAAAAATAGATGCTAACTAAAATAAGAATTTTACCTGAAATTAAATATGAATACTGTACAGGACAGCAAACATGCCAGCTACTGATGGGTTTTGTCAGCTGTGTAGTCTATGCATACTGCCTTAGAGTACCAAGGAGAAACACCAGCACTATGAGATGTTCTCTAAAGTTACAGAAGTTGCAAACACGGAAAGAAAACTTCACAAAGTAATACTGAAACCTCCAGCTGTAGGGAAGATGAGAAACAAGATGCAAAAACCAGCAAAAAGTTGAACGGTTCTATTTCAGTGTCTTTAAAGTAGTTTGGCATACAACATCAGAAGTTTTCTACTTCACACCTGTAGAAAAATATGTCAAAATGAATCTTTATTTCTTATTTTCAATGTGGACAAGAAAATCCAACTCTGCCTAAGACACAATTATCAAGCAGTTGGTCTCCAAAATAATTTGGATATTTGGCATATGGGAGAAGATGAAAGGCTTGGAAGGATAATGTTTGCTATATATTGATAAAAGTTACATAAAGGTAGGAAGGGGAAAGTTCAGAGTTATGGTAACTGTCTTCTCAAGTAATCATTATGCATCATGGAGACCTGCTTTCATGGATACAGCTTAACATCTGCCTGCTGATAAGAAGTTGTGAAGGAATTTGATTTTGCTTTCCTTGTACATAGAGCTTTTGTGCAATCTACTAAATTTTCTTTACCTCAAACCACAAGTTTTCACTTTTGCTCTTCCAATTTTCTCCTCCAGCTCACTGAGGGGGGAGTAAATAAGCAGCTGTGTGATGCTTAGCTGCCTGCCAGAGTTAATCCACAACATCTTCTTAGTTGGGTGCATTATGCTTTGAAAATTTGGAATGCTCATGTCTTGCACAAACAAGAACAGAGATTTACTTTCCTCCAGTTTCTCAGTGGGATAGAATACAAACAGCTATCTACATTGCACACAAGACAATCAATTTGATATTCACTATTAGGAATTTTCTGCATCCAAAGATGAGAACATCCCATGTAAATCTAATTATCACAGTGATTCATATTATGAATGAGGAACTTAAAGTATTAGGCAGCAAGATGCATTTTCCTCTTGAATATGATTACAGCACTGAATTTCATACATGGAACATATCATTGCATATTAGTAACTCTTGCAAAATCCTGCAGAATAGTTTCCTTCTCATCTCTCCCTATTCATTTTTGTTCTGTTTCAATATGTCAAAAGAGTCATATTTCCAATTTTATGGCATTAGCTTTTGAGGTAGGGTAATGTACATGGAAATTACAGAGTAAAACTGAGTCCAGGACTTGTGACTTAAATGAAAAAAAGGAATTAATACTGTCTTAGACTTCTAAAGTGTTTAGAAATACCATTTTGATTTGTTCTATTCCTTATGCAATGTTTTTCTCTACTACAACCTATTATTATGTCCTCTGACATCCTAACTGATAAAAACCACATTACAATCTAACATTATATGGAAGCATGGAATTAATAATTGATATCAAATTTACAGCAATTATAGTTTTTAAATCAACATGTAAACTATACTGTTTTAATAACAATGAAAACAATCAACTCAAGGACCATAAAAAAAACTTCATGGAGAAATGGGAGATAACCTACCCATTTAATTTATTGGTACTGTACACAACACTGTCATTTTAAAAAATAGAAGACAGTAGAAGTATAGAAATTTCATATTACAAAGAGCTAAATAATTGTTATTTAGCAATGAAGCTGTAAGTTCTTAATTCAGCAGTTAAATTCCTTTTTTCACCTTAACAATTCTTTATTTCAAAATACACACCAGAAAACAGTGCACAATTACTGAAATTTTGAGACCTTCTCTAAAGATTTCCAGATTCTTCAGCTCCACTTTCCTGTGGTGCATATGGGGCTTCTCTAGAATCCAACAAAGACCCATTCTCTGAATGGCTTTCAATAGGATTGTGAGGTAAAGCATTGTCGTTATTTCACAAGAATGCCTGCTGCACAGCACTAGCATATTATTTACACCAGAGATTGCTAACCTAAATTTCCTTCTGTACTTTTTATATAATGAAAACATCTTTATTAAAAAGGCCTTTTAATGTAACCCTGTTAAAGTATGATTTCTGTTATTGTTGGATCACATGCTTCATGTGATAGAGGAATGAGCTAAATGTTTTCTTAAACATGAAGAATATTGTCCATTTGCCATTTAATTATTTCTCATTTCTGTATTCTTGTTTTCATTTTAAAATCTTCCTTCACTCTGAAATTGACACTCAGTTATAGGACTTCTGGGTAATATATCTAATCCATAATAATGAACTAGATATCACACTAGTATCAAAAGCATTTGGAGAAAGAGATTCAAATTAGACATTTCACTAAAGTCAGAAAAAAAAACACAGAGAATTTTAGGTTATCTTGTTATCAAAGACATTAGGTTCAATCTTATTCAGGTTTAGGTGTGAACTCTGTGAACTTCTGAGTTTAGGAAATCACACCTACGTTTATGGAATAAGTCACTCTGCTAAGATGGGAGACAAAGGAAGTTGACTCAGAATTGTTTCACTTACCTTTGGGATGAAGCTCCACATAGTTTGAGCCATCTTGATGATTCCCACTGATCATCACTCCTGGATATATGCTGGTTTCCTCTTTCATATCAACTCCAACTTTGAATCAGGTAAGTCAAAGAGACAGAAATGCATTCATTAACTTGTGGTGAAGTGGCAATCTGAAATGGCTTTACTCTGTGAATGGATTTGAATTGATGCTGAAACAAAGAAAGGAAAAAGACAATATACATCTAAAAGACATCTATTAGACTAACATATTGAACATGTGATTTTACTCTTGCAGACGTGATGTTTGCATCTCAATTTTTAAACAGAATTCAAACTACTGCTCTGATAAAATTTTAAGGAACTCCTAGATATTTTAGAGAACTTATAAATTAGTTTAGATCAGTTCTATTGCAATTGAGAAGATAAAGTTTGTACTAATAATAGCTGTAAGGGTGGCTTGACCTAGTAATGTTTATTTAGATTTTCCACAAAGGCAGAGAATATGTGTGATCTTATCTGTGATCATATTTTTTAAGTATTAAAAATCCTCATTTATGATTCATAGGTTCAGAATTCTCTCCATCCATAATTTTACATAACCAAAACAGAGAACTCTGTTTTGTGCCTCACAAAAGCCCACACCCAGCCAAACCTGGAATTACTAGTATTTGCAGTATCTGAACATGTTTACTCTTCTAGAAAATCCCTTGGAAAGTTCAGTTACAGCAGTAAAATACCCAAGTATTGACACACTGGTGGCAAAGGTTCCCAAAGGCCAGAAGGAACAAGCTAAGATCACAAGGTAGTGACAGCTAAGCAAAAAGGAGCTCAGATCTAAACCAGAGATACCTGTTGAAGATCTGCTAAGGAAACTGAAGTAAATACAGTGGTAAGTTCTGCTAAAAGTTTGCTGCAAGTCTCGCTACATTTGCTCTGATCTTTTTTTATACTCCTTTTCTTCCTGTAGATAGTTAAATGATATTTTTTACTTGAATTAATTCTCCTTAAATGTTGTTTAAAGAGTGCTCGATAGAACACTCACAGTAGAAGGGCACAGCACAAGGTGCACTAATTTTTTACTTGGCACTTAATGATAATGTTTTTAGCATATACACTTAAATAAAATGAGCCTAAAGGCTAAGAAGGCCTACCAGTGTACCTACAGTTAATTTGTGTCAGTGAGTTATTCAGTTGCAAAGGAACATGAAAATGTAGTTATATTTTGTGTAGAATGAAATATTTCTCCATATAGATTTGGTTGTTTAAAGGAACTAAAGATATCCATGCATTCTGAAAATTATTAATTATTTCTCAGATAATTAGTTTTTGTCAAAGACAAGAAAATTCAAACTTAAACACTGATGTCCTGTATAAAACATGCAGCTTTTTTTTTTTTTCCTAAGCAAGTTAAATGTTGGGCAAACCAAGCAATGCTGAGAGTTTAACACTGTAAAGAAATTCACTGATTTGGTTTTGGCTTTTCTCTGGGAAAAACGTTTCAGATTTTGAATAATTTGATTATGACTTCGCAATGGAACATGGTGCAAAAGTACTCATCTTGCGACTCTCTCAGGGATGTTAATGGCTTGAGCGTTGACATTGCTTCTGATTTTGGACAGAAAACTTTCTAGAAAAGATAACTTGTCATTTTATGTTCTAAGCAAAACATATTATGCAGCATTTACCATTAACAATGAAGTCATACAATTAGAATGTAGATACATACTTCACCTGATTCACAGCAAAATATCTTACTTTTGAAGGTGTTATGATTTTGCTGTAGACATTATATTTGAAAGAAGCTAGTTCCTGAAAAATAAAAAGTGTTTTGAAAAACAAAATGTGAACTTTGAGCACGAAAATAACTTTAATTTTGGCCAAAAAAATACTGACAAAAGTTTTTTTAAAATACTTGTAAAGGTCACAGAACAAAACCAGAGTAGGGCTGAGTATAAATCATTGTTCCTAGCTCTCAGAAGCCATAATCTCTATGTATTATGTTTTTTCTCTTTGATCTAAATGAAAAAGCAAGAAATCTTGAAAGGTGGGTCAACTCTGTTGAAGACAGAAAAGGAAATAGATTTGATCAAACGGACATTCCTCTTAAGCACAAAGTTTCTCTCTGAGAAATTTACTAAAAATGCCCATGTAGGAGAAATGCATATGCTGGACCATAAAGGAATATGAATCCAGTGAGGAAGAGGGAGAAAAGTATGTAGTTGGAGGTGTTAAAAATTAATGAGCACTACAAAAGCTGTATTTGACATGGGGGAAGAAAACCTGCAAGCTTAGGGAAGGATGATAATAAAACCACCTCACTAAAAGAGTAAATAACCTGCACATCTGCTTTTGAAGATGATGATCAACAAATCAAATCATTCATATAAATGTATTACATGATCAGATTAAATTACAATACAGTATTATGATGAAGTATTTAATAATGTGGTTACAAGATGTGACAAATTTAAAAAGAACTGCCTGGAATGATAATCCAAATGAAAGTAGGTTTTGCAAAAAAAGATTTAAAAGAGTGCAACCAGGGATCTTAAGGAAAAAAAGAGTTTAATATAATGATCATAAATTGAAATATTCTGCCTAATTTGATTGGTTATTCTAAGGAGAATTCTTAAACCTACCTTTAATACTACAATTTGTCAGGATTTGTAATCAAAATGATCAAATTAAGAAAGTTACTTTGATCAGTTCAAATCACTAATCAAGTATGAACTGCAAATTAAGTCAGAAATAAATAAAAAGAAAATAAGCATATATACAGAGTTAAAGAAACATTTGGATGATACTCTCAGGCACATGGTGTGACTTTTGGGAATGATCCTGCAGGTCTAGGAGTTGGAATCAATGATTGTTGTGGGTCCCTTCCAACTCAGCATATTGTGTAATATTTTATATTTGTTTGTAATGTAAAAATCTGCATATAATGGAATTCAAAATAAATCAAACTTATTTTGACATGGTCCTCAGAAATAAAAGGCAGGTACTGATTCAAAATTAAACTGATAGCATTGATTTGTCTTAATCAGGAAAAAATAATTTTTCTCAGCTGGTTCCACATAAAACATTAATGCCAATTTGCCAGTTTTCACCAAAATCTATCATATAGGCAGCCAAAAAAAAAAACCAACAAAACAAAAAAAACCAAACCCACAAAAAAACCCCCCCCCAAAAAAAAACCCTAAAAAAACCAACCAACCAAACAAACAAAAAAAACCAAACCACCAAACCAGAATAAAGAGATCAAAGGAAATAGGACTCTGTAAAGAGTTAATATATATGTGGCTAAAGATCTTCTGAAAAACTTTTTTTTAAAAAAACACACCTTGCATATTAATTTATAAAGCAAGAATTTACATGTAGTATGTACAGATTTCAGTCATACAGTGAAGTTTAATTTAGATAAAAGACCTCAGAAATTACTATCACAAGTTAATTTCCCGATGAGAAATTCTTGATAAAAGGAACTGTTAGGAAAAATGTCAAGTTATTCCTTTTGTATTGTAAGGGTGTGCTGATTAGGAATAAGAGAAACTTAAGCACTGCCTTATTTAATGCACTCATTTATGTTCTGGAAGATTTACAGGACACTGCATGAATATGATTCATAGGTGATGGTATAATAAAAGGTAAAACACTTACAAGAAAGATAAATTAACAGTTCCAGAAATATTAGACATGTGACCACAGATTGCTTATGTAAGTAGTATCAAGTAAGAAGTATCAAACTAATGCATTCTAGACCACACAAAATTAAAGAAAATATAAATTATTGAAGACATTATTTAAGAATGTAGAAGGAATATTCTGGCCATGATTTTTTTTAAAAAAAGGCATTAAGGAAAAAATGTTGACAATGAGATCTGTGGAGTGTGAAGTACATTCCCAGGTGACATGATAGAAATTCCATCACTTGAAACATTTCAGAGTAGCCTAGAAAGAACAGTAATGAAGGCACAAAAAAGTAAAATTATTAATTGTGAGGTAAAATGTCTTAAAATTAGTTTTTTTAAGCTCTGATTGAAGTGACTATGAATTACTGATATGAAAATCAATTAACTGAATGATTTGTACTTACTTCCTTTTCACTCTCATCTTTATCTGTTATACCACTAGTCAGGATAATGCTTTCTTTTCTTCTGTCAATTAACAATATGACGTTTACTACTTCTAAAAAAGAGGGCTCAAAAATTTCTGTCATTTATCTACAGATATGCAAGATGTCAAAGTCTCAAGATAGCATCATTAAAATGTGAATTTACTCTCTTATCAGAAATCCACTATTGTGTAACATCTTGAAAGCTAGAAGCTTTGTTAAGCATACAGAATGACAGCTTGTCAGAATCACCAACTACCAACTGGGACATAAAAAAAATAAAAAAAAGAAAAGAAAACACACAATATGTATATTTTACTTCTACTCAGAAATGTTTTTCTGATGATACCTTGATAATTTTGATTTTGCATTATATTTGCTTAGCACTTTCTATTGAAAAGAAGTTTTTATGAAATCTATTGAATTTTCACAGTTATGAAAAAGTTTCTTTTTGGGTTGAATAACTGATGTGTTGTTTATTTAAAGACTGCAAATACATCAGAAAATTTTTTCTCCATATCAAAAAATCAAACAACTTGCCAAACTTAAATCATCATAGACTTAAAGCTAAGAAGTTTGAGAAACAATTTTTGGAAAGGACTGAAACATAGCATTACAATCTTAGAACAAGAAGGTCAGGGAAAACCCAAAGGACAAAACTCTAGAACTACCCTCATTTCTATAATGCAACATGAAAACAGCCCAAAAAATCTCAGCAACAGGCTGCCAGATGTAGGCCTTTGTTGTCATTGAACAATAGGGAAAACACTACCTTTCCTGACATGTGCATCCCTGAATGTGAAGTAATACTTATTTATTCTTGTAAAGTGGCAACATACGACTATTTTAAATAGTAAATTATTATTCAAAATATTTTACATATGACAAGTACTATATGATTTATAATTTTAGCGAGCTAAGTGATTAATTGGATTGTCAAGTAAGCACTTTATGCTGCATAAACTCAGGACATTGGTTGGCTGTAATACTGCTAGTCCTCTGTTCATTACATGGAAAATATGGAATAAAACTGAAGAACTGTTTTTTTCAGCAATTACAGTATACTTTGGTTTTGTTCTGGAAAAAATTTGGGAAAAAACCTACATGCATTTTATATCAAAATCATTAAATATTGAGGACTAACAAGAGTTCAATAAAATGAAGAATTTATTTTTTTCTTTTTTAATTTCTCAATGAAATAGAAACTCTCACAAAAATTCCCTTTACTTGACTGAGACATTTTAATATTGAAAGTCAGCCAACATAAACAGGTTGCTCAACATGTCATATATATATATATTTTTTTTTTTTTTTTTTTAAGTAACATCCAGAGGAATGTGAACAAGAAAACCCATGGTTTAAAATTCAGATGTTGATTTATAGTCACTAATCCTGCTGTCTGGATGTAGAAGACTAGAAGAATGGTTGACTGGCTCAAAACAACCTGGTAGGAAATTGGTGGGGGAACAGGTGGAGTAGAGCCCCACTGTGGTTTCCCACCCCTTGAGCCTCCTTGCACTCTGCTGCACAGCACAAGCGCACTTCAAAAGCACCGCTGGTCAGCGCTGTACTGGAGGCAATCCACTGCCTGGGACCTCCTGTAAGCCCAAAGTCTTGAGCTACGAGCTCATCAAAGGAGTCTTACTTTTAAAATATGCAATATCTGTTCTCCAGACATAGTAGAAGAGCCTTCAGTTATTTTAACACCTTAAGAGAGAGCGCAAAGGAGAAATGCTACATGTGTTTCCTCAGGAGGTACTTTACTTGTAAACTTTAGGAAAGAGATCTTGGTAAAATTTTAAAGGGCAACATACAACCAAAAGCAAGCATTCCATAAACCATTGACTTAGCATATGCTAACACATATAGCTTATCAAAATCCAGCCCGTTTGGTCCCAAGTTACTCAAAATATTCAGAAAGGAAATGAAGAGAAAAGAAAGGAGTAAAGAAAGAGAAAAAGAGATCATAGCTACTACTGGAGTCTTGTGAGAGTCCAGCTTCCACATGGCCAGGTGGTAAATCTTGAGCAAAGATAGAGATCACATATTGCTGTTTCTATGTACTTTGGCCTCCCTATGGCTACTCCTCCCAGGTGGGACTTTCAGCCCACTGGTCACTCTGAGGCTCTGGGACAGGGTGAGGGTTGGTGCTCCCACTGTGCCACTTAATCTGGGGCTGTGTTAGGGCTTCCAGGGAGCATGGTCTGGGCATGCTCTCAGGCTGCCTTTGACTGGCAGCTGCTTTGGCATCACCTGGTGAGGCTGCAGGGACTGACACTGGGGACAAGGCATTACCTCACCTCCATGAAATTTAACCTGTCATTCCTTCCTCTCCTCACACACCTGAGTTGCTCTAAGACAATATAAGAATCCAGTGTCTCACACCACCTTAAGCCCCAAAATGGCGCAAGGAATATCCTGGCACTGTGTAAACTGCAGATGTGAGACTTTGGTGCTGCTATTAACATGCGCCTGCCTAGGGGAGGGCCCCAGGGAACGAGAACTGTTAAGGGGACGGCAAGATATATGCAGCATGGCACTCTCTGCTGCCCTGGATTTAAAAACTGCTGAGACCATGTCAAATCCTAGGGTGTGGGACATCTGCTTTCTCTCCTTTTCCTTTCTCTTCTTTTCCTTTCTCTTTCCCTTCTTCTAAATTATTCTTCTTTAAATACATTGTAAACCTGAGTAAAAAATCTAGTCAAAGCCATGACAAGTGCATTATTCTTTCTGAATGTTCTAAAGTTTGCTAGTGAATGTTGGTTTTTATTGAACATGCTGAGAACTTTGTTGTTTCTCCCATGCACTGCCCATAGTATATCCAGCTACCTTCCCCTAAACCCTCCTAGCAGGATGGGACATTACATGGTATGATCATTAACTGCAATAAGTTTTAACAAACATGATTTTCAGACAGCAAAAAGTATTCAAAAGAGATTTATAGTTAGAAATACACAGGAGCTCTGTGGTATTCCAGGGTCCCTGCACCAATGAAACCTCTTGGTGCTGCCTCTCTCAGATATCATTCCCACTCTGTCCAGAACTCCATTTCAGCCTCATGGGACCCATAACTCATGCCTCAAGAGATGCCATAGCAGGGTCAGTCTCCATCTCCCTGCACCCCTGCCCTTCCTGGCCATGGGACCTGGTGGTTATCACCCCCTCAGAAAGAGCTTAGCTATGGGATCCACCCAGAAGAAAACTATATCTTCTGCATTCACGAGAATGGATGTGGCAACCAAAACAGAGGTCCCACAAAACATGCAGCCATTCAGGTCTCTGTGGGCCAGAGCCTTTAGTAATGAATACCAGTAGTGAGAACAGCTGGGTGAGTTGTGGCCAAGTGGATGGTCTGCTCAGCCTGGTGACAGTTACACGTGGAAGGAGAAGGGTTAAAGAGCATCAGGGAGTCTGAGAAAGAGAGAAACTGGTAAAACCATGTTATGCTTCCCCTGAGACATAAACAGGAACAGACACCATAAAAAAGCCAAGATGAAGAGGATCCTTTATCATTTCCCCATAAGGTGAAAGGCTGTAGCTGAAAGGAAAGGAATGAATGGAAGTCAATCCACTCTTAGGGCAACAGGCAAACCTCCTTCTTGTATATGTCACCTTTCCAGGTGTCTGCACATCTTTCCAACCCACTACTAATTTTCAAACAACAGCCCACTGACAAAAATATAGCCACACCTGCATCCTTATATCCTTTCCTGTAAAAAATTTAATCCCAGTATTGTTGTTGGCATGTATGAAGAAAAGAAACCTAAACTGTCAGGCAGAACACTGACATTCCAATACTGCACTACACTATTAAAATGCAATAATGTAATTGGAATAATTAAAATAATTTAATTACTAGTACTATTAAAAATAAACAAGTTATAGAGACAGAGAGGGATGAGACAGCATACTGAACTGGGAGAAAATGTTCATCCTCCTTTAAGCAATTTCTAATAGTTTTGTATTTCATATATAGAAAAAAAAATAATTGAAGGAAACTCTGTAAAATGGAGACACTGATTGCTGAGAAAGGAGTAAAGTCTTGGCACATATATCTGGGTAGAAAATCAAGTCCCAGAATATCTTTATATAATAATGTCTGTAAGGGTAATTGGAGGAAGACTATCTGCTCCTTTAAGAGTGAAGTACCTTCTTCAATGCATCAAGGGATAATAAGAAAAGTAGGGAGTACCAAATATGAACATACAGGGACACAAACCTGGGAAACAAACAGTAAGTGATAAGAGTGAAACCTGTTCAGCCACACTAATTGATGAGGGTGTGAGAGATTATCTGATCAGGGATCTGGTCATTTAGGAAATTAATAAAAAAGGGAAAAACCAGAACCAAAATGTACATATCTTGACAAAGCAAGTGTAGAGATAATGACAAGAAACAGAAGTTGCCACTTACACTAGTTGATAAGCTATCAAGAAAATATAGATGCTAACACCAGGAATTCCATACTAGACTTTGCAGTTGATACTCTGAACTTCGAGGGGTGCATGCATCAATAAAACTATCCAGCCCCTGAGGGAATGTGCTGGGAAAAGGTGAAACAAGGGGGAACAAAATGAGGTTAGACAGCAAAAGATGTAAAAGCTGAAGGTCGCATGTAAAACAGGGATTGTCAATAAGCCTGTGGGGCTGAGCCCTGCACCTGATCACTGCAGTCTTGTCCTATCTTCTTATATCTTCTGATTAAATCTATACTTATCACCTCTTTGCATAATATCACTCTCTATTCCATGTGTATGTGTGCTGCAAGAACAGTTGCCAGTAGTGGATATGCAAGGAGCACACAGGAGAGCTCATAGTATCCTTCCCATAGTTTTAAAATCCATATAAAATATCTGTTCTTATTTGGATTAACCACCCCCTGGTGGAGGAGAATAATAAAAGTCAAACTCTAAGTAAAAGCATCGGCAAAAATGATGCATTTAAATTTATCCATGAAAATATCAATATTCCCACCCTTGAAAAGTATTCATAGAAGAGAGTCTCTCAAAGTCCTTTTGCCTTGACAAGTGGCTGAATGCAGATGAAAATGAGACAAGATGCAAATTACAAATAACCTTGCAAATGAAACCTGACAGTTCATTTATCTGTCACTTCTGATCATTTTATAGGTTTATTGTGAATATTCAGTGTTTCAGTTGCAATTTATAACAATCACAGGCAATGGATAGAATCAAAGGAAAAAGTATTTGACTTCCGATATATTTGAGACTAAAACAGAATAAATAAAATACTGGGACTTTTCTCAAAGCATGTGTTCCAGGCCAGTGTTCTTGGCTAGTGTTCTTGTCACTTAGAAAAACACTTTTTATAAATACATTGATAAACAGCTTAAGAGTGATCAATATTTATAGAGAGAGGGTTATGTCAATATTACAGAGCATAGATATCATTCAGCAGATATTCATAGCATCCAACCATATAGTAATTGTATTTTTAGAATATACAGGCAAATGCAAATAGATACATATATTCTCTATGTCAAAATCTAATCAAAGATGATTAGATAATCATTAAACAGTTCTCAGTTAATCACCTGGTTTACATCTCTTACATCCAGTAAACATCAGTGATTTCTATGTATAGAGATTTTTTTTTTTTTTAAAACACCAGAGGAAAAAAAAAAGCTGGTATACTTGTACATCACCAAATATCAGACAGCTTATTCGGATTAACAGTGTGTTTTGTTAAGAGTCATATTTAAAGACTCACTTAAGGTATGATGTTGCTCTTCTTTTGAGGACTGAAATTCCTGTTTCACATGTGATATTTTTGCACATAGATGCAACAATTCTGAAATGCATATTTTTCCATCTGATTTAAATATTGACTAATTAAATGGAACATAATTCATTCTGTAATATAATCTACTGATTACTATCATTAGAAGAGTAAATAGAGTCCCTTGTTCTTTCTACCAAGTTAAAACAAATAAATCAATAAATAACACCGTTCTATCTGGTGACAGAAGTATTCACTGACTCATAAAAGCATTTAACAAAGTAAACAACAGTTTTAATAAATAGTGTAGTGAAGGAAGGAAAATTATCAGCAAATTCCTAATCTTTATTCTGATTGTAATTATTGCAATGTTTTAGCGATGTATTAAAAAGAAGAAAATTAAAAGTGCATTTTTTTGGCAATGTTCACTTCCATTTAATAAATGACATTGCTGTCATTGCATAAAAATGTCTTCAACTGTTATAGTGTAAAATATGAGGAATTATCATAAGTGAATATATAACAATTCCTTTTGTACAGCTTTGATAAGCTTTCCCTTATTATTATGGAAAATTTTCCTCTCCAGTTTGAAAATAAAGGGCATATCCCAGTCCATAAGCATATATATGTAGAGAAATACTTTTCATTCACTCTTCTGCTTTTGCCTTTGACAGAAGTGGAATGATGGAACAAGGTCTACAATAAGAGACACAAAGATCCTTTTTCCAAGATATTTTTTATTAAGAGGAGATAAATAAGCATGAATTCAGTGTTCCTAATAAAATATGTGTATGTTTTAAAGGGTACCAGTTTCTTTTTAATCATCATCATCATGGCTAGGCTTCAGGAACAAAGATTTGCAAGGNGACATTTAAAATAAATATATAAAGAAATACATCCAGTACAAATTCTACTTTTTTTTTTTTAACTGTATTTATATGAACTAGATTTTTTGTTAGAATGCTTTTTTTAAAGTGTAGTGCATAGGAAAGGAATCAAAATGCTTCTGCTGAAACAGTAGCTCAATTATCTTGCATCGAAGACTTGCCAGCACTACATACCAAGACTCATTCACACCAAAAGTTCATGTCCGTATTCACTGTACCTCATATATAGATAGTTTTATACTTTTCTGTCTTTTCACTGTAAACATGAAGGGAATTTTTTTCATGAACCACTGGACATTTCCTTCAATTGCTCCAGATTATATAACAAAAAAAAATAAAATTTATGTTTGTCTTCTTACATGAAAAACATAGTAAATGTAGGTTCTTATTCTAATCTTAGTTCAGAACTGTTTGATTTACTCCATGGTAAGTAAAATGAGTATGAAGTGAAGGAAACAGTATGTTGTGTGGACAACAGTGTAACTAAATATGCAAGTAGTCTCCAGCCATATGAAGGGAACCATCTAAAATGACATAAAAGGCATATATAGTACAATTTATTCATAGATGCAATTTTATAAAATACTGATGTGAACTTCAACTAGCATTACACTGTTATAGTTGTCCTTAGTTAAAAAGCTGTGTCTCTGAGGGATACGGAGGAGAACTCAGTAAAACTTCATCCTTCCTACACAGGTGAGCAAATAGATCAGCATGAAAATTTCCAGAGTCTAAAGCTATGTGGTATACTCTGCTTCTGCATTTAAACTTGTTTCCCGTCTCTATGAGCTAGTGACTCAGTGGTCAGACAGGTCAGCATCATGGTTTGAGACTGCAAAAATGTCAGCAATACTATTTGCAGTATTACTGATCCTGAGGGTTGGTGGTTCCACTTCCTAAGGCTGGCTGATTGGAGCTAGACATTACCTATGGCTTGAGGATAGAACAATACGACAGTGTGTGGCACAGTGAATTGCAAACTAGATGCCTCTTTCTGTGCTGTGTCTCAATTCAACTACTAATCTTATTTGTCAGTGTCCGTTTACACCAGAAATTAAGAATCAATTATGATTTACAGATGTTAACACATCTATGCCCTCAAATAACTAAGAAACACAGTACTCAGTAAGGTGATTTTAGCTTGAAACATAATGTCTCCAATGAACTGAACATCAGTTCTGTTTTGTGAGAGTGATTTAACATATTGCCTTGAAATGCTTCTATTAAGCTGATTAGTATCTCAAAGATTCCCCAAATGAACCATGTTATTTAAGGTTTGCAGTGATAAGCAGAAAGCCTTCAGCTCATATTTGATCACAAAAATACCACAAAAATTAAGCTAACATGTAGTTACTGAACACAGCACTAAATTTTTATCTCTTAAATTTTGAAATTACATACACAGTAACATCATTTGACTTCAATAAATGATTGTCTTGGCAAAGTGCTGGAGCAGGACATTCACAAAGGTATACATTGCCTAACAACACAGAATCTGCATAAGTCTGTAGCATTTAATAATTTTTACTTACTCATGCATTTTTATGCAAACACAAAAGTTTTAGAATGTAGTCTGTATAGTTTTTCTCTGACAGTAACTTTGTAATCTGTACATGTCCTAAAATAATGGAGTTACAATCCAAATGCAGTCAAAGTCTTCATGAGCACAGCTTTCAGGGGAATTACAAAAGGAAATGTTGAACAGATGTGAAAAAGTCTGTACATGTTTCTTACAAATGAAAAAAAACCCCCAACACTCCCCACCCTTAAACTCACACTTATGCAGATGTCAGCTGTTGCAATATTAGGAATTAAAGTAAGTAATAAAGTATTGAACAAAATATATATGTATACAAGATTATGGAAATTGTGAGTTCCAAAAAATATATAATTTACAATTTCTTGATTTTCCTTTGAATATTCTTTTCAATCTCAGTTAGAACTGTAAATTATGCCATAATTGCAAATCATGTCATAGATATTCTTATAAAGAATTAGCATTATCTACCTGAGGACATGTCCTTGTGAGGAAAAGTCACATATTAAGATTGGACTCATACAATAACTGACACCTTAGTTCCGTATTTTGTATTTTCTGTGTACAAAAATTGTTGCCTATGCTTACTAACATCTATTATTTATTAGTATTATCAAAATTAATGTGGGAGGTTTTTAGTTACATTTTAATTCTGCAGATGACAATCTAATGATTGTGATAATTAATATTAAAAATATAAGGAAAGCTAAGCTAAATAACTTTCTAAGACTATCTTTACACTTTATTTTATAAAATATTTACTGATGCCTTCATTCTGTCGTGTTATATACTTGCAGAAAAAAAATCATGAGCCAGCATAGTTAATGTTGAACTAGTTTATCTCTAAATACTGCAAGTAAATATTGGTTACATTACGTGTATCACGAGGAAAAATAGCTTTGAAACAATTTAACATCTTTGTGAAATTCTGGAATTCTGTTTTTGTGAAAGAGCTCATCAGGATGCAAATTCATGCCACTTTTGTTTCACAGATTATTTGCAATGGGAACTGGGAATCTTGAGTCACTAAATAGCTTGTCATTTTTTAAACTGCAAAGCAAAGCTGAACTAATTTTTTTTTTCATCAACCAAGTGCTTCCATAACTTCAGCTACTAACTCTGAGATTATAAATGTCCTATGTCTCCCTGCCATGAATCTCTCTACCTACACTATGATCTCACAGGTGCCTTGCTGTTTCCCCAAATGAAAGATGTTAGACATAATTTCACGCACTTGCTCCACTCTATTGACACTGCTACAGTATTTGGTATTGTAATTCACAGCCCTAAAGTCATTCCCAGCTTGACTTGTCTCTATGTAAAGCCCTGTTATGTTTTGTGTTTGACAAATTCTTCTCTCTCTGATCTATGATCTGGTCATCACCCCATGGATTTTATGCTTGTGAATATATTTGCCTTCTCGAGTGGCTCACATGCCCCAGCTGAGAACACAGGCAGTCTGGACCTTCAACTGTTTGTATGTCTCTGAAAATAAAATAGGATATTTCTGCACTTGTGTAGCTAGAGGAGAACAAAGATCATTGAGCAAGCTAACAGGAAGAAATGAGAAAGACCCTTCTACAATTTTTGCTTGCCTTGCAGACTTGGCTATGAAGAAGCCACTGGCAGATATCTATGAGGCTGGGATTTGAAATCTACTTAAATCCTGCACTAGACATTAATGTTCCATCATGATAGTGGTGCAGCTGCTACAAATCTGTATTACACAACACCTTGAAAAAATCTCAAACCAACACAGCAGTTCAGATGATGTATGTTTATATGTGATCCTTGAGCAGTATGGATTATGATATTCATCAAAAAAAACCCCAAAACTTAAAAAAAAGTAATTTTTCTTCTATTTGAATTCATGAGTGAGTTAAGTTCGTTCACCATTATAAATATATTTACACATAGGATTTTTAGTTTAATTGCATGCTCAGCAACTAAGGAAATCCACTGCTTTTGGAACAAGAACAGGTGACAAAAGGAAAACTGGTCTGTTCTATAACTACAATGAATTAATTGTTCTTGAAACCATTAGAAGTAAATTATTAAGTAATTAAGGAAAAGATCGCAGTAGACAGAGACAAGAAAGGAATTGCCATTGCAGTGACAATTTTTTTTTATTTCTTTGTAACTTGGGAATCAAATCAACAGGGTGCAATATGTGAAATAGATCAATTCTATAGGAAAGTTGTGTATACACATGGAATTGTGCAAAATTATGTTCTAAAGTATCACCACAAATTAAAAACTAAACAAAACAGAAATCAAAATTACAAGGACTTCTTTAAATAATTTGTGGAAATTTACTGTGAAAAAGAACTATCTAGAACATATAATAAACAGTTAATTATATGGAGAATTAAAAAAAAAAACCTTTCAAAATTAACACTTCATTAATAGAAGTATTAATATTTAAAAAAACATATGCTAAGAGGAAACAAACAAACAAAGAAAATAAACCAAAATGCAAAGAAACTAGTCCATTTAGAATACAATTTTAAAACTGAAATAGAAACAAAAGATAAGATATTCTGAACACCAAAATGTGAATGTCCTGTAGATCTATATGATATGAGAGAATTTGGTATCATAAAACATGACATTAGTAAAAAAAACATTAAATAACAGGCTGACGATGTAATCAAGGTTTTAAGGCTGAAAGAGTGATTAAAAAATCTCTATGAACTTGATTCTGCAAAGATAATGGACACAAGGAACAGATAAGAATTTCACGTGATGTTACATTATGTGGGAAACAATGTTGAAAAAAAGTTAAAAATAAAATAGAATTATCAGATACTGGCAACTCCTTTCTGAAGGTAAATATTGGGCTGAAAAAAGTAAATTCTCAAAATGGCTGACTTCAGTCTTTCTAAGATACTACATCCCTTTAAGATACTTTTGTTCTCTGTAGAAATGAAAAATGCAGGTCATAAGGAGAAATTTGTCAAAATTTACAATATAAGATACACTGCTTGAAGACCATGCTGCTATGTCCTTTTATTTTTATAATCTGAACAATAGCATGAAACTGATTAGTTAAAGGAGTTAAAGTCAAAAACTAAATGCTCCAGCAACGCAGAGATGACAAACATTATAGGAATGTTTCTATGTTACCAGTTCCATTCTTCTCCATAACAGTAAGCTGCAAGCTACAAGCAAATTTTGCAGAGTAAAAAGCTGGGGTTTTCAATGGACATGTAAATCACAAGTTGTCCATCCCAACTGGCTGTATTTAAAGAAATATTATATTTCTGTAAGGTTGTGATAATTTTTTTGTACATGTTAATTACTGAATAGTTTTCTATAATTTTCCTGAAAAAAAAAAAAAACGTGAAAAAAAAGGGAATATATATTTGTGACTATGAGACTGAAAATGAGAACAAGTGCTGTTGAAATGTGAATATTTAGTAGGGGAAAAGACTGGCACTGTGCAGTTTGTTAGAACGAAAATATTGTTATACAGGGTACATCTATTTCAGAGTCCTAGTTCAGATTAGAAGGACTGGAAATTAATTTTACATGAAACTAAACTACAAAGGCAAATAAAGTGTTCTAAACAGTGGTGACCTTCAGTTTTAATCTAAGGTAAGGCTGCTCCAGAGCAATTTCTATGCCTAAGTATGTGTCTATGCCTATACATACATGTGTGTATATACATACTATATATATACATACACAGACTATATATATATATAATATATATCATATATATATAATTTGGATGTTGGTCCTCAGACCAGCTTCATTCTGTGTGGTCATTCCTATCAGGCTACTGCATGGTATTCTTTGTTAAGGCAGGTACAGACAGAAGTATTCAAATAGTTCTCTGGAGTCCTCTTACAAAACAGACTTCACCAACCTGAATTTCCTTTTTAGCAAAATTTAATGTCTGGAAATAAAAGACTGTTGAATAATTTTCCCCTGTATTTTTACATCAAAGTTTATTTGTTACCATAGCCTTTTCAGTCAAGGTAATAGTGAGTTTCTGGACGCTTGAAAATATAATACAGTGGTACAGATACTTTATGTATAATATGAATAGTCAGTGCAACTTTATATGTAGTTTATATATATTGTAGTCAGGAGATTATGAGGAGTTCCTTTGATGACTCGTTTAAAGTCTAATTTCAACCCTAAATTTCTTGAAACACTTGTTTTCATTGGGTTTTTTTAGAGTTCTTTCAGGATGATTAAAATGTTGCAGTGTCTTCTGCATTTGAAACGTCTGCTACTGTCTTCATGTTCCTGCTACATTTGTGTTCTGTCCCATCAGAACTGTCCTAGTACAAGGTGATTGTAAATAATATTACTGCCCAAGTACAAATCTCCAAAATGTGGATATACTTCCCAATTTTTTCTCAAAATTTTAAAATTGGTCTTTCACCTGTGCTCTAAACAGGCCCTGCCAGTCTTCCAGCTTCCCCACAGATAATTGTATGTTCTCTTACAAATGCAAAAACCTAAAGTGTGAGTAGTTCAAAACTTCTGTCTTTAAGACAATAAATCAGTCCTATTGAAAAGTGTGTGGTAAATCTAAGAAAACAAAGTAACACAAAACCATATCATAATCCTAAAGGCATCGCAAAGATTTCTTAAGAGGCAATGAACCTTTTTCAAATGTAATGAAAGTGAGATAGAGGAAATATTTTCATACATCTAACTAATAAGCTAATTTTTACAGCAAAATAAATATGTAACTGAGATCATCAAGGGAGAAAATGGCAATAATCCAGACATCCCAGGATATAAGTTTAGAGAAAAATTTCAGATCAGTCTCTGTAATAGATATAGACAAACTCTTCAGAGTGGGGCAATAAAACTGGATAAGTTATTTTCCTAGTTGTGACATTGAGGCTAAAATCTTTGGAGGACAATCAAAGGTAGGAAGAGAAGATGAAAGTCTGTAGTTCTAGTTGTGCAAAACCAATTTACTAGTCTGAATTACAGATTAGAAATTACATTTTACTAAAGCAGAACAATATCAATTATTCAATTTATTAAAAGGAAAAATCAAAATTAAGAAAGTGTGGCAGCTTTTGTTCAACAGTAAATGAAAGAATTCCATTTACCTCTAAAGAAATTGTACTGATTTCTAATAGACTATTATATTTTAATTTTCAGGGCTTAAAAAAACTCTAGAATTTGCAACTATGTTATAGCATAGAGAGATTTGGAAATAATTAAGCAGTTGATACTTACCAATAATTTCACCTCACTGTTCTGTAGCTGGCTCCTTAGGTATCTGGAAACAGGCCAGAGCAGAATGGCCAATCCTATGAGGTCCTCCTGCCATTTGAAACACTTTTACCAGGGAACCCTAACTGAAATACATCGGTCCTTTAGAAGTTTTGCAGTCTTGTGCAGTTTGTTGCCAGTCTACAGACATAAGCCCTGTTTATACCTGCTATTTTCTATTAGACAGTTCCAGAGATTCTATATGGTTCTTAGAACAGAAAAATCTGAGACTGAATTCAAATTGAAGTCTTGCTCAAAGATTGAAACAATTACACTCTGCATTAGGAAAAACAAATTCCAGGAATACATATAGTTAAAACCTCAGGGATATGACAATTGCTTATTCTGTTTTACCCTCTTAGAAATCTGAGTTCTGGTTTAATGTTGATTGATGCCACATTATTGGACATCAATATTGCAATATAAGCAGCACCAGTATCAATTAATGGAAATATATTTGCTTGTGTTATAGAAAACAATTAACACATTCCACATTAAACTGTACATTTTAGGGATGACAATTTCAGCTTATGACAAAATTCTTAAAACAGTCATAAAATAACAAAAGCTGCCAAGAAACAGTTCAGTCAATGGTGCAGTTAAATAATATTGACAGAAACACCAGTGCAACAGAGCTGTCAAAAACTGCTATCGTAAGCAGATGGATTAGGGATTGAGCAGGTATAGAATATGTTCCAAATAAAAACACCAATTTATCAGATTCTGACAACACTGAGTCTGCAGAAAATGTTACAAGGGTAGGGAGCCAAGGCTCAAAACAAGAATAAATAATAAGAATAAAAAAATGAGAAGTAGAGGAAAGCACCGAGTGGGAGGATAAAAACAGAAAACTTGTTTACATTAGTTTAAGGTCCACTTAAATACTAGTCAGTATAAAAAAAGCATAAGGAAATAACCATTAACACAGACAAAAATGAGTAAAGGAAAATATTTCTCTTCCAAGATATTACAATAAAGCCAATTATATTTCCATTTCAGCTTGGTTTTTGTTTGTTTGTTTGAATCAGTTCTGTGAGCATAAATAGAGCATGTTTAACTGGGAATTTGATACCTGAAAAATAACTTGATGTGTTTTAAAACAGAGTTTCAAATTAGTTTCAATGTGTTTGAAATACATCCATTTAACTGGATCTGTCTTATCTTTAATATTTTTTGATAATTAATTTTTAAACATATTTTAAGGTGAAATATTGTATGTAGACATTTTATTTCAACAAATTTGGTAGGCTGCTTTCTTTTTCATCAAATTTTTTGATCAGGATCACAATAAACCATTTCTTCCCTACAGTTTGTTAAGTATATGCTACTAAGATAAGATTAAGATAAAGATTACAGATATCTTTGCACTTGAAGGAGTCTTCTCTAAAATGGGAAATTTTGTTGAATCAGGCAGAGGAATCCCATCATTCCTCTCTAGTGGATCAGGATACTTTTCACGTTTTGACAACAAAATATTTAGAAATTTTCTGTATCTTTGAAAACATGCACTTTTCTTTTTTTTAATTATGTATTCATGTGTGGAAGAAGACTGCAATAAATAATGTGCTGTCTTTTTCTTATATTTTACTGACAAACTAGTCTAATGCCTGGTGTCAACAGGGATATGGATGGAGGTCTTTTCTGTTTCTAAATTTGCAGTACTTCCAATATCTGAGAAGATGCTCCAGAACTGGAAGGCTTCATGCCATGACAAAGTAACAATTAAGCACTTTAATCAGAATATATTGAAGTAGGCAGAACACAGCAAAGACTATCCTTGTTCTATTAGGTCTCTGTCATCTATAGTGACACTGAAGAAAGAACTTTTTAGCTCGTCCTCCCCAATGGCTGCCTTTTCCACTCAAACCTAGAACAAAATAGGCGCTATGTAAAATGGAAGAAAACCTGAAGAAAAGGAAAAAAGTCATAGAACACCATTGGAGGCAGTAAATAGATTAAACATCACTTCTCTGAGTGTAACTGAAGACTGAGAAATTAGTGCATCAGATTGAACAAACTGAATGAGTCATCCAAGGACTGGGGAAAGACCTGATTAAGCCAGGCTACAGTCAAGGACTCTGTACAAGACTATATAGTCTTGTACTTGATGGATGAAAAGGAGGGGAAAGGAAAAACAGTGTTATGGAAAAAAGGGTTGGGACTGAGCATCTGTCTGATGAGCATATATCATCAACTATATTGCAGGTGTTTCTGAAAGACAGACACCCACTCATAGCCTGTGTTTGTGAGATGCATAACACTAAATTATGCAGCACTCATTCCAAATCCATCAAGGGTAGAATAAGGCTTCAAGTCATATCAATAGTCCAAGTCAATGTTTACATAATTTTGTATCAGTTGTTAGGAGCCTGGACTTAAAAACATCAAAATGAGAATCTAAAATTACAGTAAAATTGGTAAACAAATAATCAGGGTCGGTCCAATAAAACCTACAAAGCAAGTTGGAAAAAAACAGATCTAAAATAACTGCCATCGTGGCAAATGACAGCAGTTTAAGTGGAAAATGAAAGCAAAATGCATGTCATAATAAAGAAAAAGGATCAAAATAGGTAAAAATTTTAAATGGTTTATTTTGTTATGAAACTGGAAAAGAAGGTGATGCTACATTGTCAATCTTATGGCAGGTGAATTCTCAAATTCTTGTATAAAACCAACACAAGTAAGTGGCAAAAGAGATTTGAATGGTTAAGACTGAGAGGACTTGATATGTCGTTAAAACTGTTAGACAAAAGCACTGAGTGAAAAATGGAAGGCAAGAAAATTATCTGTTTAAACAAAGCATGAGATTCTCACAGTAAAAAAGTGGGTATCAACATACACTGAAACTCATATTTGAAATAGTGATTGTAGTTGGTGGTCTGATGCTAAAGAAATTAAAAGTATAGAGGATAACTTAATAAAACTGTCAATATACTGAGCAATTTTACATTTTAAAAAATAGATTAAACTTCTTGAGAGAACATGAAAAATAAACTCAGTGCTGTTAACTCCTGCTGATTTGAATTTTTTTGCAGTAGTGTACATGACAAGTTTTCTGGTAAAGGTTATGTCTGATACTACCATGTGTTTTCCTTTCTTTACTCACTCCTTTCACAAGGCTGTTCTACTCTGAAGTGCTAAGAGGCAGCTTACGAGGCACTGAAAGCAACTTCAGTATTGGGAGCTATGTGATAGGCAGTCTCTCCTTTCTGAAGGATGCAAGAAGGATTTTGACAGTCTGGTAATCAATTCACCAGCCCTTTTTACTGCTCTGAAACCTTCCTCTGAAAGTTCTGAAGCAAAAGAGCTTTCCTGCTCTGGTCCCTGAAATATTAGGCTGATACTTCATATAAGCATACACCTGTAGGGTTTTATTTCCAAATTGAACATTTTCATTTAAATTGAGATTGATTGTTTTCCAAATAACTGTCTCTTATTTGTCATAAGGAAGAATTATATAAAAAAGATGATCTAGAATCAGGATACCTTCTTCATCTACCAGTGCTTAGGAACCAGGAAGCCTATCCTTCATGAAAATATCAAATTTGTCTCAAGAATTTGGGGTTGGGTAGTTTGTTGGGCTTACTTTTTTTTTTTTTCTTTTTTTAGTCTATTTTTTTCTCCGCAGCAATGTTGCTTAAACATTTGGTTCTCAGCTCTTGGTTGTTTTGGGGTTTTTTCCACAGAAATAAATATTCACCTTTCTGCTTTGTTAGGTAAATCACCTTTGTGGCATCCATAACTTTTAATACTTCAGAAGTGGAGATAAGAAAATATAAGAAATATCTGAAATAAAATTCCAGTGGGCAAAATCATGTAAAAATATGCATTTTGTCTGTCCGATGTGCATGTGATATTCTTGTAATTTTATTTCTTGGAATGAAAGAGAAATTAAACTTTTGCTATTGAAGCACATTTTCATTTTAAAAAAGCTCCATGTGAATGCCTTCCCTTCTTCCTCCCTACTTGCAGAATAGGCAATATATTTGAACAACTAAGAAAGCATACCAACATAAATCAAAAGCAGGTGCATTTCATATCAGTAAACACATAAAAGAATCAAAGCTTGTGGAAAAGGATTTTTTTAGATGTTTAGCACAAGCACAGAAGATATCAATTTGTGAAGTGACAGATGATAAATTGACTAAGTTTTTTACAGTTCAACAGATATTTTACTGTGCATCTGTTCTTTTCCTCCAATCTGTTTTGTTCTTTCTGAAGTTGCTACAATAAAAGAGGAGCCCTTGTTATTAGTTATTGAGTTGAATGCCAGCAGCTCTTAGAATTTAACCTCAAGGTTAGTGAAGAACTAATACATCACTTATTTTGGCTGGCTTCTTTGTAGCATCCTCTGTTAATAGGACCCATGAGAAAACTGAATAGGCATAATCGTATCAACAAAACATGTGGCATACTGCATAAATATGCTACAAACTGATCACCCTTATAAACATATCCAGAGGGGCTTCGTGGCCCTGGCTGCATTTTTCAGAGATACTCACAAGACTGAGTTCAGGGGGAAGGTAACTCTCCCTAAGACAGCATGTCTCCTGCTGTTCTCATGCACAGATGTTTGAGAAGGCAGAGCTTTAATTGTTTTGGAGTTTTGTGGAAAGGTCCTGCAGTTCTAATGGAATGTATTAGAAGGTAAAGCTCAGAGGAGTCCAGTACACATGGCAACTAACTTCCTGAATTTTTTAAAAACCCTGCTTAGTTGCTGCCCAAAAGGTCTCCTGTGACCTTCAGTAAGATTTGCTTTTGGAATTCAGAAGGATAAATTATATAAAAAGTATAAAGTTATCAAATAGACTATAGAAAACCTCAGGGCATAGAGGCATATTGCTACATTAATGGGATTCTCTCCAGCGTCTGGTAGGTCATCTTCAAACTGGCATCAGTGAAATTCTAAAAGCAAGTTACAGTTTATGCTCACGAGAGATAAGATGATAAGTAAAAAAAAATAAAACCAAAGGAACTTCAGCATAATGCAATGTTACTAAATCTTTCTCATGGAAAAAAATGGAATTATTCTGTTTCATGTCAATGAGCCTGAATTCTTAAATTAAACATACCATTAGAGTTACCTTTCACTGTGTTTCTTTTCTTCTCTTAATAGACAATGGTAAGCAGTCTCTGGACAAGTTAAAGAATTCAGAGAAATTCTTCCCAGGTTGCAACTTGGCTACAACAGAAGAACATGACATGAAAAATAAATGAATATAAGAAAATGCACAACACTACTTCCGTGAAATCTAACATACTTTTCAGAACTTCTTTTTCTTTAAAATAAAATGTGACCTTGAACCATAAACTTACAGAATATGAGTTTAAAAATTATTTTATAAACTTTTTAAATTAAGAAATGTGAATATACTTTTGGCAGCACTTGCAAATTGAAAATCAATAGGACTTTATTGTTGTTCTAATATTATTCAGGCCCATGGTTCTTCCATTCTCATGAATTTAGGTTGCTTGTTGGTTCATCAAAGGAGATCTATCCCATTAGAACTAAATGAAAGACAGTGAAAGTAGAGCTACTACTAAATTAGCTCAAAAATTCTTTGTTCTCTGTTCCTACTTGAACGGTCAAGTGTCTCTCCTCTCAATTAGTTTTGTGAGGATCTCACAATAGAAAGGTTCAAGATATCACTTAGAATTAAGAGTTAAGCTACAGCTTTGAGAAAAGAATGGACAAGTTTAAACATATAAAAATAAAACAAGTTATTGCTGAATCAGTACTACACATGCTGTGTCAAAGAACCTGGTTGCAAAAAGGAATGGGCAGTGGTTAGTACCGAAACCACAAATCAGAGTTGGAAGTTCAATCACTGGAAAATTATTTTATTGTCTGGATTGTATCTCAGACCTCAGAATGAAATGGGTTCAAATGGATATAACATTTATTTAACACATGGTTATGCATTTTTGTTGCATATTTTAACATAGGACGTGCATTCAGATAATGGAGTAATGAATTTATCATGGAAAGTGTTGTGGGTTTAAAGTCTCTTTTTTGAATTTACCCCATGCCACAGTGCAAGGGCACTCATTGAAAATGGCATCACAGTCTGGCCATGAAGCCAGAGCATGGAATCAGCCACAGGGGGGAGCAAGGTGAGATAGGTTTCTCACGGGAAGTGATGCAGGAGTTTGGAGGGGCTAAGAACAATTGGTGAGATGGGAACAGGCCCTCTGTTTCTGGCTTTCTCTCCCTCTGTCTGGTGAGCCTCACTGCCCACATGGTACCTGGAGCAGAGCCTGAGAGGTCCTGGACAGCACCCACCACAAACACCAGCTCCATGCCGGTCCAACTCACTGCTGCTGCTTCTCTTTGTTCTGGAATGTCAGCCAAGTTGGTGAGCCCTTCACCGTGCCACACAAAGCCTGCCTCATGCCATTTTGGACCCACAGCACCCCTGGAGCCACCCAGCTATTGCTTCAACTGCAACCCTCTGCTGCCGACTGCCTGAATCGGCAGATTCAAATTCAGATACCTGTCCTGCACACCCAGTGCTGGCACAGCATGCCAGAGTTCTTCTGACTACTGCCACCACCTCCCAATTCACTGCAACAGCTCGTGGCTCTGACCTGCTGGTTTCCTGCCATCTGCCAACATTGTTGTTGATTCCATGAACAGAGTAATTTCCAAGTGACTATTTTTTCCCCCTCTTATTATGTGGGTGTTGTCTTTTTCCTGTTTTGTTTTGTTCCCTGGTTTTAGTAAACTGTTATTTTGTTTCTACACCTTGCTTAAGAGTCTCATACTAATTTCAAATTTGCATAATTTTTGGGAGGAGGGATCTCTATCCCATCATAGGTTCCTGCTTCCCTCGCATACGTAGTCTTTAACCCAAGAAAACAACTTATGCAGAACTGAACCACATAATTCCTCAATCATCACCTATCACAATGATTTGGTATCATTCTGAAAAGTCTTTACATGATGTTTCTTGTATGTGTATGCACATTTTTAGACAAAGACTGTGTTCCATTTATTTTTCAAAAATTTATTCCCTTCTGTCCATAAAAATATTGAAAAGACTATTTTTATATTATGAAAAAAATAATTTTGAGGTCACTTTTCATTCTATTTTAAAAGTTTAAAAGGATTCAGAATCTAGGAAACCAGTTTTATATAAAAAGAGTGGTTTTGCTTAATTGATTTTTCCTTTATTTTCTCTTTCACCCTAAGTTTAGAGAAAAAAATCCATTTAAATATTGCTGGAAACACTTTTGCTCTTTTGAGACCCTTCAGTGAACTGAAAAATCCATTATTTACTCAGCACTTCTCTTCAGCTTTGCTTTTTTTGCACAGGTATTTGGCTGCCTGGGCTGCAGTGACCATGAAATGGTGGAGTTCAAAATCCTTAGGGCAGCAAGGAGGGTGCACAGCAAACTCACTACCCTGTATTTCAGGAGCTCTTCAGAGATCTGCTTGATGGAGTACTGTGGGGTAAACACCTGGAGGGAAGAAGGATGCAAGAAAGCTGGTTGATATTCTAGGATCACTTGCTCCCAGCTCAGGAGTGATGCATCCCAACAAAAAGGAAATCGGGCAAAAATGCCAGGAGACCTGCATGGATAAACAAGAAGTTCCTGGACAAACTTAAAGACAAAAAATAAGCCTACAGAGGGTGGAAGTGAGGACAGGCAGCCTGGGTGGAATACAGAAAAATTGTCTGAGCAGCTGAGAATCAGATCAGGAAAGCTAAAGCCCTGACAGAATTAAACCTGTCCAGGGCCGTCAAGGGCAACAAGAAACATTTCTGTAGGTACATTAGTGATAAACAGAAGACTAGGGAAAATGTGAGCCCTGTACAGAAAGAAACAGGAGACGTGGTTACCTGGACATGGAGAAGGCTAAAATACTCAATGACTTTCATACCTTAGTCTTTGCTGGTCCCAGACACACTACCTCGGGTCGTAGAAGGCAAAGGCAGGGACTGTGATAACAAATAGAAACAAAACATGAATAGAAACGTGATAACAAAAATCAGCTTTGAGAACTTCCAAGGTATGTGAAGGTGTACAATTCCATGGGACTTGACAAGGTGCATCTGTGGGTGCTGAGGGCTAAACCACTATCCATCACATTTGAGCAGTCATGGCAGTACAATGAAGTTCTCACTGAATGGAAAAAGGTAAATGTGACCCCCATTTTTGTAAAGGGATAAAAAGAAGATTCCCAAGAAACTAGGGGCTGGCCAATCTTGCCTGTGTCCAGCAAGACTATGGAGCAGATCCTACTGAAAACTAGGCTAAAGCATAGGGAAAATAAGGAGGTGATTTGTTACAGCCAACATGGCTTCACTAAGGGCAAATCGTGCCAGACAAATCTGGTGATCTTCTATGATGGGATTATGCCACTGGTGGATAAGTGAAGTGACTGGTGGATTGATGGCATTTAAATGGATTTGTGCAAAGCATTTGACGCTGTCCCACGTGACATCCCTCTCTGTAAGCTGTTGAAACATGGATTTGATGGATGAACCAGATAGGTAGAGAATTGTCTGGATCATCACACTCAAATGGTGTGTGGTATTTGTATCAGTTGTTAAACAGAGACTACAGGAATGCAGGAAGTTATGATTCTTTTCAACTTGTTCTTATGATAGCTTAAAATCAGCTATTACTGCTTTAGGCTCAAGTACTTAAAATGGAGTAATGACTGATGTACCAAAGAATTAAGAAAGTTGACAATCTCCCCACTTAATTGTACTAGTTAAGGCTCTCTCACATATTTTTATGCTGCTAGTCTCCAACCAGAAGTTTCTTATTTTCTCAGAAGTCACACATTATTGGAGATTTTAAGAACTGACACATAGTATTAATAAGAAACCAAAAGCTGTATTCCATACTAGCATTTAAAAAAAAAAAATTGTGTGCCTCTGTTTTGTTTCATATATCATTAGATCATCTTTCAGGACTGTACCAAGAAGAAAGGAGAGAATATTATATGCAGTCTTGAGGCATAGATTTTCAGGGAAAAAAAATATTGAAAAAGAGGGGGGGAAAATGAGACAGAATTAGATGAAACAGGGTTACATAATTCTAGAAAACACCTCAAGTACTGCACTCAGCTCTGGGGTCCCCAACATAAGAAGGATATTAGCCTGTTGGAAAGAAGTCCAGAGGAGGGCCACCAAGTAAACCAGAGGGAGGGAACACCTCTCCTATGAGGAAAGGCTGAGAGAATTTGTATTGTTCCACCTGGAAAAGAGAAGACTTTAGGGTCATCTAATTACAGCCTTAGAGTACTTGAAGGGAACTTACAGGAATGATGGGGCAAGACTATTTACAATGGCATGCAGTGACAGGGGGCATGAGTTTAATTGGAAAGAGAGTAAATTTAGATATCAGGAAGAAATTCTGTGAGGGTGGTGAGGCACTGGATCGGGTTGCCCAGGGAAATTGGAGCTGTCCCATCTCTGAAGGTGTTCAAACCACAGTTGGATGGGGCTCTGATCAACCTGGTCTAGCGGAAGGTGTCCCTGCTCACAGCAATGGTGTTGGAACTAGATGATCTTCAAGGTCAAATCATTCTACGATTCTGTTATTCTATGACTCCATGTAGAAGTTAATACTGCATGTGCAAGTACACAAACAGAGAGAAAAGCTAGGAATGACCAACCAGCAATCCTGAAGAAATGTTAATAAGAAAGGAAGAGAATGCCTGCAACTATACATACAGTATATTCATTTATCTGTCACTTTGGGTAATACAGTTTCCTTTTTTAATCATTTTTATTGGTTAATTATGTCAAAGTGACTTCCTAAATACTATGACAGTCAAGCATGGACAGCTATAACTCACTTGCTTAACATTCATTATTTTGACACTGTCTTGTTTTAATTTAAAATTCTGGATACAGAAAAAAATGCCTTTCTAAAATAGGTATAACTTCTTTGTGGCTACTAAACTTTTATCACTGTAGTTTTTTTCTGCTGCTAAGCTTCTATCATCCTTTTTTTTTTTGTTTTTCTTTTTTTTTTTAGCTACCAGACATCTTTAACTTAATAGCACACTGGAAAAGAACAATAGAAGGTAGAATATTATTTAGTTTATGTTGCCATATACACATAGATGTGATTATTTACAATGCAAAAAACCCACTAGTGATATGACAATTATATTTTTAGTGTCTTTTGCTAGTACTTTCCCAACACAGCATGTCTTTTCTATATACAAACTGACACTTCTGAAGTCAAGTCATGATCTGAATCTCTGATGAGTATCCAGATTTTCAATAGATTTGGCGAGAAATAGATACAAAGAAACCTTTGAATTCTCAAAAATATGCTCATGTTTCTTGTCTGGGAAAGAGAAGATGTTTATGTCGCTTTAATGGATATACTTCAAAAAGTAGACTTTCACAAAAGAAATCTGGCACTGTGTAGGAATTATCACATATGCACATGTATGCTAATCTGCCGTGTGATATACATGTGCATACCACCAAATATAATATGGAAGATGAAAAACCCTAACCTGTAAGATATTGAAGTGTATTGTTCTTCTATGTACCTGAAAGCCACATATCATACTTTGATCTTCTACTGAAATGCCTAATTAATTTGGCCTATTTTAATAACTCTCAGTGAATTTAGTTGAAATTCTAACATGAAAAAAGAATAAAACAATTGCACATTTTCAAGAATAATCATTGAACGGCTTAGATTGGAAAGCAGATTTAAGATTGTTGAATACAACCCAGTACTGCCAATTCAACAGGTAAACCATGTCCCTAATTGTTACTTCTACACGTCTTTTAAATACCTCCAGGAATGGTGATTCAATCACTTACCTGGTCAACCTGCTCCAATGTTTGACAATCCTTTCAGTGAAGGATTTTTCCCAATATCCAACCTAAATCTCCCTAGTGCAACTTGAGGCTATTTCCTCTTGTCCTGTCAGTTATTACTTGGAAGACGAGACTGGGCCCTGCCTCTCTACAACCTCCTCTCACATAGTTGTGGAGAGTAAGGTCCCCTCTGAGCCTCCTTTTCTCCAGGCTAAACAATCCCAGCTCTCTCAGCTGTTCCTATTAATAATTGTGCTCCAGACTGTTCACAAGCTTTGCTGTCCTCTGGACATGCTCCAGCACCTCAATGTCTTTCTTGTATTGAGGGACCCAAAAATGAACACAAGATTAAATGTCCAGCCTCACCAGGGCTGAGTACAGGAGAGAAAAAATCACCACTTTAGTCCTGCTGGCCACACTATTTCTGGTACAGACCATCAGCCTTCTTGACCACCTGGGCACACTGCTGGCTCATGTTCAGCTGTATGTCTGTCATGGTTTAACTGTAGGCAGTAACCAAGCACTACACAGACATTCGCTCAGCCCCCACTACCAGGATGGGGGAGAGAATTGGAAAAGTAAAAGTCAGAAAACTCATGGGTTGAGTAAAAGTCAGTTTAATAAGTAAAGAAAAAGCTGTACACATAAAAAGCAAAGCAAAACAAGCCATTCATTCACTTGCCATTGGCTCCAGGTGTTCAGCCAACTCTAGGACAGCAGGCCTCCGTCATGCATAATTCCAAACATCCCTGCCTTCTTCCCCCCTCTCTATACTGAGTATGATGTCATCCATTATGGAATATCCATTTGGTCTGTTAGGGCTAGTTGTTCTGGCTGTGTTCCCTCCTCCTTGCTGGCAGTACAAAAATCAGAAAAGACCTTGACACTGTTCAAATACTACTCAGCAGTAACAAACACATCTCTATATTATCAACATTGTTTTCAGCCCAAATCCAAAACTTTGCCCCATACTAGCCCCTGTGAAGAAAATTAACTCTGTCTCAGCCAAAACCATCACACTGGCTGCCAGCATCCTCAGGTCTTTTTCTGATGCACACCTTCCCAGCTACTCTTCCCCAAGCCTGTATTGCTGCATGGAATCATTGCAATCAAAGTGCAGGACCTGGCACTTATCTTGTTGAACCTGTAGGAGTTGAAGGGACCCTGCACAAGAAATGGTTGAGGAGGTGAATTGGTTTGGAAACTTCTCTTTGCTCAAGAAACCCTTAGTGGATAAAAGAAACATACCTTGAAAGAATGTGTGAGAATAACCACCTTTTGCCTTTCCCTCAAAGCTGTCTTCCTGCTAGACAAAACAAGCAATCCTTATTCGAGGAACAGCAAAAAGAATTATTCTCTTCTCACAAAGAGGGAAAGGGAACAACTCAGAAGACAGTACTGCACATGTCTAAATGTCCTTTGATATATATGGCCAAGATGCCCTGTCTGTGTGTGTTTTGCCACCCAGCTGTGAGTTCTTGCAGCTGTGTAGTGTTTCCAAAATAAACTTCTTTTATTGCTTGGAAGTCCATGACAGGTCTCTGACTACTTGCATGCACATTTGATCACCATTTCTGCCCAACTTGGTGTCATCTGCAAACTGACTGAGAATGAACTCAATCCCCTCATCCAGACCACTGATAAAGACATTAAACAGAACTGGCCCCAGTACTGAGCCCTGGGGAACACCACTATTGGCCGACCAACAGCTGACTGTAACTTTCTTCACCACCGCTCTCAGGGCTCAGTCATCCAGCCAGATTTTTGCCCAGTGAAGAGTGCACCCATTCAAGCCATGAGCAGCCACTTTGTCAAGGAGAATTCTGTGCAAAATGGTGTCAAAGGCTTTACTAAAGTACAGGTAGGCAACAGCTACAGCCTTTCCCTCATCCACTAAGTGGGTCACTTTGATATAGAAGGAGATCAGGTTAGTCAAGCAAGACAAAAAGGATGGATCGATAATTTTTCTCTCTGTCAGTACAGTTTATTGAAGTTTTGAAGGGACAATATACTAGCAGTCTATACAGGTCCACAAACTCTGGGTAAAATACTCTATTTGCTAGTGAATTTTATGGATTCTCTTTCAATGATAATTTTCTCCACACTACACTAGAGTAAGCTACTATAAATATGGTAGAAGATCCAATAACCACTCCTTCATTTTTCTTGATATATGTTAATCAGAAGCAGGCCGAAGTGGTTGTTGGACTTACCAATAAATCAAAAAGACATGATTTATCACTGAAGCATTTCTTTATTTCATCATTTTTTAAAAAAATTTAACCAAAGCAATTCCACTGTCACTCATTTATAACCCAATGAAACTCAGGAAGCTATAAACTTGACCCATTATTTATAGATCAGTGATAATTTCTAATTAGTGATAACTCCATTAGTGATAGTGATTACTTTGTACTGAACACCTGGATTCTTGCAGATTCTATCCAAAACACTATAGTGGCTGAATATAACAGCTGTTAATCAGAAGAAAGCCAAAAGGATATAAAATGGAAAACTATAGTTTAAAATATGTGAATTATTCAAAGCCTTAAAAAATAGAGTGAGTTACCAGTCAAAAATGAGTTTATAGTGTGGTGCAGTGGCTTTAAAAAAAGTCAGTCCGTGAAAGTGCAAACTCAACTAGGACAGCACAACTGAGACAACATACCCATTTGTGGAACCAGTTTCTAAACCAGTGGTGAAACAACTGGGAAGTATGCTGAGAATAATACACTGCATCTACAATCTGTCTCATGATAAAAGTCTAAGGATGCTGAATTGGAGCTTAATGTTTTACTACTCTGCAGTGACAGCACTAAATAAATTACATTCTTGTTAAATCAGCACTCCAGCACAATTTTGTCATTAGACTGAACTGCTTTTGGCAAAAAGTTTCAGCTTCCACCTGGGATATTTCACATGCACATCACAAATTACACATCTTTTCTTTTATCATACTGCTCACTGTGGCTTTTTTACCAGTAATCAGTATGATCAACAAAAATGGGAATTCTAAATTGGTTATAAAAAAGTTTATATCATTATAATCAATTTTGCATGCAAATCCTCATCCTTGCTTTCAGCAGGAAGTTAAGGAAATAGCTGGAATGTGGTCAAGAAGTTTGATAAAACTACCTTTTTTTTCAACAATTGTGAGTTTTAGTCCTGAAAGGAGGTAAGGAGGTCAGACACAACTAGATTACAAAGTTGTAAAAGAAGTGAGGGCATACTGCTGCAATTAATTTGCTGCATATCTATGACTGACATGGTCTGCAATACACATGCATAATTTTCCTTGTAGGCCATAAAATTTGTGAATTTATCAAAATGTGATTAGGGTTACTGCTGTAATGATTGTAAGCTATTTAACCAGAAAACTCTTCACATCCAGAGAAATCAAGTAGAGTTGTGATTTACACATAAGAAACAATCTAAGAATTTTATCCTAGAACAAAAGGTCTGGTTTAAAAGAAGGAGGCTGAGAGTGCAGTACAAAGAGCATGAATTTTAACATAATCTGTAGGAAGTGAATCTGAGTGGTGATTAATCAAGGGCACCCAAGAGATCATTTCAACTTTATAATCTTGTTCTGTTCCACTTATGAAAGACAGTGAAAGCATGTATTAGGTCCTGCTAATTACAGGAGTATTAGCTTTGAAACTTAAGGAAAAGCAGATCATTATATATATATATATATGTATTTAAAAAAAAGTTGCATTTAACTCCTGTTCATTTTGATTCACTTGGTGTGCACCTACATAGCAGACTGCCATGAAATTACCCCATTGTAGTTTTAAATGAGGAAACACAGGTTCCACAGAAATCTAGCTTTGATTTGATCTTGGATTAATTTACCCTCACCATCAGAACACAGTGTGCATTTCCATTAAACACATTTCTGCCTGACAGGTCCCTTTGGAGGCACAGAAAGGCTATTTAAAGACTGAATTGATACACTGAACATTTGAACTTTTACTATTGAGAATACATGTAGTGGAATAATGAATCCACCTCACTAAAGGTAATTTTCTAAACATTTCTTTGTCAGTAAGGCTCCAGGATCAATGTTTATGTATTTTTGCTTGAAAAACTTAATTTTCAGAAATTCAGACTCTGTAAACCCCATTAAAGTTAATGAAAAAGAGTTTTAAAAACAACTGATTAGAAATTTTCCAAGGACCTTTGTATCCACTTGGAAAACTACACAATTACATAAAATATCTACTTCAAAAGAACAGCATCAGGAGACTGAGAATATCTTGTGAAATTCCCTAGAAAGCATCAGGGTTTGCAGCCTTTATGGCAAACATTTTCAGTGTAAGTGAGCATTAGATGTGTACAAATAAATACATATTGCTTTTTTTATATTCTAATCTCCAAATTAAACTGATAGCTTCAAATGAAGTTACAGAACCTTGTATAAATAATTCAGAGTGACATTCTGGTCAGTTTATCATAAATTCTACAGTCTCATCTGCTGGATAGCTCATTTGATCTCTTCAGTTCCTTTCAGTCCTATTGCGAAGCATAGAAATTTAATTAAAAGTAAAGTTGTTAGTCCTAAACTCAGAAAGATGATTCAGAGATTTACTAGCACGATATCATATTATGTAATTAAAATATAAAATTAGCTCATCTTTAAATTTAGTAAAACAAATATATTGCTATATTTCACATGTATATATATACACCAAATATTGCTATCACTCTAAAATTATTAGAATATTGTTTCATATGCAACAGTGTTTGGTTAAATGGTCATTCAAAATGCATACATCTTAATTTTTTAAAAAAATATAATTGAAAATAATAGAAAAAGGCAATGCATTTCCTCTGCCATTTTAATGTCATTCTGTAAATCTATGCTTTTTTAAAAAAGCAATTTACTCTTTAATTGACTGTTTTTCCTTACTACTGTTTTATATCTGCAGTTTGTCTGGGAGGAAAAACAAACCTTGCTTACAAGGAAAAAGCTTCAGGTCAAGACAGAGCATCACCAGCATGTTTAGCATGTTAATCTCAGCATTTCAGGAGAAGCTTTGTTAATTCTGGCAGGCAGTCATTAAAAGCAGAGCTGCATAATGCTCAAGATAACCATATGCCTTGTTTTCTATGAGGGAACATAATGTCATAGGTTTCTTCTTTCCAATTCTGTGACGAATTTTGTTTCTCTTTTGTGGAAATGGGTGTATTTACAACACATTGGGCATCTTCTAATGCCAGATTTCAATCCCAACAATTTCCCAAAAGATGTCTCTTCCATTGTTCTTTCTCTCCATAACCATTTTGTTAAATACTGCTCTTGTGAACTTTCCCTTTCTAGCAACATCTATGCTTTCTCCAGATCCTTTGGACACTCTCCCATTTGTTTCTCTCCCAGCTGGAACTGAAATCACAAGCACTATAGCACATGTAATTCTGACTTTGAAAAAATAACTCATTGTGGGTTTTGCGTCTGTTTCTTTTCTCTCTCATTTCCCTGTCCTAAAGTATAAAAATCTGGGAACGTATCAATTGCACTGAAAAAAAATGTTTTTTATCTTTCTGCTTCTTTTATATATATATATATATTTTCAAAGAGGTAGAGATATTTAACTATTAACTCATTGAATGCATGTATATACTTGAGTACATTGAATGTGTACCTACATCTTTGAGGAATCCACTGCATTAAGCTGTATGATGTAGAGAGCTTGGGCTGGATATCTTACTGATTTTCACCTGTAACCAATTACACCTATGTGCGCTTACTGCAAACTGGTGAAAATGACTATGTTTCTGATTTAATGAAGCTTTACATCCTCTTTGTTCTGGTGTAAAGAAATGAGACATGACAATGAAAATCATCGGACATCTGATGTGGAAGCTAACACACTGTTCAGTTAGCAGTGGAAGAGCATGAAACAGGCAAAGCTGAGGCATGGAAAGTGGGAGGAAGCCATATCCCACACAGAAGTTGTACCAACAGGAAACTGTCATGAAAAAGTCCTAGAACTATTTCTGAATGGCTGAATTTTTTGAACCATCACTTTATAGTATTCTGCTCTTAAAATGTCACATTTTATTATTCTCTAACTGACTTATGCATTTAGACTGGTGTGGAGTGCCCTCGGGGCTCACCTCTGGCCTATATAACAACAGATGTTAAACCAGAAATGTGAATATACACACTGTATGTCAATGGCACTTCCAAAGTTCTTTGTGAGGGTGTTTGCCCTGAACACATGAAAGAAATTTATGACCATCAATCAGATTAAAAAGTAGCTAGGGATTCACATAGTCATTTGAAACAAAGGATTCAGGTTGAAAAGAGACATAAAAAAGGCAAATACTTTCTAACAGTGGGGAGAGACCTTGGAGTGGGAGCAGCAGCACCTGGGGCTCCCCACCATCGCAAACTATCAATTGATGTGCAGTGCCTGCCCTCAGGTGGGGCAGTACCAGGATGTGTCAGTCAATAATCTAGCCCTTCCCAGCTTGCGGGTAGAAGCTGAGACATTTATTGAACACTCACGCTACTATAGAACCGAGTAACAGGGTACGTTAATGAGGAGGCAAGACATGTTAATAAGGGGGACGAGTTATGTTAACTAGGGGTTAGGAAATCCAGTCACCATATTCCATCATAGTGTAAGCATTTCTCCACACCAGGACCACCTGGTGGAGGCAGGAGGGGAAAAGGGGAAGGGGCATGGTGGTGTCAGAACAAAAGGTTTCTGGATGTCTTGCAACATCTTGTAAAGTCCTTCCATATCTCGCAAGGTGTGCCAGGGCTAATACACATAGATAATTGCAAAGAGTCCTAATCTTCAAGGTATCTTCTCCTGGCAGGCTCCTGTCTTATCAGAAGGAAAGAATCCCTCTCAGTTTCTGTTGTCCAAGGCCTACAACTTAACCCCTTCAAATCTCTCTGTTAATATCTGGGTTTCTTTGCAACAAGGATGAGGTACACCATACAGAGATCCCCAATCAGAAGTTGTGAACCTAAACTTGTGGAGTGTTTTCTTACTGGTGCGGGGATCAATAGTATGCTTGGGTATGCAAAGGTTTGCCTAAAGCTGGAGCACCCTCAGAAGGGGTGTGCAGGTAAGGGGAATGTGTGTGTGTGTCTGTGTGTGTGTCTGTGCCTGTGTGTCTGTGTCTGTGTTTGTGTGTGTGTGTGTGACAAAAACCTTTTCAGGATTAGCAAGACAAGGATGTTGAGAAAATTGTGGGTAAATATTAAGATTCTAGAAGCACCTAGTAAGTGATTTTTCTTTTGAATTGCAGATAATGATCTGAAATCTATAGCTCACTGACTGCTGATTAATTATGTGTCATTAGTAAATCAATAAGCCACTTACTCTTGGTTTAGTTTAAACTATATAGAGAGTATATAAAGAGGGGAGAAGAAAGAGAAGAGGGGGGAATTTGGAGTGATGATGTTTGTCTTTTCAATTCACTGTTATGCACGATGGAGGCCTGCTTTCCTGGGAATGACTGAATACATGCCTGGTCATGGGAAGCATTTTAGTGTCCACTGACCTTTCTTTTTTTTTTATTTTTTTTAAAAAAAAAAAAAGAGAAAAAAATTCTGCCTTCTAAAACCTTCTTGAAAATACTGACTAGAAGGAAGACCTCTATGTCTGCTGTGATCCTCAAACCACCCTAGCAAAATTTGGGCTGAAAAGCCTCCTTGTCAAAATCAAGATGTTTCCACATGTCACAAATCAGCTCATTCTTCCAAAAAGTAAACAAAAAGATTTTTGTGAAAAAATTCTTAATCATCCTGACTAACCATCTATTCCCAACAATCTAAATTCTGCATAAAAATGTTAAGCTATTGGAGACAATCATGGAATCCATTTATCTCCATGCACAGTAATTGTGGCTGGAACATTCTTAATGTAAACAAACAAAAAAGTTGAACTGAGATCTTTCAGGAAATATTTTTGAAGATTGATTAATCTTACAAGAATATGAGGCAAACATATATCTTGTAGCTCAAAATAACAGTAACTCCCATTCTTCAGAAGAGAGTATGCACATAATATTTATCTATACTGTTTTTACAGTATGAAAGAAAATTCACTTGCTTAAAATCCCGTCATGTAAAGTCTTCATTATTGACATTGGTTGGTCAATTTAATTGTTTGCTGATATATATTTTAGACATTATAAATTTCTCTGTGTGTCTGCTGTATGAATTCCTCTCAGTAGGAAATAAAAGATTACAAAATATATAAGAATTCTTAACACAGTGTCTCTTCAAACTCAATCTGCCATCTAAAGAAACTATCCAGGCAAAAAGAAACACTCCTAGTTAATATCACCTAGCTTGCTTGGAAAGAAATCTTAGTGGCTCTGATATTCCATGGATATAATTTTTCAAATTCATTACCATGAAAAAATCCTCATATTCATGTTAATTGAATTCTATTATTCTATTCTGTTACTCAACATACTGCAAAGATGAAGTAGAACAATTCTCCATTGAGAATATAAGAAAAAATGTGAGTCAGTATCCAATGTTAAAATTAATTATGTCTTTGTAGCTTAGAAAAGTCAAATTAGCATCTTAGCAGTAATGGTAATTGCATATTTTCTACTGCACACGAGTTTATCACCTTTCCCACAATGCATAATGCAGTCAAACACAAAGTTTGCTGATTTCAATGTTTCTTAAAAGAAAAATGTAATCAAAAATTCCATTTTAAAGAAAACATTGGAAGTTCAATGATAATTACTCATATATCTGTTAGAGCAGTTCTTCAAGGAAATTACATAGCTGAAACTGCAATAGAGTGGAATTCCAGACACTGCACTGCAAATCTATTTGGTTAATTTTACCTTGTATTAAGAACAAAATTCTTGACCCATACCCAGTTTTTATCTTTCCTTTCTGTGATGACATCAGAGGAAGAGAAGCACCCAACAGTTTTATGTACAAGACAATTACATTTAAAAAGGCCAGCTATGTGCAGAAGGTACCTAAAGGTGTACCAAGTGGAATCCACAGTTAACTAATGTTTGTGGCCATATCTCTTTCCGAACTGGATCGCTCACTGAGAAGGAAGTGTTTGGATTCTGTTTTGGGGACGGTGGTAGGTGGGTTTTTTCCTTCTTTTTTTCTTTTCTTTTTCCTAGTGTCAAAATATTTTCTCTACTATTTTACTTTTCATTTGAAGTTAAGTCTGATAGAGCAAAAATTTGAAAGAGTTAAGACAATATTTTTAGATTTTTCAGGTCTCCTTTTCATAATGAATAGCTCAAATGTGTGCTATATGTTATACCAACCTACAATCACTTCAGATACTTTGTCTTAACTTTAATCAGTCACATTACATACAGTTCCAGATATTTGTTAACATATCAAGGGCAAAATTGAAATAATATGCCCCTAGAGGCAAGTTGGGAGACCAAGGAGATTTTATTTTACAATAAAATTTTGGTCAAGATTTTTTTTTTAATTATTATTATAATTAATCAGTACCAAATAGTAGAACAATTGGTTGTATTCAGGGTCTTACTACTTCTTTTCATAGACCACTGAACTTGAGCTCAGCATATGAGAAAGGTATGTCAAAATCAGAAATATTTGATAATGTATTGCATGCTGTATAGTATCTAATACTTTGAGTGTACTTCTGTCAGTTCTTCTGATCATAAATCTTTAATCTTAAAGTTTGAAACTTGAAATTTCCAAGCATCTAGCTTCCAGTTGCATAAAGAGAAACAAAATACTCATAAGGTGCAAGTACTCTTATTATTACCTCCATCACAACAATGTCCAAAGAATGGGCTAATGCTCAAAGAGTGGCTGAAATTAAATAAATTTAAACATGTTTTCTCAATATATGATTTTTCCATCACACCACTGATCATGAAGAAATGCTACTGTAAACAGAGCTTTCAAAATCTGAGTACCTGAGGGAAAGGGCTGACTAATATTACTGTATAAGCTGAGGTTAATTAAATGTGTTAAAGATTAATTAATCTCTGTTCTTCTCTCTCTTTGAAAATAATTTTTGTGATGAGACCAAGACACCTATTAATCAATATCAAAGACTTTTAAATGCAAAAATAGTGAAGGGGGGAAGGCAGAGGATGATTTCAAGAATATAAGTCTTATTAAAAATGAACTGGCCTAAATTAAAGACAAATTCCACTTTTCTTTACTATGATCTGTTGATTTTTCTGGAATTTTTAGAAAAGAGTGTGCTTTGAAACATGACTAATGGTCATAACAGCATCTATATTTCCAAGCTGTGGTCTAGTCTTGCAAGGCTCTTCTTTAAAAGAGTGTTGCAGCTATCAACAGTGACTCACTTTAACAGAAGTTGTAGGCACTAGGCATTTATGTATTTAATTGAAAGCCACTTGCCTAGACTCAGATGATTGAGGCAGAGCTTCCCCCAACCCCATTTAACAGAAAAGCTCTTTGCATTTTTATATCCTAGTACACCTACTAAGAGCATGGCTAATAAAATGAACAATTGCATCAGTAGTATTGTTAATTACAGAATCAAAGTGTCTTGCAATAGTGTATTTGATGACAAGAAGACAGAATTTGCTAGAACAGATCACATAAAGAAGAAAATGCAAAATCAAACATGGATTCAAAAGAAAAACCACAACAAAAACAATAATACAACAAATCCACAAAAAAACCCCAAACACAAACCGAAGAAAAAAAACCCAATATCAACAATGCTCTCCACCATGCCTTAAATGGAGTTGTTACCATAGATACACTTGAAACTTGATCAATTATGGTATAGTTCTATTATTAGAATACAATGATGTCTGGAAAAAGTAGTGCAACTCTATGCATCTGAATATTTAAAACAGCAAAAAGTGTTTGGTTTGTTTGTTTGTTTGTTTTTCCTATGTACAACAACTGTGACTACATATTTTTCATATATAGTTTTACAACATTTTGAAAATCTTCCCTGCTCCAAAGCTGCAGTTAAAAAAATGCCAAATCCACACCGCTACCTCTCTGCTCCCTCCCCCAACCCCAAAACAAACCCCCAAAGTCCAAACTCAAACTTTTGAAAAGAAAATGAGAAAAATAATGTCAAATAATTATTATTTTACATCTCTTTACTTTAATCCATTAGTAATGTAATAAATATTGGTCAAGAATCACTTAAATATTTTTGACAGTATACTGTAATTACATAGTTTAAACAACCTGTTACTTCTCAAACTCTGATGTTTGCTGCTACTTAGAGCTATTGACTCAACCTATTACACTTTAGGCTTGAAAAGAAAGTGAACACCTTAATCAACAACAATTCAAATACGTTTTTAGTGAAAAATACATAATTCTATTTAGTATGTGGTACATATTCTTGAGCCCATGTTAGATAGCACTGGTATCTCTTTAATATCAAGTAAGCAACAATGAAAATTCAGCACAAAATAAAGGACATCCAAACATGAAATTTCAGGAATTTATATTTTAAAAAGCACATTCCAAGATGAATGTTTTTAAACTGTTCTATTAAGTTGACTAAAAAAATAACATAATTAGAATCTAAGATTATAATTTCAATTTTCCAAGCAGCTTAGTAATACACTCAGAATTTTATTTTTACGTCCTCTGTACAGCCAAGTAGCAGGATGCCAGGCTCAGTGAGGATGGCTGTTTGCCAGGGACAACACACTGGGACCTCAGGGTCCATCTCACCCTCCCAGCCAGGAGCAGGTAGCTGGGGGCACTGGGGTAATGCCAGCCTGAGGATCCAGGCACCTCCTTGGAGATGTGGATGTGCTGAGGCCAGGCAAGGATGTGGGTCAGTAGGGTCCATTAGCAAGGCAGGAACTGAGTGACCTGGGGGACGGACAAGGGGGTTCTTGAACTCAGGCGATGTGAGGGGAGTCCTGGGCTGTGCAGGGGCAGGCAGACCAGGCAGTGCCTTCAGGACCCTGACAGGGAATTCACAAAACCATCAAACAGCAAATGATTTTATAAATTTCGTACCTTTTTAAAACTTTGACTGTAAACTTTGTTCCTTTCTTTAAGATCAAGAATTATGCACATTAGGAAATAATGAATATTTAGACAGACATGTATCCAAAGCCACCAAGAAACTCTGTACAAAAGTGGGACACAGACGTGCTGCCAGATGATGTGAAGCCTTTTTTTTTGTCAAAAGAAAAACATTCCCATGTTCAGTATGCTCACATTTTTTGCATAGTCAGCAGATAAACTAGAGAAAAATATCAGGAATGTGCTAATTTACCTGCATGGGGTCTAATTAAGAAGAAATGTATAGAATTGAAATTTATAAATACATGTGTGTGTGTGTGTGTGTGTGTATAAGTACATAATTTCACAGCTTTCAGACAAATTATACTAAATGGAGGAGCAGGGCCCGGGAAAGCATTTTTGGGAGTAAGATGATTTGTATAGCCCATTGGACAGGCAAGAGTTGTGTTTTGGTTTCATACTGGTACAGAACATTTGCAAAAAAAAACAAACCACACCTCCAAAAACACTACATGCATGGCACAAGGTGGCAGAGGACTGATAGCAGTGTCTTATTTCAAATGAACTATACAAACATCCACATGATGTGATTATCTGATCTGTGTTTAGGACAAAGTGTCAAGCTGGGTAATGATGCTATTCCTACTTATATGGGCACAAATGCTATAATCGATTATATCCTCTCAGTGGAAGTGTGTATACTTATGGTAAATCATCCTGAAGTAGTGACTAAATGGTATTTTACATCTCTTCTTCCAAATGGTCCATTTTACCTCTGAGTGCACTGTGTCGATGCTGAGTTAAGTGACCCCTGTAGGGTATTAAACTGTCAGTATTCTATTTGTTTATAAAGCATTTTGTGTTTCACTGGCATAAAACACAAAATATTATCAGATGTCTAGACAACTTCTTCCCTGCTAAGTTTACTACCATTTAATAGTTGAGAATTCCCATCCTAAAATAAACTAAGAAAATTAAAGAGTTCTGAAGAAGTTTCTGAAGATGGATTCAAAAGAGTAGCAAAAACAGAGGAGTCTGATTCTGGAAGCTATTTACACATCATCTGTAAGGTTACATATCATATACATCATCTTTAAAAGTGCCTGTAAAGCAGAAGTTGAGTTACTGCATAGTGTTAAAAAAGCAAAACCACCCCTTGTGTCATTACACTCTTTCTGACAAATGATTCACGCAATAAATGGTTATAGAGGGAAGTCACCTGTGAGAGTGAAGAAAACCAAGGTAATGTACTCAAGAGTACAGGGACTATCTCCTACTCACCAAGCAGATTCTTTTTTAAAGATCTTGTCATTAGCACTCTCCAAGCTTATTTCCATATTCTTAGATGCAATCAACCCAGGAAGAACCATGTGGCCCCAGACTAGAAGGGGTTATGCAGTTATGCCCACATTGCCCTTGACTACCACCCTTTTTAGCAAATTTTTGCATTCACACTTCATTGAAGACACTCCCGTGTGGTGACATTTAAGTCCTAAGAGATCATTGTTGTTTTCTGTGATTGTTATTTCAAAATAATAATAAAGTAAGGTTGTACTATCATTGACCAGACTTATGTTTCTTATGAAATGAAAATAAGGGCATGAATTACATATTGCGAAATTCCTGTCAGTTTAGGAGAAAACTTTAGGACAAAAGTCCTTCTGAGGCAGTGGTAGATGACTGTCTAGGGCACAAGAAAATAAATACGATGCTACTGTGTGTAATGGAAGACTGCCCTTGAGTAAACTATCTTCAGGAAAAAAAAAAAAAACAAGAAGCAAAACCCATCAACTAACTAGCCAATTAAAAAGAAAACCACAAACCAAACCAAATCAAAACAACAACAACAACAACAAAGACTTTACAGGTTTTCTTTTGGAAGAAAACAATTACCTGAAAAGAGAACCCGAGAGTAAATGAAAACTTATCCAAATCAGGCCATCAGAAGTCTGGCAACCAAGATGCTAAATTATATGTCAGAGGAAACATATTTTTAGGTATACCTAAAGAGGAAAAACAAAGACTGTCCCCCAAACATGCCCTCTAAAGTGCAGAAGTGACAACAGAGTTAAGGAAGAAGTCTATACTGCAGGCAGTACTGCATGCTTCTCTGCTCAGTGAGAGACACTGTGGGCATCATAGACTCACATTGTTTAGTTTCTCTGGTAAGAACCATTGCAAGGCACTTCAGTTCTAGCCTTGTAAAGTCAGCAAAAAAAAAGAATTACCATTGACTACCATTGTAACAGGATAAGGACTATAGATCACAAATTCAGAGAATCACAGAATTATTTATGTTGGAAAAGACCTCTGAGATCGTTGAGTCCAACCTTTGACCAGTCACCACCTTGCCAACTAGACCATGGAGCTAAGTGCCACATTCAGTCATTCCTTGAACACCTCTAGGGTTTGTGACTCCACCTCCTGGGCAGTCCCCTTCAATGTTTAGCAACCCTTTCCATGAAGAAATTCCTCATGATGTCCAGCCTGTACCCTGGCACACCTTGAGGCCATTTGCTCTTATCCTGTCACTAGTTGCCTGGGAGAAGAAATCAACCAACCCCCATCTTGCTACAACCTCATTTCAAGTAGTTGTAGAGTGATAAGGTCTCCAATGAGCCTCCCTTTCTCTAGGGAGAAACATTCCCAGCTCCCTCAGCCACTCCTCATAGGACAACCTCCCATTGGGGAGCTATGCATGTGATTCTGCTATAACTGGCAGATAATGAAGTGATTTCAACAAAATTTGAATATGATTCTTAAGGCTGTATTACCTCTTCGATGTCTTGCAATTTCCCAGTGGTAAAATAAAATTAGATTGTGGGGTGAGTCTTAACGTTGGTAGAAATTTTTATGATTCCTTGTTTTCCTAACATATAACTAATTCTAAAAAATCTAAAGATACCCAAAGCCACATGAGCTGCTCTCATAGAAAGAAAGGTATTTCAAGATTTTCTAAGTATGAAAGTAATCTATATTACAATAAGCAATCCATGATCATGTACACTAACTATAAAATCACAAATCTGCTTATTCTTTTGCTTATGACTCTAGGTATACAACCTTGTAAATCTACAGATAAATTTTTAATACAAAATGCACACATGTATTCAGTTCTGAGCCACAATCATTGTTTTTCCTGTCAACACTAAGATTGCTCAAGGACCATTAACATTAACTCTGTGAAAAACTTGTTTGGCTATTTTAACTATTTTGTTTTTCTCCCACATGTTGAAGCAATCTTTTCGGAGAAAAATGAGAATCAATTTTTCTCCAAGCTTATTAAAAAGGGTACACAAACTAATATCCTTATCAATATCACAATTGCTAAAGAATTATTGTCTGACTTGCTATGATTTTTACACAGTAAAAATTAGAACATCTATTCCATTTACGATGCAGAAGCACACAATCAGTGCTCAGCAACGTCATCAGGATACTTGAAACTGGAAGATTTACTATGATTTTTTCAGTATGTGTGTCACCGTTGAAATATTTCTTGAGCATGCACAGTACTTATTGGAAGAATATATCTGTATGGTTTTGACAGATCAAATCCTCGTCTCAGGTCTTCTCTCCACAGAAACAGCTCTTCAACAAATCAGAAAAACATGGAAGAGAAAAGTTCCCTACAATATGAATTGATAATTAAATCACCTTGCCACCTAGCTTTAAAATAAGATTAGAAAAATTTAAAAGGCAAGTAATTTGAAAGGTACAGGAAATGTTTGGACTAATAAAGGGAATGTAATCTGTGTTAAACCACACAGATGTACAGGAAATAATCCGCATGCACTAAGCTTATAGTAATCTATGTGTATATCTTAGTTACTGTGAAAACACTTAAATTACAGATGGACTACAGCGTAATCCTGGCAGTGTTAGTGAAGGAAGATTAAAACAAAAAAAACAGTGGTGGTGCATGCTGCATCCTTTCCCCCCACACTATTTTCCTATGTATGCTTCATCTATGTAGTAAATAGTAGAGTGAACCTGTCACTGAACTCTCTTAAATCACACTTTCACAAATTTATATTAATACCTGCATTTTGCCAATACTTTTGGCAGTGATTATTTAATAGGCCAAACTGCTCTTTTGCAACAATCCCTTATATACATTAAAAACGTAAGGGAACCCTGGATACATATATAACAGCAGTAGAAATAAAAATTGCATTGATTGGATTAATACCATATCACAAACCCAATCTATTTAGAAAGTTCAGGCCAAAATTAAACTCCACATGTGTTTCAGTATCTGAAACATCAAAAAATAGATTGGTGATATGGCCTAAAGTAAGGTGAAAATTGTTTTTCAAGATACAGACTATTTCTGTACTGAATACTAAGTAGAAGTATATATGTGAGGCTTATTGAATAATAAGAGATCAAATTATTTGTAAAACTTTAAAAAGGAGATAAAATGTAATATGAACTTTGAGAAAAAAAACACAAACTAGCCAGAACCATGTATCCTTAGGGGTAAAGTTACCATAAGACTGTAAATAACATATTTGCATTCAAGATCACTGAACAAGAAATCAAAGTTACAAAGGACATTTCACCAAGATAATTATACTAGATATTGTGTAGTTATGTGTAGTTAAAAGCATAATGCATGTAAGAAATCACTTGATCAAAACTAAATTGAGGTCAAGAAAGACTGCCTGACTGTTACACAAATAATTGCTGACATTTTCATTACTTGAGAACAAGAGGTCATGAGCAAAAACTGAAATTAACTTAAGGAGAAAAATATCAAACAGAATCTAGTTAACTTGAAATTACACTTTATTTCTCTTAGTGAGACACAGTGCCTCATGTCATAGTTTTGCTGACAAAAAGCAACTAAACTGTGGTATGAAAAAATTGTAAAGATGCTCAGGACCATAAATATGTTGTAGGCAAATACCTTAAGGATAGCGTTGGACTTTCTTAATCACTTGTCAAAAAGAAAGTGAGCCTCTAAGCCAGCTAATTTAAAGTCATCACACAGGAATGGACAGAAATACAAGAAAAAGCTTTTGAAGAAGTAAAGAGGATAATTTCAACTTCTTCATTAATGAAACTTTATAACCCAAAGGAAAGTCTTGACTTAGAAAGTGACACATTAGAGAACAGCCAGGGAACCACATTAATGCAGAGAGAATGTCTAAAAGCACTTATGAACTGTTATTTCTTAGTTAATGAATGCGAAAGAATTAGCACTAGACCTTTACAAAAGTGACTAGAATATTTCACAAGGTCCATCAGGAGAAAAAAAAAGGCATACAGTGACATGTCTTCCCAACTTTGCTTATGTTTTAAATTTCTGAAAGCAGTCATTTAAATGGAATGGAAAACTGGCTCATCACCATGCACATGAAGCTGGGTTTGACACAATTAGGATCTCCTGCAATACTTTGCCAAACCCCACCACAACGCAATTATCCAGAACATTTTCAGACCCATTTCTCCCATACAATTAGAGCCCCTCAAAATCAGAAATTAGGCTTGAAATGCCATACTTAATTTTGCTCATTAGAATAATGTCACCTTTTCTTTTGAGGGCCTCTTCATTCCCTACATATTTTCAAAGCTGTGACACCCAGATGTTTTCACCCAAAACAGTCTGGCCTCCAAAAAATCCCTGTCAAGCAACCCAAATTTGAATACCCACCACTTTCAATATAACTGTATTTCCAGAGTTAGGCTGAACTCGCTTTAACGCATTTCACTTTTAAATTCTTGGAGTCAGAGTGCCTTGTGGGACAGCTATTTGCTGGGGTCCAGGAGCAGCAGGGACTGCTCAAAGCAGTAGGTCAGGGCAGGACCTGTCAGCCTGGATCCATCCCACTCCCTCAGCCAGCGACAAGGCAGCTGGGGAGCACGGGGGCACCCCCAGCCCTGGGCATGTTCTGTGGCATAGGATGAAGACAGGGAGGGATGTCAGCCCATGGCGTAAAATCACCATCCCTAGAAGTGTTCAAAAACCATGTAGATGTGGTGCTAAGGGACATGGTTTAGTAGTGGACCTGTCTGTGTTAGGTTAGTGGTTGGACTCAATGAACTTAGAGGTCTTTTCAAACCTTAATGATTCTATGATTCTCTAATTAGGCATCCATTCTTAGCAGCCATCCTAACTATTATACTTAGCCCTTGAAAGCTAAATTTACTTTCTTATTTCATGACAAAGATAAAAACAAAGTCTTTTCCCAGGTTTTCTAATTACAAAGTCATCAAGTCATTTATCAGTCATTGTGATGTTCTTCAGGCATGCTGAAACAGTCTCCATATACCGTCAAGGAAAATATGACTTGAAGCACATCCTTAAATATGTAAAGAACATTGTACATCTGTCTTGGGGTAGAGTGGAAGGCTTAGAAAAGTTTATTAGAAAAGCCCTCTCATTGAGCTACAAGGTTGCACTTTAAACTCTTTTCCAGAAAGGAGACTAGCTGAAGTTAAATCCTTTCTTAGCCCCAGACTTGTCAACAGTTTAAATTTAAGGAATTATAGAGATGTGATTGAACTGCTTTGTTCTGTATGTTTTAATGCTGACAATCAGATATATTTTATAAAATAAATTATTTATTATTCCAAATGAAGAGACAAAGATCTTAATCAGAATTATTTACTACACAGTATAAAAGCTAAAAACTACTAATATAGCATAACATAGAATAGTCTAATGGACTATATCAAAGCAACTACACTAAAATAATCATATCAAAGCTAGCTAAACCAAACATTGAGTAGGAATTGTTGTAACTCACCACACTAAGGTCATGGGCACTCTCTGTATTTCACTCAGCCCCTGGGGAGTAACCACAAAGAGGTGCCCCTGCTTCATGGGAGAAGCTCCACACACTTCAAGAAAGTATGTAGAAGCATCTATTATAAGAAAGCTGGACTGGGCTTCTATATTTGTGAAATGATTGACTGCCAGTCATTTATCTCCAGGTCAGCTAGCAGCTTATCTGTCAAATCCTGACTTCAAAAAGTGGGATGCATGTTTGCAGTTGGTTATTCAACACAAAAACTAGCTCCATGGTGACACAAGTAGCTCACCACAGATAACTTGCATTGTTTTAATTCTCTGATCAGATTTTATGCCAAGGCAGATAGGTCCTATAAAGGCAGAGCATCCTGCTACAACATCGGAGCAAGGAGGGGGGTTTCTAGCCAGCATAACAACTTTGGGTGGGAATACTAGCTCACTGGACATTTGCAATGCCCAGATGTAGAAGAAGTGAATAAATTTTTAGAAAGTAAATAATTTTATCACTATCTCTATTTGAATAATATGGCTGAATATTATCAGACTTGATGCCTAAATAAGATTTGCTTTGTTCTGTAATATAGAGCTGCACATTACTTGGGCATTTATACCATATTGTAGTGAATACTGTAAGAAGAATGACCTACCAATGACAAAAGAAGAAGGATTAATTCAGTCTCTCCAAAATTCCACGCAAAATTATTCCTGCATGTTTCTATTGTTCAGGAAAATCACTCATATCATAAGGGATTTAAATCCTGAGACTAAGACACAATACAAAATGAATTTAGGGTGTCTATAATCCTATCTGACTTTGTGTCTGGAATTGTCACCCTCAGAAATTGCCCCAAAGATCCTTTCAGGAAGAAGTCTAAATAATCTTCTCATTTCAGAAATAGTCACCAATCATTGCTTAAAAGAAACAATTTAAAAAAAATAGGCGTGACAGCCTGTTATACAATGTCATGAAACATCCAAATTTCACAAGAGTGGATACCCGCACTCTTAAAAAAATTGAGTATGCCTTTATCTGTATCTAAGTTTGCCTTGTTGTCTGAGGTTTCCTTTCACAGCCAAAGCAGTACAACTAGCTTGTATCAGAGCTAAACATAGATTGCACCAGCCTTAAATAAGCAATGAGAAAAGCTGGTGAGTCTGGCATTGAGGTTGACCTCAAGCCCATTCCTGCACTGTGTTTAGGTTCACCCAAAACTTCATTTTAGCAAATAATGTTCCAACCTCTGAACATTTAATAGCAGGTGACATCATTTAACAAGAACTTTTTCATTTCTTATTCAGTATTTGGCTAATCCAAAAGCAAGCAGGACATAAGAAAGGCCAAAGATCAGGATAAAATGCTGAAACAGTTTCTTTCTCCATGAATATTCATGTAATGATTTTGGAAAAACACGGTGATTTCTTTGGTATAATGTACCTTAGCATTAAACACATTACAAAATATATATTCTCAAGTAGATAAGGATAGAAAAAAAGTAGTTTCTTAAAAATATTCCCAATTATCCAGGACAAGGCTCTCTGAGAATTTTAAACAGGAACATAAAGCATAAGAGCCGAGGAGAACTAAAAGGTTTGCCAGCTATTTAAAATTAGATGCCTTCTCTCTATTCCACCCCAAGAGAATTTAAGCATTGAAAATCAGTAACTTTAAGTGCAGTTAGTAACTTTTAGTATAGAAGCACATTGAAGTGTCAGAAAGACATAAGCTAGAATTAAACTGTTTCATTTAACTACTCATAGAACTGTAGCCAAACTCAGCAGAAGCTGCTAAATCAATTTGAGCAGCTAGTACATACAGTGCCTTATTTTTCTATAGATACCATAATGACAGCACCACCCATACACAAGTCCTTTTGACTGCAGGGTAGGCACATTATTAGTTACAACCCACATACAAACATTCATCTGCTTACTAGTGACAACTGAATTCTGATTATGCTATATATCTGAACGAAAGACAAAAAACTGCAGGCATTGAATAGCTAAGAGAATAATTCATTTTTCAGAAGAACATTGAATGTGACAAATAATAGGTTTCAAATGTACCTAAGACATAATTTTGCATATTCCCAAAGCTAGAAAATTCCACATGACAAAATTTGTGGTTAATAACTTCTTGAGTCTGCCTGCAAGCACTTACATTGTCATATTTGAGCACAGTAAGAACAACTGAAAAATCAAGAGAGTTGCCCATGGTTCTCTCAGAAAATCACACTGGAGAAAATAGACTGTGATTGTGCCCAGCAACTCTCAACCCCAAACATTCAATGACTGTATCCAAATATCTAAAAAGAATCTGATTTAAGAATTTCTTCTTATTATAACATTGATATTATTTCAAAATGTTTGTACAGTATTCTATACTCAGCAGAAACTCTTCATAATTGTCTTATTGTACTTGCACAGAATTTCAAAATTTGGCACCAAATCAAATTTTGGGAGGCCATAATTTCTTTTCCGCTGAATCTGGTGGTTTAGTGATATTCTATTAGACAGCACTATAAAATCAAAGCAACAGTTAGAAAATTAGAGAGGCACTTGTCAGAGGCTGTTAGCTCTTTAAAATTGCAACTTTCAATTCACACTTAGCATTATAGATCAAGTACCCCATCGAACATGTACCTGATTTGCTGAGCACAGTGAGAACAGATGAACACCTGAAAACTTGGGCTGGAGTCTATGGGAGTGGCATGTAGTGATTGCTTCTCATGATGGTGAGCAGACTTCCTGTTGTGCACCTAAATAGGGACATAAGTATCTCATTTTAAGCCTCAGGGTCTGAAGAACAGTTAATATGTTTCTGCTTGAAAAAGACACTTTGTATATCAATAATAATCCACAAAATTGAGATCTGCAAGGGAAAAAATAATTTGATCATATTTAATATATGAATCTTTCCAGATTTGCTTTAGAACTACAGCCCTCACATGAACAGTATTCTACAGCTAATGAAGCGATGCTTTGCCAACAGACACCAGATGCTTGTTAAAGGACAGATGAGGGTCTACATTTGATAGAGTCAACAAAGCAGGCTGTAACATATTTAAAACTAGTAATCCGTACACATGTTTCAGAAACTAAGAACTCACTGATGATTATAAAAAGTTAGTTCAAAACCATTCAATTTTCAATATTTGCTTTGCCTCAACATTTCCCTGAAATGCTTAAACAGTGTGTTTATCGCTTACATTCAATTGGTAAATGCTGATAGCCTTACCTGTGATGAGAGAGAACTGAGTGGTCAGGTTAGGAAAGGCTCTTTCTTTTTGTTTAGCTTTATTATAATTCTTTATAATGAATTATTATTATTTATAATGAATAATTATAATGATTATTATATTATATGAATTATTATAATTAATTATTATTATTTATAATTAATTCTTCTCTCAGTAAATGAACATCATCTTATTGACTCACATCCAAATTCTGTTTGATATTACAAGAGTTGATGACTGATCAGCATTTTCATGTGCTTGGTGATTAGAATAAGGCCTAGCATAGAACTATAATTCTAGGGTCCCTAGACCTACAGCACAGTGCTGCCCTGATCTGGTGCTTCATGAGTTGTAAGTAAAAGAGAAATTAATAAAAAAAAAAGCATTTTAATTTTTAAAGTATATATTTCTTGCACTTATTTGTGGAAAGGAAAGAAAATCAGTCTTCATTTTTATTGTCTAGCAACATATTATCTAATGCAGTTGCTTTAGTAGCAGGAGATACTATCTAAGAAGATGCACTTTTATTTCTGCAGGGTATAAATTCTAGTATTTGTTAAAAAGTTGTTTTACAGAAATTAAAACCCAATAAGGAGTTGACAGAAGTCAAGGAAGGATTTTCCAACTGTGGGAAAGTATTTCTGTTATTTTTTCCCCTTTCTCATCAATAGAAGGTTATAAAAGCCATTTATCAGGATTCTAAATAGAATTTTGTGTTTTAACTACTGCTGACATGTTTATCTGAAAATGCTTTTGTTCATTTGTTCGTTTTCTTATTTTCTGGTTACATCCTTCACCTGTGCACTGGGGCTTAAAATACCAACTAGGACTACTAAGCACAAGTCAAAAATCTGTGTGTACAGACCAGTTTCTGATATTCCACAGGGTAATATCTGTGTCCCACTTCAATAGAAAATTAAAAGGGCTCTTAAGGATTACCTTGACCAGAGAAAGCATATGAGTAATTAATTGTTTCTGCCACAACCCTGGTAAGTGAAGAAAACATTGCAATGACTGACAAGATTGCGGAGAATATAAAAAGCAGACAATGGTTCTGACAGCAGAGCCCCCCAGACCTTTTCTGTTTTATCCCCAGATAGATTTAAAGTAAATTTTGCTTTAATTGACTGTTTTTATTGTGTAGTTTAGAAACTGCAGTGTGCAGAATAGTTTCATGTGTATATAATATTGACTAAGTTCTATACCTAAATATGAATATGTGAATTTGATGTGTAATATAGCTCGAGTGCTGTTCTTTTCATCTTTTTACTGAAGGTAAACTCCTTTACAGCCTATTTTAATAAAGTGCTCACGCATGAAAGTATAATTTCTTATAGTTCTTTCACTTGATAGTGCTTCCTATGAATCCTGAGCCCAAGAAGGTTAGTATGCTCCTTTAGAGAGGATAGAATAAAGACCCCATTTTGTTAAGCTTTGCTGTGACTTTGAAAATCCACATATTTAGAAATTTGCTACTCGTTGATACTGGCAAGATCATGAAAAGTGACAAAACCACGTTTAAAGAACATGAAGTTTGCAAGGTCTTGCATGCAGAAATGTGTAATGGTCTTCACGTCAGCTCAAAACTGAGTATACATAATCATAGTCTTTACGCCTCTGTACTCCAGTTGAACACTCCCTCTGCTTCCAGCTGCATGGCCTGAGCAAGGCAGTGTGCTGGGAACACAGATGTCCTCCATGCTCCCAGTTTATGCATAATGTTGCACACCAGGCAGAAGCAGCAGTTCAGAAGAAATCTGATCTGCTGATGTGCTGCACCAAGAATAGAGCACACAAAGGATAAAGGAGCTACCTATAAATATTCAGATACTCGAGATACATAACTGCGTTTTTAGATTGCCATAACCTGGTCAAATATAATTGGATTTTGCGTCAGCAAATATACTTTTCCTCTACTAAGCACCATTCCTCTGAAATATATCCAGACATGCATACACGTATTTCAACATGTACTCAAAGAATCCTTCAAAAATCTTTTAATGTTTCTTTTATATACATGCCCACATTCAATCTAATTGAACAGCTTTTGCTGAAACTATGAAAATTAAATCTATCTACAGAAACATGTCTATCCCATAGAAATTGCACCCTGAAATGTAGCAGAGTTCCAATCAGCTGAAGAAATATCTTAGAATGGAAAGTGCTAGCAATTTCTACCTGCTGTCTTATAGTAAACATAAATAAATAATTAAATAATGTTGCAGCTCTTGAAGTGTTAGTGTTTGCAAAGTACAGGGGCGCATGTTGCAAATACAACCCTGATAGTCATCTGCCAGTTGCCACTGCTATCGTGTATTTGCAGCATGAAATTGTAAATGGACCATTACTCTTACAAGATAGCACCCAAAGTCTGGTAGGCACATCATAGATAACAAAAAAAAATAAAAACTTTTTCTGGTTTGACAGCAATTTTTTCAATATATTGTGTAATTTTCACGTGTCTTTCAGTTTAAGTGGAGGACAACATAGGAAGTTTCTGCTATAACAAAGATTTTATTTGTTCATGGTTGATATTAGTTCATACCTGATGATCTGAAGTAAAATTGGAGAGTGCAAACTCAGGCTGAACACTACACCTCTCAAATCATGGTGTTCTGACTGGAAAATATGACAAATATGTAGCTTTCTGGAAACTGAGAAAGGTACTCAACTGTGTTTTTTTTTTCATTTTGGATACATGAGAAAGTTTTTAAATAACATCTTTCTATTTTTCTGAATACATGTCATGGTGTTTTAAGCTGTTAAGGCTCTTTCATTACTTTTTTTTTTTTTCTTTCCTTCATAAAAATTATTCCTAACTAAAACTCCAGTCCTTGGAGCACTTGGTTACATTTCCTCGCTAGGATCTTTTACAATACTTATTTGGTATGATAAATAATTCTTGTAATTACTTCCTTTCCAGTTCAAAACAAACAAACAAACAAAAAAAAAAACCCCACTCTGTATACAATTTTTGAGGTGCCTCCCATTAGAACAGAACTAAAAATACATGTAGGATAAGGGTTTAATAAACTGTAACCTCTTTTGGAGTTTTTAATTTTTAGCCTACCTTTCCAATTTGATTGAACGGATAACTGTTGCTGCTACAAAAATTACACTGTTTATTATTTGTGGAGGTTATGTTTTGGTTGGTTGTTTTTCTTGAGAAGCCGCAATTTCTTAATTACTTGCAGTTATCTTCATCAGTTACCCAATTATAATGGTTACTCCTAGAATGATAGATCATAAGCTTATACCTCAGACTCAACAGTAGGCACAGCTACAGCAGCATGTCTTACCATCAATTCGTTAATACACATTGTTCTAAACATTTTTTATTTTCATAAATTCTAGTTTTCAGGAAAAGAAGGTAAATTACAAGAGAAAAAGAAAGGAGGATACTAGTGTATCCGCACAGAAAGACATTCAGGAAAACACAAGCCTTATAGAATAGTGTGAAAATATCTAATAGTATTCCTTCACAGCTTTATTTAATATATGTCACTTGCATTTTGTTAATTAGGTTATTGGCAAATAATTTCTCTTGACATAATCTATCACAGAACATTCTCCAAAACATTAGATGAAAATATTAAATGCCTTGAGTATTTAATTCCATTAGCTTTAATTAGCTCTTTAAAAAAAATAAACCAGTAGCATACATTTAATAAAAGTAGTGCATTAATAAATTAATAGACAAGGAAAACATATGCATAGGATTCATTACGCTAGTCAATATCTGAAACACTGTTGTACTATGAATATTTTCTGAATTCAGTCACCAAAGAAAGATACTTAAAATTGCACCTGTCATATTAATTATGACATCATCACAAGAATTCTTAATTAAATTTCTCTCTGATTCTACTAGATAATTCTTCCAGTTACATTTGATTTGTTCTGCTGCTAACAAAATCTTGCAATTTACTTGAAGCAAATAGGAGACAAACAAATTACTTCAATGATTCTTGAAAATTTTTCAGAAAGAAATTCTTATTTTTAAAAAGTTCAATTAAAAAATGGTTCTGAAAAATGTCTACTATGAATTATGCTATGAGAAATATACTCAACAATTAAAATTTTTAGCCAACATATATTTATATTTAGTCCTTACATTATTTTCTTGTCAAAAAATAGTAGAATTCTATTCTAAAGATTTCTGTGACAAATACTGTTGTCACAGAATGATTCAGTGCATGGCAGAGTCTTCTAATACACTTTACTGGAGTATGTACCTCTGCGCAAATTTAATTTTCTGATTATATTTCTGTAAGCAAAGTCAAAACACAGAAACAATCATCTACGACTTTTTAGCTTTTCCTAGGAAGGGAATGGTTTAAATGTCCTCCTTATAGCCTCTAGTGATATTTCTTGCTTTGATCATTATCATTTTAACTTTGCTTCACTCTGCTGTTTCTTAAAGTGTTCTGCAGAGAATCACTTCCTACTAATTCCTGAAATTATTCCAAGTCCATTTCTAGTAAATCTCAAATCACCTGCTAGATTCATACTCTCTTGCTGCTCTAATTTCTGATATATTTTATTGACATGTTTAGGGAACTAACAGAAGTAAGATTATTATGATGAAAAAAAACCAGAACTGCAGAAGTATATTGTTTTGATGTAGGTTGCAGGTGTTCAAACAACACTTCAGAACTAAGCCAAAGAGACTAATTCAGTGTTCAGATGACTCTGAGGAAAACTTCAGAGACCAGTTCCTGTAATTATCTTAATTTTATCTTATCTGTAATTATCTCGGGCCCTGCACAGGACAGTCCATGCATAGGTATCAGTTGGTAACTTCCTCTAAAAATTAAAACAGTTTATGTGGACAGTTTCTAAATAATTGATTGAGGGATCAAAAGCAAAACATATATAAGCTTCTAAAAGAGGTATCAACTAGATTCAAACTACAAGTTTTAAAGCTAGGAAGTTTATAGTAATGTATCATAACATCACAGAATATGCTGAGTTTGAGGAGACCCACAAGGATCATCCAACTCCGGGCCCTGCACAGGACAGTCCCAAGAGTCACACCATGTACCTGAGAGCATTGTCCTAACACTTCTTGAACTCTGACAGGCTTGGTGCTGTGACCACTTCCCTGGGGAGCCTGTTCCAGTGCCCAGCCACTCTCTGGGTGAAGAACCTTTTCCTTATATCCAACCTAAACCTCCTCTGAGACAGCTTGACTGAGAATCCATACTTCTAAGATACGTCATCCTTTCTAGTCCAAAGTCCTGACTGACAAATCTAGTCTAGCTTAAGCACTAAAAAATATGGAGTCACAGCACTTTGTTTCAGTTTTTAATACCTTAAGACCATTGACTATGTCTTTTTTATATCTTGACTCAGAAATTCCAGAGTTCATTTGTTTTATCTTTTTAGTTATTCATAGATTATTTTTCATTGAAGAGGAAGAGTTCTGCCCAGAAATTTATATTTCAAGGCACCTTCATATTTGATTGTTTTCCATATCCTAGAAAGACTTTTAATATATTTCTCTCCTGCACAGACAGAGAAATACAAGCAGGATATTGTCCTTGCAAGATATCACCTCTTCTGAGTACTACATCAACTTTGTCATTTTCCTTTCCTATGATAAAAGTGGTTAATGTCATGTTGTCAGACAGGAAACTGCCCAAACTGCTTAGGAATAGAAAAGAAAATAGCTTTGTTATTTGTAGAACAATCTTGCACACTAGCAGAACATCCTCGTCTTCTTCTGTTGCCTTGCTTTTATTTTCTTTTCCATTTTTTTTCTTATTCCTAAACGGTAAGATTTTCTGGAGGACCTTCACTGTTGTTTTCTTGTTTTCTTCTTAAAATGATAAAATCAATAATCTTTTCTATATAAATTAAGTAATCCATTTAGATTCCAAGTTTTTCCAAGGGAAATTTTTACATGACGTTTTGGAGAATGAAAATATTATTTCTTCCCTTTCCTTCCACCATGTTTTTACTACTGAAAAAAAATCATGCTGAAGAAAATTAGAAAGAAAAGTTCTGGTGGGAAAAAGAATGAAAAAGCAAATGGTAAAGATAACATCTAAAACTATCTCCTAGGCTTTAAGTAGTCAGCAGACATCATTCAATCAAGGGAAGAATAATTATCAAATTTAAAACTGGATTTCATTGTATCCTATTTATTCTCTGCAAATAGAAATTTTAAAAAAAAAAAAAGCAGCAAAGCAAAAACCCCCAAAAGCCAAACTAAACAAAACCACAGCAGAACTCTACTTGAGTATTTTAATTTTTTTCTTGCCTATTATGAATAGATCAAATATTGGATAAAATATTATATAATATATTAGTTCCAAATATATAAAAATCCCTGGCAAAAGCCAACCAACAAACCCCCAAACAAACAATCAAATAAACACATAAAGAAATAAGCAACGCAATAGAGAATGTTTTAAATTAAAAGTGGATTTACAGCACTGCTTATATCTGAAAAATAAATTAAAACTGACATGATTCTCTTAATAAGTAATGGGGAGAAGTGTTTTCTAAACCTAAAATACAAATTCCTCACAACAGGAAGAGTTAGACAGTCTTGCAGTGGAGCGGCCACACATTGAAACACACATTAACAGAGATTTCAGTCAGTTGTCTGTCTCTATGAATTCTTCTAGAATATTTCCAGGCTATTGTTAGGATAAATTTGATCACTCATAATCCAACTTCTCTAGCTCTAAATATTCTATCTATAACTGAGATCTACTACAAAGATTTTCATATGAGTAAAGGTCACAGAAGTTCCTTTTATTTGTAGTAATGATACATTTAGTTACACAAACTACCTGCAGGGAAAGCTTCTATCTTGCTTATTAATTCAGAAGTTTTCTGTGTCCCTGGTTCTTGAAATAAATACACACAGTCAAGAGTCTGCAAAAGGTCATCTTGTTGCCATGCCCTCTGTAGTTTGGGTTGGGTTTTTGGTTTTGGGTTTTTTTTTGTTTGGTTGGTTGATTGGGGTTTTTTGAGGTTTTTTTGTTTTTTGTTTTTTGTTTTTATTCACTTCCTGCAACAATCAGTTCCTTTCTTCTCCTTAGATATGTGACAGTCTGGATCCATGGAATTGACTCCCTTCTTGCTTCCTAGACTTGCTCTGACATGACAACCCCACAGGCTACAGAGTGGGAAAGACTGAACTCCGCAAAAGTTCCTGTGAAATGATAGCGAGCAGGAGTGAAGGCAAAGCACACAGACATCTTCTCTTTACTCAGAGGGTGTAGAAGCACTGGAACATGTTGCCCAGAGAAGTTGTGGGTGGCCCATCCTCAGAAGTGTTCAAGACCAGGTGGAATGAAGCTCTGAGTAACCTGTTATGAATGACAACCCTGGCCATGGCAGGGTGGGCTGTAACTAGAGGATCTTTTAGGTCCCTTCCATCTCTAACCATTATATGATTTTCTTTGTATTAAGGTACTTCATAAATTGGGAAAAAAATTCCCTTAGGAGTGGAAATAGTCAGAAATCAAGAACAAAACCAGTACTTAAAGTTTAGTCATTGCATTTTAAGCAATCCTTTTGTTTAAACCATCTCACATAAAAAAAGGTAAGATATGGAAAGAGAAGCCTGTACGTTCCAGATGATTAATAAAAATATTAAAAATATATTCCATTAAATTTTTAATATTAACTACAACAATTACCACTGAAGTAATTATTTTCTTTGTGTGTGTGTAGATGTAGATATAAATAAACTATTTCCTTTTAAGGGAAAGTAAATACAGTCTTTACTCAGCTGTGGAAATGTTTCTATCTGTAGGTGTATATGTTCTTAGAGTCACATATGGATATTTTAAGGGCAGCATAATTTTTTCCCATGCCAGCCTTTTTAAATGCCGATATAGCAGTTAAATATTGGATGTGCTGTTTAATAAAGCCATGGGACTTTTATAAATAACTAAGCATAGAAATTTATAGACTTGTGACAATATGCTCTACCATTTCATAGAATTCCACAGGTTTGAATGTTTATTTGAGTGGTAGCATGTCTTAACTACCTTTTCTTTTTTAGTACAATCTGAGAAGAAAATAGTCATACTGCTTGAAACTCTGAAATGCTAAGAAAGATTTATTTTCAGCTGTTTCACAACATATTATATTCCCCCTCATTATGGAAATCAAATTCTTGCATGTAATTCTAGTAAAAATATTTTCATAGAAAGCAATAATTAAGATAAATTATATTTGAAAAGGTTTGACTTTCATTTCTTGGACTGAGCAACAAAAAAACCCCAATATGACTACAGTCCTACATTTGTGGTAATTTAAGATGATGATTTCTGTGTTTTTTTATTTCCATGCTGCCTCAGAACCTCACTCAGTCTTCAAGATGAGACATATTGCTGTATAAATCAAGAGACAGAGATAATCACAGTTAATTATCATATGGGTTAAATAGAAACTTTAATGTGATTCTGAATATATAAATAACAAGTCATTTTAAAGCCAAAGTATATACTTTTTATTATGAAAAATATCCACAGATATACTATTTATTCTTAATAGGATCTATGAATATGACAAAAATATGACAATATTGGGGTTTTTTATAGATTAGGTCAACTATAGTAAGCTACAATTAAAAATTGTAAGTTCACCAAACAAGAAACAGAGACCTCAAATTGCAGCAGTTGCCTTTCTGGTGACTGGAGCAAAAATATTTGATACTTTGTGGAGAAATGTCACTATCACATTCTTTGGTAACTGTGTTCTGAATTAAAAAGACTGAGTGAACTTTAAGGCTGTACAATTAACTGACCCTGGATCTACTTTTTTGTTTTGTGCCTTGTTTGTTTGCTTATTTAGGTTAGCTGTACCTCACGTAAGTCACTTGCTAAAACATAGGTGTTTGGCATATAGCTGTACTTAAGGCATTTCTATGCTTGCGTTTCTTTCTGAAGGTCTTTCTCTAGTCCTATTCTCTCTAGTTATAAAAGAAAAAAAGAAAGGGATTATTAAAACAGGGGTATCTAAATCGCTTCACAAATAAGAGAAGCTAAGAATAAGACATTTTTCACACAAATAAAATATTTTAATTAATTCAGGATGTGATTTCATGTGTGAGAGAGATTAAGTTATATTTTGTTCTTTGTACTCTTTGTCTTTTATGACTGCTGATTGTTTGACACTTTGCTTTCACTGTGCCATATCAATGACGAAGTGTTGGAGACAGTAACTACAGCAGACCTTATTCTGAAAAACTTCCTGACTCAAAATGCCCTTTGAGCTCAATGGTATTCCCAAACACCAATACAAATACTTAATAAGAACCCATATATTTAACTAATGCATATAATATCCCTGCTTTCTCAGAGAAAATTAGGAATGTGATATTGCAGAATGAATACTATCTGGGATCCCTCTGTTTTTTTAGTCAAGCAGACTATTTCTAGGTAGACAAAAGCACATGTATAAAATAAAGGGAAGGTAAAAGTATAGTGCTGCCCTGAGCCTCAATAGGTTTTTGGGATTATTTTTACACTGCTTCTTGAAGTTTCATGCTGTATCAAGGGACACTTAACCTTTTTTCCCCAATATAAGTTCTTTCTTTTTTTGTTCTCCTTTCTCCTGTACTTTCTAACAGTATTTTACGTTTTCAGGGAAGATATCTGGTCTAAAATAAGGTGAGAAAGAATGTAGAATAACTTCATTATTGTTCTCTGGCCAACTACATTAGAACTTTTAACCATGCTTACATAGAACAAAGTAATTGTGTTTCCCCTTATATTTATTCATTAGTTGTTTTTTGTTTTGTTTTGTTTTTTTGTGTGATGGTCCATTTCTTGACACTACAGTGTCACTGAGTGTCACTTCTTGTCCATTTCTCAAAAAGAATTTTTTCAGAACAGCTGTGCCCTCATCATTCCAGCAACTTAAATAAACAAAATAAATCTTTCCTTAGAAGTAATGTAAAGATTTGGTAATTATGAGTACTCTTCAGTCATAAGCCCTGTAGATGTTCAAAGGGCTTTATCAAAGCTTAATCTTTAAATGCGAAAAAATGTAATTTCTGGCAGCCTGCTATGTGAAAACCAAAACAGGAGGAGGGCTGGGAGATGAGTATGATCCTGAGGAGACCTGTCACCAGATATGGATTCGGTACACAAGCCTTCATGAGGTCCGAACTTCTGCTTAGAAACATGAAATAACAAATTCCAGGCAAACAAGACTATCTAAAATACCTCATATTTATAAATACAAATAGCAGTGATAATAATAGTGTAATAAAAGTGACGTAAGTAAAGTCTTTACTTTCTGTAGGAAAAAAGAGATATATAGAGAGAAGAAGATCCATGGTATCATTTGCTTTTCTCTGTAAGCTTCATGTGTCCCTTCCAGATATGAAATGCTGTAGGATATGTTTTGGTGATGCAGCACAGTGGTGGTAGTTGCTGTGGGGGGTGTTTTTGTTTGGGCTTTTGTTGTGGGATTTTTTGTCAGTTTTGGTTTGGGTTTTTGTTTTTTAACCTCTGGAAACAATAGAGCAATAGAGACACCTACTGGTGTTTTTGCAATATTGTAAACCAGTAAGTCTCTTGGGAAAACACTGAAGTATTTAGTGTATATTAAACTATTTTGATTCCTATTACAGGTTTTGAGATTAAAAAAAAATCCAAAAACCCCCAGGGATCTAGAGAATAAAAAAGTCTCTGTTCACATTAAATTCAGAATGTTTCAGGTAAACAATGTCTTCCTGACATTCTTATTTTTTGAACTGAATATATTCAATTTCAGAGTTCTTAACAAAGTAAGACTGTACATTAAGAGCACGTAACATTTTATTTCTTCATGTATAATTTAAATGGCAGGTCACCAAATATATATTGACTATACTGTGAAATAAACTCATTATAATGTCCCTGGACTCTTTTGGATACCTAACGCAATTCCCCATTGTATTGATTTAACTTTTCACAGTAATAGTAAGATTGTGTAGTTTCCTTTCATTCTTGGAAAAAAATAGCACACTTAAATACTTACCATCTGCTTCTATTTCCTTTTATGAAATTATTGGCAGTTGTTGAAAGGAAGAGCTCAGTTTTTAAAATTGCAACTTGCTGAAAGGTATGTATGTATGGATTGATACTACATGGAATGAACCTGAAAAAAAGTGCTAGATGGTTCCTAAGCAACTGGTGACTTTCACTTAACAGACACAAGGCCAGTTTGATCACTGTTCTCTATTTTTTGATTTTTAAAGGTCGAGAGCAAAAACATTTTTATTTGTGATACTTGGCTACCTGGCTTTCACTTAATTAAAACCACAAACTGATTATGTACTAATTATGATTCAGAACATTTCCCAGAGGGAGTAGAGGCAAGAATGTGATCTAATATGGTATGACAGCTGGCTGCTATTTCTTTCTTATTATTAGCATCAGTTCTCAAGATGGTCTGTGCCATAGCTTGTTTTATCTGGGCAAAAAAGCCAGCACTGGGAAAATTTGGAGAAAAGGTAATACCCTTGAAGTGCCCAGAGTCCCAATCCTACACCAGAGGTAGATGGCTTTAACACAAATTATTGCACTACATTGTAAGATTAATGAGGCTAAAGGGAGCTTGTTAAATCCTCATATTGATCTCTGGTTCCAAATGCACTGAATTTCATAGAAAAGAATTTTATAAATAATGTGTTATTTGTGATTTGTCCCGCTGTATTTGGCCCTGGTGAGACAGTATTTCGAGTACTGTGTTCAGTTTTGGGTTTGTCTGGTTGAGGTGCTGGAGCATGTCCAGAGAAGGTCAACACAGCTGGTAAAGTGTCTGGAGCACAAATCTTATGAGGAGCAGCTGAGGGAGCTGGGGTTGTTTAGTCTGGAGAAAAGGAGACTCAGAAAGGCCTTATTGTCCTCTACAACTGCTGAGGGTCAGGTTGTGATGAGGTAGGAATCAGACATTGTTCCAAAGTAACAAGTAATATGACAAGAAGAAATCGCTTCAGTTTGCACCGGTGGAGGTTTAGATTTGATATTAGGAAAAATTTCTTCACTGTAAGGATTCTCAAGCATTGGAACAGGCTGCCCAGGGATGGAGTCACCATCCCTGAAGGTATTTAAAAGACATGTAGATGAGTCCCGTAGGGACCTGGTTCAGCAGTGGACTTAACTCTATGATCTACAAGGTCTTTTCAAACCTAAATGATTATATGACTCTGTGAGAAAAGAACTGTTTATCTAACAATTTGTAATTAGGAATTATGCCAGTTTAAGTGAATCTTAATACCTTCTTCTTGTTCTGCATGTTTTCAGGCTTCTAAGATTCAACGACTTTAAATGGAAGTTTTCCCAGTAGTCTAGTTTTTATTACAACTCTGCTTGATTATTTATTTCAAGAAAACTTTCAGTCATTGAATTTTCTTTCAGATCTCTATGAAAGTTGCATATGAAAATATATTAATAGATAATAAAAGATAGTATATTGCATGACATACTTACATGTTTTCTACAGAAAGTGTTTCTAGGTTAAAAAGTAGTGCCATCCAAGCTCATCAGAGAGTATTTTCTTGGTAGATTAGTAACATGACACAGAATTTGATTAAAGATTTCTCCTGCATCTGATAGGGTCTTCCTGTGGCCCTAAAAAAGAATCGGTGTCCATTAGTGTGTGTGTACAGTATCTGAAATAAGTGGAAGGCTGTGTTAGGGCCCACGAGATGTGGAGGTTTGGGTTGGCTCCCTGCCAAACCCAATGGTCGGCCACACAGATTCCACCCCCCTGCCCCAAGAGAAAAGGAAAAAAAAAAAACAAAAGAGAATTGTAGTAAAAGTATATATATATATATTCACATATATTACAATTACATACAATCAACCACTATGAATCTACAGAATAAGAACCCCGAACAACTCCAAGAGGAAAAAGGGAAAAGGGATATGGGGCAAAAATAGGTAAAAAAAACCCAACAAAACAGATTCACACACTCGTAAACTCAGGGAAAAGCTCAATAAGTAATACAATAAATTCTCACCAAAAAAACTTCCCTCAAGAGAAACAGTAGAGATCTCCACCTCCCAACAACTGAGGCACCAGTGTCTCCGACAGGCCACAGCTCACACAGATAAGAGCTGAGCCGACACAGAGACCTGATGTCCTCCCCAGCACACGAAAGGAAAAGAGCGAGAGGGAGGAAACTCCCCATCTTATATACCCCTGATTACGTGAAGGAATGGTGTGGAATACTTCCTTAGTTATAACCTGGTTACTAGGGAAGGCCCAGACCAAAACCAAGAAAACTAAACCACCACAGAGAGTGACTCATGGGACAGTGTAATGTTCTGCCTGCCTATCACATGAAGTAAAAAGAGAGTGGTACTTCAGCTGCTGAAACAACTAGAACCTGTGGGGAATAAAGACATACAGTCCAGTGAACACTGTTTACTGGAAAAACCCTCAGGTCTGAACCATCTCCAGAAGCATCCTGAAGACTTATTTTGAAGGAAACTGGTGGTTTGTACCAAAGGAGGATGAGACATAGCATTATATAATACAGTCATGTGAAGGACCAAGACTAAGGAGTGAACTAGTTAGTTAAATATTCACATAGTGAAGACAAAGTGTAGATAAACTGTGTGAATTCATAAATTTAGTCTCTGTGTTATACAAAACACCATGAACATAGGCTAAAATACCAAAAACTCTTCCAGTTTCCATAGCACTCTTGTTTTCATCCCTTAAGTGTTCAGCTGCTGTGAGCAGAGCATTCCTTTCTGTAATTCCCATATTCTTTGTTTTGACTCTCTTGATGCTCAGTAAAGTCACTGAAGTAACATTCTTGAGTGTGATTCTGAATATCCGTAAGTCAGAATCAAGAAGTACCATTACTACAAAAGATAAGCTTTCAAATAGGAAAAAGAGTTTAGGAGGATTAGAAAGGGATTTTTATATCTCTCTTGTTCATAAACTGACTCTAATCTGGCCATCAAAGACCACTAAGCAGTGGTTGCCAGAGTATGCTGCATTTCGTCTTGTGACCTCTTAAGGAGTCAGTTACCCCTTGCAAAACTTCATCCTGGCACCCCAGATTTGCCCCACAGTATGTCATACAGTATTTCTATAAACTTTGTGACCTAGCTTCAGCCTTTTCCTCCTTACAAATAAGAAGCAGCATCATCTTCAGTCTATGAGAGAGCACCTCTGAGATTGCATTTTACCACCACCATTGTTGCCATCAAGTCGGGTAACAACCAAGTGAATTAGTTCATCATTTCACCTCGCTCTTGCTTTCATCCATTAGTAATGGGAAATTATTAGACAATAGAAAGAGCAAAATTTTCAGCAATTTTTCCAGACATGAAACATGAACTGGCAAAGTGGAAGAAACATGAAGACCTGTAAAATACCAGCCATAATCTCTGTCAGACATGGTTTAAAAACGTGGAACATCATCAAAGTTATTTATTATTATGTATTTTAGAGCTAAGAGGGATGCCACTGTTTTTATTAAAAAGGACCAAGAACAGGATTTTACACAATGCTACATTTCATATGTAAATTTATATTTTCATATTGTCCACATGTGAAGACGTCTCCGAAGTGTTTTGTTGTCAAAATCAATGATACAGCCCTCAGAGAACTACGAAATTTCCTTTTTCCATCAGATTTCTATCTACTACAAATACAGTTTTTTCCTGGAAAAAGTCTGTATAATTCTATGTTATTGAATTTGCAGCAGTCATATACGTAAATATATTGAATGTTAGTGGCTAAATCGAAATGTAAAAAAAATTATATCACATGCTCTATACAAAATCTCTATTCCTCTTTTTTTGAAATGCTAATTTCTGAAGAAATTACCCTTCTGCTCTAGGCTATGAAAAAATAATTTTCAGGAAATTGCATAGAGAAATATACCTGATATTTTCAGGAATTGGTAGAATTCTCAGTAAAAGAAGAAATGTGATCTGGTAATAAGATAGTCTGCAAGTCCTATTAATCTGATGTTACCGATGTTTCACATCGTCTCTTCAAAACAACAGACAGTGTTATTTTTTTGGGTCTCAACTGTTATGCTATTTGACTGTGCATGATACGAGAATACTCATATATGTCATTCAGTTTTCTAAGCCATGTTCTATGAACTATCTAAGACAATATTAATACCTAGAAAAGACAGCCATTTCATATCAACTCTTCTATTCTACAAGGTTATTTCCATGTGTTAAATAAAACATTTTATCAAGATATCAAGAATAAATAAAATAGAAAAAAATACAATTAAAGATTTCTTCCTTATTTCTGAGGCATTATTCTTTATGTGTCAGCTATTTTGATTTGCTTTGGTCTGCATCATAAATAACACTAATGAACTTATAAACCACCAAGAGATCTAACATTCACATACCTAAGAGCAGTTTTCTCTATCTGTCTCTGTTTCTCTGCGCTCTGAATGTTTCTGTTTATTTTGGTTCCCACTGCTGTGTTCTGCATTACCAGTAGTAGACTGCTCTATTTTACAATTAGGAACGAGGAATTTGGAAAGAAAAGGTTCCAAAGGAGTCACTTAAATAAAGAAATACATATACAAATTTCATTATTTCATTTTAGTAACAAGAATTAGTAACTAGGAATGTTCTCCAGAATACATAGGATAGACCCTGCCATGTTTCTTGGTGCACAAAAAATAATTCCCCTGTACCTTGAAGAAAACTGAAAGACCAACAGTAAAGAAATAATTAGTCTTAGGGTGGGAGAGTTCCTCATTTTCTTCTTCAGTCCTTCCTGTAGTCTTATTATGAGTGTTCCTGTCATAATTTTGTGACCACATCTAACTGTTTCATTCAGATTGCTTTTGTGTCTAAAAATCGCCTTTTAAATTCTGCAACTTACATGCTCAAAAATAGAGTAAACCATAATAACTACACTTTCTGAAGCTTTATAGAATATTGTAACTCTAATCAAGGTCAAAGTATAAGAGCCCTTGATTACTTATAACGTTTTTGCTTGTATATATCACATAGGAATCCCCTAGGAATTTGAAAAGAGATGCTGTCAGTGAAGGAATTGAATGCTGTGTTTTAGGTGGTGTAGGGGATCTCTTCCAGAACTACTGGACACACTGGATGTGGTTGATTTAAAGGTCAGACTTTTTAATTATATTTTTTGCTTCAGTAAAAGGGAGGTGATATGAAGCCATATTTTTGCTGTTTAAAATTGAGCATAACGTTCTTACAGCTTTTCTTTAAGTATAATGTTCAGTGTTGAGCAACAACTATCCACAAACATTTCTAAATTAGCAATTTCTCACTGAGAAACACTATTGCCCTTGAGACACCAGTGTTTAAAATCCATAAAAAATTAAAAAATCCATAAAAAAATAAAAACAGCTGTGTGTAACAAAGATCATTATTTCAAAGCCAGTAACATTAATAAAAGGATAATTACAGGTATTTAACTTCCTTACTCTAAATTAAACACCTGTTTGTCCCTCAACTTCCTCTATACTCGACTCTATGTGCAGAAATAAAGTCAAAGAACAGCATAGAACCAAGCAGAAGCACCTGAAGCCTGGAGCATTTGATGATGCAGGTAATGATGACTATTAAAAATAAAGACACAGCTGCCACTTGAAGAATGGCTTGAATTTTTGAGACTTCCACTATGTAGTTCATGTAGCCTCACAAACTTACCATATGGTTACCTCTTGGGGCATGTCTACACAAATTGGTTTATCTAAAACTGAGACGCATTGAAGCAAAAGCTACAGTGTAACTGCTCTGATGCAATTGCATCTGAGATAACTGCCAAAGCATGCTACTTCTCAAATTATTATTATACATGAGGGAAATTTATCTCAAAGCATGTGCTCAACTATGGTGTATATGTTTGTTAGGGTTTTTGAACTTCTGCCTTGTCCTATGCACTGTGAGATTGTTCCTGCTGCAGAAAATGATGAATTCTCCAATTACATTACTCCTTTATATTGAAATCATATTTCCATTCTTGTTCATGCCACGGGCCCCACAATTCATAAACGAGAAGACTTCTTTATAGAGTTCCTATAGGAGTATGTAGAACAGCTGAGAAAGACAACAAAATTTTCAGGAAATATGTTTTTAGAACAATACCAAAGAAAAGGGTGTAAGAATTTATCTTCTCTTTATTTTGAATTCTACTATTGTGTGTGCTGCAGCATTGCACTTACTATCTAGGTCTGCGTAACAAACAGACAGGTCTGTGTAACAAACAAAGCTATGGGGGCACAGTGCAGTATACCTTCAGGAGACAGGAGATGTTTATTTAGCAGGCAGCTAGGCAATGTCCAGAATTAGTGCTCAATACAATATCTGTGAGAGAAAAACTGAGAACTTCTCTGAAATCTGAGAGACAGAATAATGTGACTCTCCAGGGAATAGCTTGCCTGTATGTGACATCTCCTGAGGGCATATTATCTTCTATGCTTTTTATTCCACTGAAGAGTGAATATTATGTCTATAGGAAGGTACATTAATATGCTGTACCTGTCTTCATGACTTTTAGAATTTAGATAACAGCATAACAACAAATGTTTCAGGGAGGTCAGTAGATCTTCGGAATTTGTTGCTGAGCATCACTGAGTGACCTTATGCAGGCTTAGATAGTTCTCAAAGTCCATGTGAAGGGCGTGCCATGTATTTTATATGAAATATCCTTGTATCATAGGAAAAATCAAGGCTTTCTTTCAAGAAAGAAAAAGAAGCTCTTTGTATTTCAATGGAAAAAAACAACCAACCAACCAAAAAAAAAACAACAAACCAAAACCAAAACTCCCCCACAACCCAAAAAAAGCCCCCACAAAATCCCCACCAAAAATGTAAATAAACCAAGCTCTAATTATTAATATTTGTCTAAATAAGATATTAACACAAAAATCCAGTGCTCTTATAGATTCTAGAAGAATGATTAATTCTTTCTTTAGGTGAGAGGTAGATTCCATGTTTTTGCTAAGGAGAAAACACAATGCCTTATCCAGTTAGATTTCTGTAAGAAGGAAACTGAAATTAATAAGTCAGAAGCTGGAGTTAAGGAATCACTTCCCCAAATGCTCTGAGGATTAAAGCAGTAGTGAAATATACAGGTAGTCTGTGTAAACTGACTTGAGTTAGAGGGACTCAAAGGCATTTGGTTCCCCCTGTAAAATGTTTTCTTTGTCAGGAAGGACTCTGGAGAAAAATGTTTCATTCCATGCTTTTGGACTCACATGAGTGATATAGGATGAATTGAAATAAAAGAGACAGATGGTGGCTAAAAACTTTGAAATATACATTTCAGGCATACTTATTTTTCATAATCCTGGCCACCAGCTTTGTGTTTTTATTCTTATCAATCCTGCATCTGCTAGTTAGGATGTGTCCAATTAAAATGAGATCCTGTACTGTCAGGTGCAGAGTAAGATTGAATCCTAAACTTAATACTGGAACATATGTCTTTGTTCCATGAAATTAAAAAGTAAAGAGGTCTCCAGAGGGTTATTTTGACATGGGACACAGCCATCAGTTCGTGTTATGTTTCCTGGGAAAATGTAGGGAAAACGTTTCTCTTTTTTAGGCTATCTCAAGGTATTTAGAACCAAAGGTTCTGCAGAATTTCTGTAGGAGAACTCTTGGAGTCTTAAATATATTTTAAAAAATAAAATGTCTGGGCGAACACATGGCTTGACCTGAGGTCTTACAGGCACTTCCTTTCCTTTCCCCTCCAGCTGAAAGCAAAACAGGCAAAGATCATGGCTTGAGATAAAAGCAATTTACTGAGAACAGCAATAAGATAAGAAAATGGGTAACAATACTAATAACAAAAGAGTACAAAGAGAGGGTGATTTACTTAGAGAATGGTCACCATTCTGGGACAATGAAAAACAACTGTGGACAGACCCTTCATTGGCCACTCTTTCTCCTGAGCCGAAAAGGAGCACCCTTTCTTCCCGGAGGCAAGAGAGAGTCCCTTTCCCCTGTCCCTGGCAATGATGTAAGATGATATCAAATAACACAATGTCTTGGCCACCTCGCCTCCATCTCCTGCTCATCTGGGCCAGAACCAGGACACAAATGAGATGAGGAAACTCACCACGAAGATTGGAAAAGGACATCATTATGTTCAGACATGTTCTACATGTATCCTGATGGTTGTTGGAACCAATAACTTTGCTCAGGTGTAAAACATTATTGCAAGTACAATGTTAAAATCCAAGAGTGACAGAAGAATTCAGTTTTAGATTGAAAAGCATCTTTTGAGAGCAGTTCCATATTATATGCAATTTATTCTAGTGTGATCTGCTGCTAAAAGGGGCAATTTCCTGTCTTCCATCTAATGCTGCTTGCTGACTTTTATTGCTGCCACTGTGATTATCTAAAGGGTATGCCATCTGGACAGTTAGTCTGGGCTGTTTAGAAAATAATAAAACTAGTTTTGTGTTAAGAAACTTAGTGTCAAATAATATCCAGAGTTTGAAGGGACCTCTGAGTACCAGAGTCCAGCTCATGACTTGTCTGGATCACTCCCATTATTCTTGACTGATGCAATGCAAGTGATAGGGGTGGGATGTGTGACCTAATTGGGAATCAAGGTGTGGACTCACCAGTGCTCAGTATAGGGAAAGGATTACTTCTCTGGTCCTGCTGGTTGCACTATTCCTGATACAGGCCAGGATGCCACTGGCTTTCTTGGACACCTGGGCACACTGCTGGCTCATGTTCAGCTTCCTATCAATCAGAACTCACAGGTCCCTCTCTGCTTGGCTGCTCTCCAGCCACTCTGTCCCCAGCCTGTAGTGCTCCATGGGGTTGTTGAGAACAAAGTGCAGGACCTGGGTCTTGGCCTTGTTGAACCTCATCCTGTTGAAATCAGCCCATCTCTCCAGCCTATGGTGCATTCAATTCCTGCATCCAGACAGTCAATAAAAATACTGAACAGAACTCTCCCTAGTTCTGTTAGTGGAGCCTGAGGAACACTGGGGACTGATTGCCAGCCACATGTAGCCCTATTTATTAGAAGTCTAAGCCCCGCTGTTCAGTTAGCTCTTCATCCAGTGCACTGTGAACCTACTCATCCTACAACCGGACAACTTGTCTAGAAGGATGCTGTGAGGGACAGTGTTAAAAGCCTTACTAAAATCCAGAAGAACTGCATCAACTGCTTTCTCTGCATCCACTATATGGGTGACCTTATCATAGAAGGATATAAAGTATAGATCCAATGTCTTTAGACTACCTCTTGCTACTAACATACTTAAACTCTTGTTATCTGAAGCAGCACTGGCCAGTTTCAATCCTAATTGAGATTTGGCCTTTCACATCTTCTCATTGCATGAGTGAACCACAAGTCTGTACTCTTCCTGTGAAGGCTGGCCTTGCTTGCAAAGACCATACAGTTTCTTTTTCCTCTTGAGCTCCACAAGGACTTTCCCAGCCAGCCAAGCTGGTCTTGAGCTCTTGAGCTTGTTTGACCTATGGCACTAATGCCTTAAGATTTTTTATATATTTGTAGATTTCAATATAGCTGTTGAGTTTCTCATTCTCAAGGAAGAAGTTAACAGTTTCTAACCCCCTTTCTCATAGTTTGTATCACAGTCTTGAAATTGTGTTTAATGGTCTTTTGAATGAAAAATATTTTAGCAAGGACATCTTTGTGTTTGGGACGCATGCACCTGGGCCCTGGAATAATAAGATATATTGTAGTCAAAACAAGATGTTGGAAAGGCTCCACTGGGGCAGTTCTGAGGGTGGTACCAGGGACAAATGGTTTTCAGGTTGGATGTACCCACTAGATATGGTAATTAGCTAAAGCTATAAAATTGTGAGAATTCTATGCTGGGGTGTGCACCTATGTATTGTGTAGCACCTCAAAGCGCTTTCATTAAAGACCAGCTCTCTATTTTATCTATACTGTCTCAAAAGTTCTTTTCTCCCATTTTAGGCAACAACTCCTGAAGTCCAGGGTAGCAACTTTGCTGTCTTGAAAGTGAGTGGAAATTTCCTATTTTGACAGATAGAAAGAACCTCTTGCCTAAAACTGACCACATAAGAATAGGAGGGTACTAAGTAAAATCAGTGAGAACGAATGCAATTATAAGTCAGATGTTATGGCAGCATAATTATTCAATTTAAAAAAATGGACATACCCAGCACTTAGCATGGCAACAGTCTTAGTTTGCACTTTGTTTTCTTAAAAGTTGGTAATCTCTTGCTAATGAACACTGAGAGAGGAAGGTCTGTGCATATCATAACTGAAATATTTCCCTTACTTTTAGTAAGTATTTTCTATTATTTATCCAAAAAGATGAGACTTATGATATGTAAATGAAAATGGACATCCTGATCAGAAGTCATAGGAGCCAAATTAAAGTGCTGCAAAGACCAAGAAGTAAAGATCTTTATGGACCAGACGGCTTTATGGGATCATACAGCACCAGCAGGTAAGAACTGTCAATACACACATTTCTTCTGATCTGGGATGGCTTTTCTTTCTGTGTATGTTACCTTCAAGTGAATTAAAAAATGTAAATTTTAATATCTGAATGTTACAATTCATTGGACAATGTGACATTGATTAACACCACTTTAGTAATTGGTTCTTGTTTATATTTTACCACTATGGTAATATATTCTAAAGTTCCTGCTCACGAAGAAAGTAAAAGGATGATCATTAAGGTGGCAGCATAAACACAAACTAGCTATTTGCAGCTAAGAGATCTACTGCATGATTGCATGAACATGGTTAGAAAAACCATACTTCTCCACTGAGAAAAAAGGTAGAAAAATATTATTTTATACAAGAAAATTCTCCAAAGTCAATGACAAGTAGTAACTTAGATACTACTAAGGAAAGCCAAGTGAACAAGAACAATTTTTGTCTAATTTTCATTAGATTATATCTCTTACCTAAAGATTTGTGTTGCTTTTTTCTTAAATGTAATGCCATTACATTGAAAAATGGTGTACATGTCAAAATAAGAGTTTGTCTTTCTTTAAATTTATGCTGTGAGATTTTGTTCCACTACATGAAGCCTAGCAAGAACTCAGTGAGCAGTAACATTTAACCTTTAAAATAAATTATCATTGAATTGCATTAATATTAAAAATGCCTTTTATGCGCAAGGAAGGTACTTGGAATTCAGGTTTTAAAAAGTAGTGGAAGCACAAAAGAAAATCAGAAACTAATCTATGACTGTACTTGTATTGCAAATTACGCAAAAAGACAAAACCCCTGGGAATATTGAGTATATGACATTATTGTCCATTTCAAAATATGCTGATATACCATACCAAAAAATGTTAGAATACAAATGCTATAAGTTTCCATGTAGACTGTTTAAAACATAGAATTGTTTAGAAATATTTTTGTTAGTCAAGCATATCCCTAGATTAAGTTTTAGAGGCTTTGCTTTCTTGTTCATTTTCTCCTGAATAGCCTGTACTTTGAGAAAAATGTTTTGGTCCCACTGAAAGCAAGGTGAGCCTTCTGGAAAGTAACAGGAGTTTCTACCCCACAGCTCTGTAATTAGTTCAGTGCAGCTGAAACGCTGCATCTTGCTGAGTCTCACTGAGGTCGGTGACACTCCAGGTCAATGCAATGGACCACTAGTACAAAGGATATATGAAGATAATTCCCAAAGCATCATCCCTGCAGAGAAACTCAGATATGCTTAACTTTAATGCTGACTTCAACAGGACAAAAAACATTTATAAGCTTGCATGACTCTGCATCAGGTTCAAGAGAGAAAAAAACACATCTGTAAGAACCTCTGCTTTTGCAATACAGAATTGAAACATAAATATTTTTTAAGAAATTGTACATTCAGTGGCTCCAGTATTTTGCTACATAATTAGTCAGACCACACAGGTTGTACAAACACATATTTAGTTAAAATTTAATAAAGATGAAAAGTATTTACAATAGTATATAGTCTTTGAAATCCTAATGCTGATGCCTCACACCATCTCCACTGCCCTCACAAGGGAAAAAAACCCCAAACAAAACACAAGGAAAATTTAACCAAAAATAAACAAACCACCAATCATCTGGTACTTTGAAGTGTTTAGTCTTAGATTAAGAAGGTAGGATATAGGGTATACTCACTGCTGTATTATGCTTCAGGTTAGCTTAAAAGAGGCAGTTGTTTTACATTTAACTCCCATAATTTCTGTAAAAACTAAGCATGTAAAAGATAATTGTCTTACAGAACTGTGCTACAAAATATGACCATATTTGTAATACTGTGTTTCCTGTATTATATTAGTACATTTACCGCTCTGGTCTAGTCATAACTGCTTTCGTATGGAATGTCATCATATATGCTCTAGTATGGTAAGGGCATCATGCCCAAACATGATGGAGTATTATGAATGCTAATGATTCTGGACAGGGAATTCACCACACTGGCTCACAAGTGAGATGTATAATTTAAGTTTCCTCTCTTTCAGCTGCCTATATAGTCAGCAAAGAGAAATTGTCATCTCCAGATAGTGGTATAGTATGTATATTCTCTTTTTGTCTTCTGAAGTTATTTAGCATGAAGCTTTTCCCTCATCTCTAAGTGGCAGCTTTTTCTGGAAAAGAGAGTGACTGTAGGTCTATCTTGTATTTAATATATGAAAAAATAAGCAAAGTAATTTTTAAAATATGTATTTTTTATTATTATTTTTCATTTAATGTTTTGTTGTTTGCTTGTTTGTTTTTATGCATACCAGCTGATTTGACGACTCTGATATATATGAACAGCAAACTGATTTGCTGTTATTAGTTATAATCATACTATATAAAAAGTGTAGAAGTAGAATATATTAAAACCCTGGAAAAAAATTATCTTTACACTTTAGATATAGAAATTCCTTGTAGAAACATATTAAGTTTCAGAGAAATGTAAGTATTTAGAAAAAAAAATATGTAATGAGTGAATCCCATGCTTTCAGAAATGGATTTATTTTAGGATATAAACAAAAAGAGAGTGTAGAATTTAAACCACTGCATACATAAGCACGTACATGCAGTTTTCTCCACAAGAGTGTGATACTAGAGCTATGCAAACAGAAACCAGTTGATAATTTCGTCCTCTAGGCTTATCATACACTGACATTTATGCCAATAAAATTTCATTCATAAACTTGGAGTTACTTCCAATTTATATTTGTGCTAGTGAAAAGAGAATCAGACTCATTGATTTTGTGACAAACTGCTAATGGTTCTTTAAACACGTCCTGCTTTTAAATGAATATAAGGGCTGATTACTTTCATACTGCGTACTCACTGCTTCCCTCTGTCCTTGACCTTTATCTGAGAGACCAAATTTCAGGATGACTCAGTAAGAGACTTTTCAAGAAAGCCTGCATCTGATATTCTGCAATTTTTCTTGGATTTATATTTCACAGGGAATTAAAAAAAAAAAACCAAACAAAAAACCAAAAAAAAATCAAAGGAAAATAGATTAAAGTAGATAAATATAATTTTTATATATAAGTATGTTTTATGTTTTCTGTGTTTCTATACATGCACAAATAATAATGACAAAAATGGATAAGTGGGAAATGTTTAATTAGTTCAGTTAAAACATGTTTTATTTGATGAATCAATTTTCCTTGAGGGCTATATATCTCTGTCATTGCACTGATTTCTGGAAAAAAAAAGTCTAGTATCTTTTCTGATTTGCAAAAGATATATGTATATATGAACAGGGGAATATGATTTTCAAAGATAACTAGTGGCTTTATAGCTGGTCATTTTGAAATTTGTAATCTTGTTCATAGTATTGGGGCTTATATCACTCAGAGTGCTATGACCCGGGGTTTGTCAGGACATTCATAAGAAGAATCAGCAAGTAAATATTGCCCATGCAATGCAAAATCTTCTATTGGTAGGAAAAATTAAAGACTTCAGTTTCAGGTTTGTCTGCCTGTGACAATATGCAAGCAAGTCATCACTCATTTGCAAGTCTGTCCATCTCTCTCAAGGATTTCTGATCACCTATTTCTCTTGTATCTAGGCTGAGCTATTTGCTCCTCTGTTGAATCAGCTTTAGCCTCAGGGAATGAATTGCCATTAATTTTACAGGCTTATTTTTTGAAGTTTGTCCCTAAAAGTCAGGAGAAAATGTCCCTTAGCATCCCTGCCTGTTTTCCCAACACATTTCCATTCTTTAATTTTATTTCAGAGTAATACTCTTTTACCTTTCTCCAAACCACTATGCCCCTTTGTACACTTAAATACACAATATCTGCTGTTTCTGCATTTTAAAAAATTGCCAGTGGGTTTGATGTTTTTTTCAAGAACATAGTTTTGCATTGTAAATATACTATGAATTTTCACCACGAATTAAGGTATAAATTAATTAAAGGTTAGCCCCATTACCCAAGAAATGTGTCAAGCCTTTTAAGTAAAATTGCTCCATAAAAAATGACCAAGGAACATTTGAAATACCTCATTTACAGTGGAAAAAGGTATAATTAAATTTAAACCTGGTAACCGGAATGCATTACATAAAGGATATATTGACTTGGTCAGCGTAATGAAAGAAATGCTTTACATGCTTATCTGTGATTGAGTACCACTGCTGAATTACTAACAGAATAAATACAAGATTTAAAGAAATTAAGTAAATAACAAATGTTATAGATAATGGAACAGAACAGAAATCAAACATTACCACAAGAGGAAAAGCACACATTGGAATAGATATACAGCATTCATCAGAACTGAAAAAGTGTAAATAGATCTCTTTCATTTAAGGTGTACATGCTACAAACCACTATTGTCTTTGGGGACTCTAAAGAGTTGGAATAGTGTAGTCACTTAAAACTAATAATGATCCTCATTTGAACACTTCAGACTAACAAAGCAATACATCTAAGAACATCAGCTTTGTCCCAATGAGATGAGATGCTAAGACAAGTGGTACAGCAATGGAAGGCTGAAGAAGTACAGGTATATTTGGCATGTCTATGGCTTTTAGATTGTTTCAGAGTGTTTAGAAGTCACTGTAATGCAGTATGGTAAACTTTATTAATAGGATAATGTTCCCAATCTTTTGAGGGTTTAGGAACTGCTCAGCTACATCACATACAGCTTTAGATATAATGTATGATTATTCTACATGATGGTCCATAAAAAAAAATTCTATAAGTTAACTAATTGCTGCATTTCTTTCATTGTGGCATAAAGAAACCATAAATATGCTTTGCTTTAGAAAATTTACCCAAGTACCATACTCCTGCATGTTACTCTTGTGTGTTTGTGTGTATAGAACAAAGAGAAAGTGTGAATACATTATTTTGGAAATAGGGGAAGAGTGGTTTTTAGGTGTTATTTTTTCTGTCTCGCATAATTGTATTTCAAGTTATATCATCTTAAGTATTTTAAAATTAGAGAAACATGGGAAACAATGACATTTTCATCTAAAACTGAGATAGTTTGGTAGAGTTAGGTATAACTTTTTTCACCATGTATTATATACATAAATTTCCTTCAGATATAAGTAGATAAAGAGGCACAGGAATAGGTGCATATTCTTCTATATGAAAGGATCAACACAAAGAACACTAGAAATATGCTGACTTTGTCAGTCCAGTGTAACCACAGATGTACTGTTATCTTTGGAGTACCCAGAAAAATATTTTAGGATGATTTCCAGTTATTTAAGTGGGAGAAATATCATCAAGACTGGTAGTTTCTAGATGTTCTCTACATGTTTGAGGTTTAACCATAGTCAGCCTATCAATCAAAAACATGACCATAAAATGAAGACTTAATTATGTGATAAAATGCTCATCTCCACTCACAGAAAGGAAAGCAGACAACAACAAAGACAAGAAACAAAGGAATGCAGATAGAAGAACCTGAAAACTCCAGAAACCACCACAGAAAAGAGATCAGACAGTGAAAGGCAGATCTTCACACAGACATGCACACTCACAGAGAAGGGCAGAGGCAAAGGACAGCGGGAGACCTTCAGTGCTCCAGTAAGAGACACAAGACCCTACCCTTGATTCAGGGCTGTCCCAGAGAGCATCAGCTCCACAGGTCAAGCAAAACCCAGCACTGTAAGTCCATGAGGTAACATACATATTTGAGGAGTCCCTTGCAGTAACTCAAGGTATGGCACTCATCATGAGATGCCAGAGAGGGGCATTTTGGCATTAGACAAGACTTGTTACAGGATATTTGTAACATATTTACTATTTTAGGGGTAAGGAAAGGTAAGAAAAAGGGGGCATAAAAGTGAACAGGGAGGAACAGTGTAGGATAATAAAGGCATGAGGGGATAAAAAGATCTGGTCACCTGTAAACAGTGTGCCGATCAGAATGCTTGTCTGACCATGTCCCACACTGGTCAGTGGTCTGTTCTGTCTTCTAATTAAATACCATTTCTAACTCTTTTCCTGAGATAGGAACTCTCTCTTCTGTGACACATGTAGCATGTATGGGGGCTAGAAGGGTCAGAGAGACCAGTATGTCTGTTCTATGTCTATGGTGCCCACAGATGGAGTAAGTGTGGGTACAGAGGTCGGGGTGTGATCCCTAGTGGAGATCAAGACAGGCAATTCAGCAAGTAATATGGCCTGGGAGTCAGGGGTGTGTGTGTGTGTGTGTGTGTGTGTGTGTGTGTGTGTGTGTGTCTTGGAGTGAGGCACCTGGACAACAGGGACCAGAAAAGAATGTCCAGTCCTACTGCCAGAGAGACAATGGAATCTGGGGGTAGACAGAGAAACCTGTTCATGTGTGTGTGTAAATTGTAAACTTCTTAAAAATACTGCAGCAGCCCTGTCTTTTTTAAGACACGCTCCTTTAAGCATTGTAACTTTTTCTTGACAAATCAGGGAGAGACATAATCTTCTGTCAACCTAAACCACAAGAACATGGTTCCATATTCCTTTGGGCAGATCCTCTGCCTTAAGTTTGGAGGCCTACATCTACTAAACTCCCCAAGGATAAGTTTACCACAACTATTTATAATGTGGTTAGATTTGGAATACATGAAGGATTAAAGCAATCTGAGTTTCAGAGTATTATAAACTTCAGGAAAAAAAAATCAGTAGCTTTTTCTGATAAAAGCAGAGTTTGCAATGAGGTAAAAACATCCCAGAAATGTCAATTAATGAAGAGTCTTTTTTTTTTTGAGTCAAAGATTTATCAGACGCTAAGTGAATTGTTGGTATGAATTTGATTTTCTATCTTCCAGATGAATGTTTGAATCATCAAGATATGATCTCAAGCTCTCTAGAGTAAAATTCATGCTTAACTATTTTACAGACATACCAGTAGACAGAAGAAACTGAAACAAAGGTTGACTAGTGGCTAGAACAAAGTAGGGAGATGAGTCTTGCTCAGAAAGAGAAAAATCCTTTATCTGCAGGACACCATCTATTTTGAGTTCATTATGGGTTTTTTATTATTATTATTTTATGGGGAAAAAGTAAGTTCTCATTATCATTTTATTTTACACTTCCTAGGGGGGAAAAATCTGAATTTATAGAGACTTTATTATGATGCTTTTACACAATATGAAAGTGCTGTAAATGGGCAGTGGAAGTTTCATTATTAAAAACTTAGAAGAAAATGATGTTCAGTTAAAGAAGAACAAAATTTATGTAGGACCCAGGCACTGTGTGCAAGTACTTCCCGTTCAGTGCTAGTTATAAATTCCTTTGTAACATATAGATCTGTTACATGGACTTCCACAGTTCTTATTTTAAAAAGTACTAAATGGATATTTTCTTGATAAATTTGCAAACTGGGGAAGCCTTCCAATTGTTAGTTTAATATTTAGTGGAAACAGTATTGAATATGCTCATTATGACATATAAATTGCATGGAGGAGAAGCTTAATTTTTCTCTAAATTTAATTATATATTTAGAAACAGCTTCTCACTATCACTACTACTTCTAGTACTCTTCTACTTATAAAATATTAATTTTCCACACATTTAGATGTCACATTAATTTGTATTCATTATTATGTATTATTTACATAAAATGCACTGAAATCTGAGAGTTGACATAATGAATGGATATCAACCATAACAACATTAAGATTGTTTTGGCAAGGAAGGCTGTGTGGCTCATGATTTATTTCTTAAAATCTCATGTATTTTTTTTTAATTTAACACAATCCTCTGATGTTATGATTTTACTCTATATAGAGTCCATAACAGAAAAAGAGAAAAATAGTTGTCTTCTTTCTGGAAGATGGATACAACAAAGTTGAAATTGTGCAATGATATGCATGTTATCTTTCTTCAGTACTGAAAAAAGATATTAGCCAACACTAGGTTTGATTCTACAGCTTCATTTTATTTAATTTTTGAATTCCATTTTTTCCTCCATGTTGTCTAAATAAATAGTTTCATTACCCAGAAGAGTTTATAGTGCTCAGCTGAAAATGAGTATTCACTGAGAGTCTGAGGAGAGAGATTTGAATTCATTCCTAATTGACACAATACTTAACAAGTCTCAGTTAAAGTGAGAGTTACATTCTGCAATGAATATTTGATGTTTTCAAAAGTCTAGCAATAGAAAGTAAGTATAACTAAAGAAATGTTCTTAACATTTAATTATGCAGGCTGCAACTATAACCAGTGGCATAATGTGTGCCCGTACATGTGTGCAATTAGAATTTTCAACAATATCAAGGTATAAAAACAATTAATTGCTTTATCAGAAAAGAAGTGACCGCCTTGCCAGAAATGCTTACATTTAAGTTTGTTTCAAGTTTATGTCTTTCCTGTGACACAATGCATAAATAAGAGCTCACAGTGATTCAACTCAAGGTAAGAAAGGGGCATTTACATTACTAGCAAAGTAATGTGGAAATTATCTGGAATTGGGAATATATTCTTCAAAATTGTTTGCTAGAATTATAAGCAAACAAAAATAATACAATTATAATAATACACATATAAATTCTGGATAATCTGGGTTACAAACTGTGGAAGACATTTTTTTCCTGTTTCCACTGTACAATGAATTGTCCTATGTACAGTGGGTTTGGACACATTGTTCCTATTTGATCTGCAAAGATATACTGATTGCAGTAGGAATGTGTAGGATGAAAACATGACATTGGGTGCCTTCTAACTGATTGCATCTTGCCACATCATGAAAAGTTTTCTGTGATTTGAAAGCTGTTTTATCTGCACTAAACAGTAATTCTAGGAACAGATTAGCATTGTCTGAGGCCGCAATCTTCAAAGAGCCACTTCATCTGAACAAAGAATAGATGGACTTCTATAGACTCTAGATTTTACTAGTGGAAGAGCTAATGAATGAGAGTTATGTTTTTGTAGCAAAAGCATATTGCAATCCCTGTATTGGTCCAGAATTTAGGACACAAATGTTCAGGATACATCTACAGGTTAATATGGATCTTATTTAAAAAACAAAAACCAAAAAAATAAAAAATAATAAAAAAAACCCCAAACAAAATGTCAGTGGCAAAAAGGAAGATGCAAAAAATAGCAAAATAAATGCCAACAGAATTCCAAAGGTTTATTGATAAAAGCACAAATTCATGCTTAAATAAAATTTTCAAAGTAAAATATTTTCATTACCTCTTCTGAATCAAAAATCAGAACTGTAAAGTAAGTCAACTCTTATAATCAGAAGTCTCATCTAGGACAGTATATGAGGTTTACTTATAAATCTCTTCTTGTCTTTAATTGACCTCTACAAATTCTTGGTTACAACGCCTTTATACTGTATGTCATTATGTATTCTCTTTTTCAATTTAAATTCAATTTGTTTTAGATTTAGATTCACCCTTTATTCCATAAATTTACTCTACTTTGAATGAAAGGCTAGATTTAATTTTCTTTTCATTGTTAATGTTTTATTTTTTCCCTGCTTTGTGTGCTGAAGTAATACTTATCTTTTCTAAACAAGCATATCAAAAAATCAACTGTTGAGATATTTTAACATTCTCTTGCAGCAAAAACAAAGAAGTAAGGAAAATCTGATTTAACAAAAGTAATTTTTTCTATCTGATTTAACAAAAGTAATTTTTTCTATCTGTTGCTGGGTAGGAAGACAGGAAAAAATGTTCATGTTTTTCCTATTTTATTTTAAATCAACCATAGCAAAAATATGTATAAAAAATTAAACATCTCAATTTCAGAGCTAAAGAGACAGTTAAATGCAAATTTTGGCTTTTATTCATATTAATTTTGTAATTCTCATGTTCCAATTTCTAGCTTTGTGTTGTTTCTAATGTTATTTCAGAATTTTAATTCATATACTACGGCAGTCGATGGGAGCACTCCCCCTCGTCCCCCGTCCTCCATGCAGTCCCCGAAATGCCCCAGGAAGGAGACACACAGAGACCACCAGAGAGGGTGCAGAGAGAGAGAGTTTATTCAACATGGGTCGGGGTATTTAAAGGTTTAACAGCCAATGGGAAAGGGGTTAACCAATGGGCCAATGGGGGATTTCACATAGCCCTCCAAGGTCAAATTCTTGTATACTAAGTTAGAGAGATAAGGATTCTCTCAAGGGGTTTTGGGAAGAAGAAGGATGATTCAGGAAAAAAGACAGGGAATCCATTTTATATTACACTAAAACCTTCAGTTTTTAGGGCATCTTGGCCGGCTTCTTCATTTTCTTCACAAATCCATTTCTGACATGACTTCTTCCATTCCTGATACTGCAAGTCCACTCCCACAATATACCCCCCAAAAGTTATTTTTCAGTGCATTTATATGTAATTGCAAATACAATACACAGTGGATTCTATTGTGTTCGAGTGACAAGGGTTTTGTAGTGGCAAGGCGGGGCCTACAAGGGTGGCTGGAGTTGAGTGATCCTCAGTGTCCGCCTGTTAATGCTTGCATATGATGTATATATGTATTCCATATATAGAACACTTCAACTGGAAGATACTTTGAGAAATCCCAATACGGAGAAGCTGTTGATCTCCTCTAAATGACATGAATACATTCTGTATGAATTTCACTGCTACACCAAAGAAAGAGCTGAAATCTCTGTCACAGGATCAATAAGCAAAACTGATTTTGAGAATTTCTCTTCCTCAGTAGTCTACCATGAGAAAGTTGGATGAACTAAGCTTTATTAAAGACACTCAACTTGCATTTCAAAAACATAAACCTAAAAAGTAATTTCACAAACTGCTTTTTTTAAAAATAGTCCAAGGGCAGATCGACTTAAATCCAGTGGTTCTTAGAAATATATTAATTCTAAAAACTGTTTCTCTGGCAATTTTAGGGAAGTCAGCACCTAAAGAAAATATTCCATTGAAAAATTATAACATTTCCATTCTCTTTAAGTTCAAAATGAAATTACTAGTCCCCTACACTCCTATCATTTATTTTACTGCTTTGTTTGAATCAGTCATGTCCTGATGGCCTCAGACATGTAGCAGCAGTGGTCAAGGACTGTTCATCTTCTCCCATATCTTTGAACGTGCTCCTCAGTTTTGCCATCTTTACACTGTACGCAGGTCTGCACTGCACTGAAATCGTTATACCTCACTGAGCTCTGCATGACTACAGTTCTTCGTTGTACTTCTCTGTGTACTGCAGAGGCACCATTCAAATTTGGTACATTGAAGGAGGACTGCAATCAGTTACATAACTATTGGCAGAAAAGGGAAACCTGAAAACAAGATGGAGACCCATTTGTCAGCTTACTGACAACACAGCCTGGTGGTATCTTTGTGTGCTTCCAGTATTTAAAAAACAAAAAGAGTAAATAAATGTCCCTTTCCTCCCTGCTTCCTTCAAACAAATGAATAATTAGGTAAATAAAAAGTATTCCTTAGGGAACAGGCTCAGAACTCAGAGCTCTGACTGTGATGGAGCTGTTTGTCTAAAAAGCATATAATATTAATTAGGAATGTTTAGACAATTTGCAAAAAAAGTCTTGTTCTATTTCTTTTAATATTAAGAAAGAAATGCACACGTGTATGCATGTAAAGCTACACATATTTGTATGAAAAATGTGAAACCATACATAACTGACCCTATTTCTGTCATCTATTTATCACAGGATAAAAACATTTAATAAAACTCAGGTTTTCAAAAATATGATTAATTGCAAAATACAAATTGTGTTACAATTTTTCTACATAGTGGTTATATAGCCCTGGAAGACCCTTGGCTCCAAATGCCATGTAAGTGATGCTGTAACTAGTATTATGGTTTGGGAGGTTATTAATTATCAAACTTGTACTCCAGAGTTTTAGTTGATTTAATGTATTTCTTTTTGTGTTCTCTTTAACTAATTCAAGAGAGTACAGTTCTCTCCTCCCCTTTGAGAAACAGTCGATAGCTTGCTACATTGCAGGAATAAAAATGAATATAAATAAGATGATAAAAATGAGCTTGCATTGTTAAGTTTCACCTGGCATGATAACCTAAGACTAAAAAAGAAATAATGAGTGACTGGATTGCACTTATTAAAACATTTTAATGCCTCAGATGCTTTAATATTTTACAAAACATGAAGATTGTATAATTGTGTAAATACATGCACACATATCAGCATGATACCCAGAATTTGCAAAACTAAAAAAAGTTGAAATCCTTGACTGAGTTATAAGCTATACATAAGTTAACTGGAGGTTAGTGTTTCAAGCCAGCTGTGTGTTAAAACAGGATGCTGACTTTAGTTACAAATGAAATTTGACCACCTATTAAATAAATTTTTTGCAATTTTGAGACATTTCAGATTTCAGTATGAAACTGACTGAGAGGAAAAAACAGGTGGCTAGAATAAAACCTGCAGAATATGTAAATATTCTCAATATTTGTTTATCATAAGAAATGTCTTATTGCACATGAGTAATTGCTGAATTTATTGAGCAGATAATGTTTTTAAACACCTAAGTCAAGAGTCCATTTTTACCTAGACTTAATACAACTGCTCATACAGCCATTGAAGAGAAATGGTCTTTTCCAGCACCTCCAGAGCTGTCTCAGTGAACACAATTTAAAATCTTGCTGTGATTTACCCAACAGAAAACAATACCCATAGAACAGAAAGCTTAAGGAGAATAACCTTCTAGCTTGGGCTTTAAAGATTATACATTTGTTAAGAGATTCCTCTGCCTGAACTAAGGTGCAAACAAGACCATATGCTGAAGTCAATATTATGGATTTTATTTAACAGTAAATGTAAGGTAGAGAGACAGGAATAGGAAACAGGGTGGCAGTGAGGTGGGGTGTGAAGAGAGACAGAGAGAGAATCAGGTAGAAGATAGTCACCACCTCATGGATCCTGTGGCATCCCACTGGTCCTTCTTCACCCTGGTCTTCTCATTGATGTGGGTCCTGGAGTCTTTCTTCTGGAGTATCACCTTCATACAGTCCAAGTTCCAACTATCCATAGGGCGTAGATGTCATTCCCGTAACTTGGGATGATGTGTGTAAGTAGTTTTTTCCTTTTCCACAGTTTCCGATAGTGGGAATTTTTGTCTGGGTACATTAACTATGTTGCCCAGATCTACTTTGCCAGGCCTGGAACTGGCACTTTCCTGTTGCAAATTCCTCTGTTGTGTGCTTATCTCAAGCTCCTGCCGTGGTTGCTTATCTTACAGCAAGGTCCTCCTGTGGCTTTGGCAGTGTTTTGAGACTGTCATTTGTGCTCTGTAAGTCCTTATAATGTTCTATTTGGTTTATGTGGCAAGGTCTTAGTAGTGGGAGTGGACTGCAGGTCTGGCCCCTGTGAAAGGTACCAGGAGTTGCTCCCATATCGAACACAGCAAGTTCTATTCAGCTCCAGTAGAGGACACAGCTAAATCAGTCAGCAGTACTGATACCCTGTGAAAAAGTGTTTAAGAAAGGGTAAAGAATGCTACACAGCAACTGTGTGAGAGAGGATTGAGAAAAGCAACCATGCAGACCCCAAAGTCACTGAAGAAGGAAGGGGATGAGGTGCTTCAGACATGAGAGCAGCCTGGGGAGAAGACTATGAAGAGTAGTTTGTCCCTCTGCAGTTCATGGAGAAACACATCATAGCAGGCTTCCAGCAGGACCTGTGACCCATGAAAAGGAACCCTTGAGAGAGAAGTTTTTCTGGTAGGACTTGTGATTTATGGAGAGGTCAAGAGGGAACAATCTGTTCTGAAAGACTGTACCTCATGGGAAACAATTCTTGAGCAATTCTTGAATTGTAGCCCATCTGAAGGACACCTCAGAGAAGTACCTGAAGGACTATATCCAGTGGGAGGGACATCATGGCAGAGTGGTGAAACAGCATGAGAAAAGGGGGCAGAGATGAAGTGCTGTGATCCATGATTATCCCCATCCCCTGCATTGTTTAGGGTGGGAGGACTCAGGAGACTTGGAAATGAAGGAGTGAAGTTGAGCCTGGGAGGAACAGATGGTAGGACAAAGGCATTTTTTTTTACTTTTGTCTTAGTTTCTCTCTATTCTACTCCATTTTTAATTGGTGCTAAATTAATATTCTTCCAGTCAAGTCTGTTTGGCCTGTAGTGATAACTGGTGACCAATCACGCTGCCCTTGACCCACAAGCTTCTTGATCTTATTCTCTCTCTCTGTCCTGTTGAGGTGGAGTGTGAGAATGGCTTGGTAAGCACCTGGCAACCAACAAAGGTCAACTATTTTGCATATGTAAAATAAATGATAGGAGTAATTAATTTCTTTGATACTATTCGCAAAGTAATATGAAATCATTTGGCATTAAACTTGATCTGCAGTTTTATTGGCAGAACGTTTAAAAAGTGGTAAAAAAAATAAACAAAATATTTGAAGTTCTCTACATAATCATTTTGACAATATAAATCCAGCAGACCACTTATGACTTTTATCAGACCTCAAGCTTGAATATTGACATTGATTGAGACACTAGTCAGAATTGCTCCTAATTATTTTATGTAAATGATATGGTGTTCAAAACCAGTTAGCTGGGTTTTGTGTTTGAGACTTTTTCATAAGTTCCGTACTTCTGATAATAAATAATGATAATTAGTTCCACAACTGATCACCTTTAGTTGGTCATGTTCTATTTAGAAAAGCTCTGCATCCCCACCTGTTTAGATTATTTTCCTAAAACTTTGAAAGTAACTAAATTTAGTGTGCTTTATAACTGGAAACAAGGCCGGCTGAACAGAAACTACTTTGTGAAAGACAGTTACATAATAATGTAAAACATCTCTAGTAAAGGGTTTATGAGAGGATGGCAAAGACAGCAGAGTGGACTGCAGTGAGACAGTGAGGTCATATTTATCAGCATGATAGGAAGCAGTTTTAGCATATACATCACCTCACCTTTGTCAACACCTCCTTTAAAGGGCATCACAGGAAAATTTTGAGGAAAAGTTTAAGGAACACAATGCTGCATCTTCATGGTGTTAACAGAAATAAAGAACAAAGGTATTTAATCTAAAAGTGACCACATCTGTGCTACAGATTTTGTCTTGGACTCTGTGCTTGCAAGATTAACAGAGATGGTAAGTGGCTCAGGTTGTTACAGAGAAAGGAAGCTATTTGTGCTGGATGTTAGAAGCAGATAGTAATTTTCCACCTTGTAATCTTTCAAGGGCACTTTTTACAACAAACCCCTCATTTTTATAAAAGGCCCAGATGAAAACAGCAAAAAGGAACTTTGCCTATTGACTCTTCCAAAACCATCCCTTCTGGTAATACCGTGGTTTATTAATAACTAAGTAAGCTATCATTAGTGAGTAAAAAATTAATTACTGAACCAGTGTAAATCTTGCTGCCTGTGAAATCTGGCAGTGCTATATTACTTGAGGTTACCTGATGAAATACAAGGGAAACTCCATAAGAAAGGACACTGCAAATGTATACAAGGTGATCAGTTGTTACCGCTATAAAAACTTTCCCTTTTTTCTATTTTTATACTTATGTGATGTCTTAACATTTTTCTTTACTGCTATAAATTTGAAAGCTTCCATAGCTCAGTAAAACAACAAATTTACTATGATACACAAAATTAAATATCAATGACTATAATTCTTAATTAGTACAATAATACATTTATTTAATGTATGAAGCCCCTGTGCCACCCAAAACCAGTAGAAGGATAGAGTTTCTTGCATAATTGAGGTCAATTTACATTTTGTGTGACATTATGAACCCTAAAAAGTAGCCCAGAAACTGTTGCTGAGCAAGTAACTACCCCAACCATGGAACCAGATGCAGTTTGAATGTTTGCTGTTTTGAGGAGACCCATGGTGTCAAAACTGTCATGTGAATTCCTACCATCCATGCTTAGGCCAGCAGAAAATATTTCTGAAAAGTTTTTCTCTGATTACATCTGGCAAAGTTCTAGGGAGGGGGAATCCTACTGCTCCCAGTGTAAAATTCAACTGTTTGAAAAACAGTTCCATTGAGCTGGAAGAAATATGTTTTAAAAGTAATTTCCAGGGAGCCAAGACTACCTGCAACTTAGGCAACATTCTATATTATGTGAAAGGTCTAGGACTAACTTATGTCCAAGGAGAACAACAAGAATGTATGTTACCTGGTGACTAGGAGAGGAACATAGAAACCAAATCAAATACAGAATGATAGGTGGACAGCTCACTGACGCACTTTCCATAGTCTCACAATCTTCTTCATCAAGAGACTGCATGCATCCTGACAGGATGCATAGCCTCTGGTATACCTATTTACTGTGGTTTGCTCTAATCAGTGACCAATTTCAGGTTTCAACAAGACCTTCTGGCCATGAATCTCATTCTTTAATTATATGCTGTGTGAATAATTTTGTGTGTTTGATTATTCCCCAAGGTGCCACATTTTTGTGGTTAAAGACTAATAATTTCTGTATTCAGTCCCTCCATACGAATAATGATTTTCTAGATGTGTAACATTTGCTGTTTAGTTTATTTTCACATTGCAGCTATTTTATATTTCTAATCACCTTTTCTTTTAATATTTCTACAGAGCACCACTATTAACTGTTTTCAAGAACAAGTGGCCAGAAAAAATTGTAAAATTAAAGATGAGTGACTTATATAGATTCACATAATTTGTTTTACTCACAGTTAATTTCTTAGTAATTTATAATAATTTATTTCTCTTTTTGATATTCAGAATCCTTATGATTCTAAGGTCCTAATGTTTTTCTAAGTAGTAATAGTCTAGGAACCATCTTTGAACATACATACAATTACTTTGTTGAAAAATAGTGGGTTTGTAAAGGGTTTTTTCCCAAACACACACATTTTTAAAAAAATTATTCACCAGTTTCTCTGTATCATGAAATTCTTCCAGAGCTTGTGTTTTAGTTCTGCTGAAAAAAACTGTACTAGAAAATTTCAGTATTCACCAATCACTTTATTTTCTGCATGATTTAGGTAAACAGAATAACAAGAATTCCAGTAGAAACAGATGGAGCGGTTCGTACTCGAAGAGTTTCTTTCTTTCTAAATGCAAAAACTTTTACTTTTACTTATAAAACAGTTTATTTCTGAGCTGTCAAAGTTTTCTATCATCCCTGGTTGATTTGTACTTGCTTGTGTGTGTGAGGAAGCAGTTTAATCTATATTTTAACTATTAGCACTGTGAGAAGAATTCTAATACAATCTTCATGGAACCAATAAACTAAAAGGCTTATGCCAAACAAATTTGTGCTTCCAGGTATGGAGAGAGTTTTAAAATTATTAACAATTAAGAAATTTAATTTTGAAATAGATTTGGTGATGTGGTTATATGTGGTCCTCAGAGGAACAGACGAAGTAACAGACTGCTTCAGGAGTATTCATGCAGCTGTAAAAAGATCTGTTTTCTAAGCATATATCATGCTTACATAGATGATGTCACTAAATTCCGTCCTATTTGAAAATGTCCTAAATTCCATATCATGGCAATACTGTAGTTTATTTAGAGCAAAGCGTATTGCAACAATATGAAGTAATATTTTGTTGTTGTTGTTATTATATTTTATTATTATTTCTTTTTAAAAATTGGCACATATATTAAGTTCCTTCCTGAACTTTACAGGACACCAAATTATATCTTTTCTTTCTACCATGTAGCTGATACAAAGAAGAGGGCACCAAAGTAAGAAAGAAAAGTTATTTGTAATCTTGTCTAAGTAACTCAGAGGAAATTAGATAAAGAAGAGATGATATCTATGACACTAATTATAATGACACTAATTAAGCTTAACATCCTTAGAAAAGTTGGCTTAGTCCTACTTAAAAGTAAACAAACAGATTCTGCATGGCTCAGAAAACAGACAACGTGTTTTTTAATAAATTAAAGAAGAAATTAAGCAGGAATCTGTTCAGGTGAAAATGTTTTGGCACTCAGGGGTTATCAGCCTTAACACAAGTAGCCCAGGAGTACCTGTAATAGTTCTTACTATTGCTTGTTTCCTGATTGCTATTTTTCTGGCCAAAAAAAAACCTGACAGAGCAGGCAGACTTAAATGACTTGCAATTTAGAACTGGATAAAGATTACTTGAGCTTTTCATCAATCAAAACTGAAAATTTGCATCAGCTCTATTTGCCCTGAGGTAATTTTTCACCTGTCTCCAAACAGATTGTGTTACATGTTCATCCAAAATATATCTTGTTCAATCATAAACAGGCATTTCCTTTTATGACTGTTCTATCCATTCCATTAAAAGTCATCTCAAACAAAAAAAAAGTATTTTCTTGGAAAATATTGATACTCATTCAAGGTTAGATTTCCATTAGCAAAAAAAAAAAAACCAAACCAACAAATGCCCCCCCATCCTAGTGACAAAAAAATTAATGAATACTTTTGCCTACTATGTCTTTACCCTTCTATGTCTTTACAATACAATACAGGACAAAAAGGCTGACTGAGTTCTATCAGATAGTTTTTTTCTTCTCCCTTTTTTTTTTTTCTTTTGTCTTGGGTCTGATAGCTACTGTTGATCAATGACACAGAATTATGTCTGAAGTTGACTGTTCTTTGAAAAGAAGGAAGAATTGTGAACAAATATAAATAATGCTGTCTATTTCTAATAATTTATGGAATCTCAAGGAGTCCATCTAAAGTCTGATAGGAAAAACCTGGGGGAGGTAACTTTTTTCCCTGCTTCTTATAATGGGAAGAAAACACAGATCTGAGAAAAAAAAATTACGATAATAAAAAAATAGATAAAGATGAGTTTAAAATGAAGAATTAGAAGAGATGGCTGTCCTGAGAAACATTCAGAATAGGCACAAGATATGCAGAGAAGACACAGATGGTTTACAGACTAGCCTGGATGTTAAACTCGTATATCTTTGAGTGAGACATTCCCATATCCATTAATTTTTTGTCCCTGAAAGACTGGATCTAAGATGATTCGAATGGAAATAGAGCATTTTTTTACAAACGACAATTAGAAACATTCATTTACTTTGTCATGAACTCAAAAAATTGTACTAAGAATGAAATAATTTTATTGAAATAGATTCAAATCACTTGGGCCAAAATGTGCCCATCTTTAGAAGCAAATTACAGAATGGTTAAGGTTGGAAGAGACCACAGTGGGTCATCTGGTCCAACCTGTCCTAGAGGACATTGCACAGGATTTTGCCCAGTAAGTTCTTGAATATCTCCAGTGAGAGAGAGGTATACCCACAACCTTTCTGGGCAATCTCTTCCAGTGTGCAGTCACATGCACAGGAAAGTTCTTCCTCATATTCCGGTGGAACTTCCTGAAATACAGCAGAGTTTTCTTATCAGCTTAGCTAACAGCATGCTTCACTTCTACTGTCTGACTATTGAAAAATACTTATACAATGTCAATGAGGCAGTAGCATTTTACCTAAAAAAAAAACAACACCCCCCCCCCCCTTCACGCCCAACAATTAAACTGTATTTTATATCACATTGCAAGATGACTCTATTTATTTAGTTTCAGTGGCTGCTTGAAAGACTGGTTATATCTCAGAGTTTTTTCAATTCAAGCATATAACAAAAATAAGGAAATATTTATTACAAGTCTGGTTGATAAATTGCCTTGATAAAAGAAACAACATGAGTCTGATGATTAAAAATTAACTACTGCCATGTATAATAAACAGACTTGCGTTTTTATCTGACTCTATGAAGTTGGCAAAATGGGTGTCACTTTGTTATCTTGGGGTGGGTTCCACCAGCCTTGCTTTCAGGTCAACAAAGCAGTGGGGTGTTTTTTCTTGGGTACAACTTACACACATAAGCACTCCTGAATCTGTAGAAAAGTACTCTCTCTTCCCATGCTGCAGTATTGCTGCTCACTGACCCCCCACCCTGAGAACCATGGTAATTGCTACCAGAGAGAAGGCTGATCAAGAGGGCTGATCCCTCTTGATCCCTGAGAAGGTTTTGCCCCAGCCTGAGTGCTGCAGCCAAGACCAGTTGAAGAGGCAGCCTCTGCTTCCACCATTCAACCTTTCCTTTTCAACCAGAATGTGTAACACTTACACAACCCAGTGTACATAACAATGAATAGAAGATATTCTATGATATCGCAAAGTTCTAGTAAACTGGATCTAGAATAATGATCTTTAAATACCAGCTTTTGGTGGTTAAAATGACTCTGGTAATTCAATGGAGATGCACAGACTTGAAGGATAAATTTATCAAAAGAAGGATTTCAGGAGGTCTTATTATATACTTTGCTGATAGATTAGTTAAGTTCCTAGTTTTTTTGTTTTCTTCTGAGATGTGATTTGGATTTTCTTAAAACCTCTAAAGTCCACAGTCATCTTAATACCTTTAATCTGGAATCTAAGAAGGAAAATAATAAGCTGCTTCAAAGGCTTAGATTGTTATCTGTTACTCCATCTCTGGAAAGATTTGAAAAACTACAATTAGGAACTTGTAAAATTAGTTTCCTACTTTGTGTATATTTATTCCTTTCACTATTTGTGTACATAAAATTTTAAGTTTTCTCTCTTCATCCTTCATAATAGGAGGAACATCTTATGGAAGGAATTCAAAATTAGTATATGTAAGTAGTAATATCTCATTTTAGAAATCACTTTTGGGTATTTTCTATACTGCTTGGACTTCCTAGTGGGTCATTCATTTCATGAGACATTATTACTTGTGATACTTTCTTAATTTGAGAAATAGTAGACTAAATTATTTTAGCCTATCTATTTTAGATGTTATGTACAAGACATGTGGAGTTTCGACCAACTTGTTTTTCATCTCTGTATTTGGTTGTGTTCCAAATTGGAGTCGAACATAGCTTGTCCTTTTGATTTATATGCTTTTATATACAAAAAGTTGCAGCTCTATACATAGGGACAGAATTAGGTCCACTGGGTTATTGCTATTCATTGAAGAAAATGCAGAAAACCTGCTGGTCATGCAGTCTTCTTAATTTAAAACCAGTGACAAGTGGAAGGTAAGATGAATTTATGAACTATATTCTTCTGAACAAGTATCTTTTATTTCTCTGATGTCATTTAAAGGTGATAACATATTGAAGGAAATTCATGTATCTTCGTTCTTTCAACATAGAATGACCTTCTGAAATTTGAAGTAATATGTTTTTCATTAAATATTTCATATCGTAATGTTTTCATTCCGTGACTTAGAACTGGGAATAGAATTGTTACTACTGGGCAGATATATATGATAGCTCTACTTAAAATGCAAAGTAGAAAAGCTTAAATAACCTTATGAAATATTAGTTTTACTTAAAACGTCTTAAAAGATCATGTGCAGGATCATACGAGTATTGTTCTGCAAAATGAATTCTATAAGCTTGCAAATTTGTGGAATTGAGGAAATACTATTAATTTCCCTTTCTTTTTCTTATGTTAATGGCTAAATTTTCACTCTGTCAGTATACAATGCTTTAAAGAATAAATAATGATATTAGAGTTTTCATGTGTGAAGGAAAAAGTAAGTGGAATAGTCTGTAAGGTCAGACTAATGCAGAACAAGAAATAAGCAAAGCACAGTTGACAACTAAGTGGGAAAACATGTTTTAGCCACAGGTCAAATCAAATTGCCAAAAAGAAAAACAAATTAGAATAAAGAAAAAGAAAATCTTGGCCTATATGCACAGCCAAGTTATATAAATATTTCTTATGTCCCATGAAAAAATGAAAAGTGAAAATGAATTCTCATAATAAAATATCACAGATGTCCACTAATGAACACATCCCTAAGTGATGGCAGATGCACTTCCCGAAATCCCAGCACCACAAGCAAATTTAAAATAAAGAAATAAAATGAGAAAGAGAAGTGAGAGAAAAAGGAAACATTAATGACAACTCAAGATGGACTAGTTCTAAAAATGGCACAATACGATTTACAGAAATCATTTTCAGTGATTAAAACGTAGATGAAAAGATAGAGTTCCTGATGTCTTTTTCCATCCCACAAACAACAAAATATAACACTCTGGGAAAGTTCAGTCCAAGATGTTTGATTCATTTCTGCTCCCCAAGGTAGTTCTCACAACTAGACATACCATTGTTTACATCACAGTTTAACTTTTAACTAATGAGATTTGCTGCTATAATTGTATTTGTATCTAGGAAAAAACCCCACAAATCTATTCTCCTTATATATAGGGAAACTATAAGTGATATAAGCATATTTTCCTACATTTCTTATATTTGCTTCAGAAAAGGTATTTGTCCTCAATAAAGTCTATGAAAGAAATAATGCAACAATCACCTGTAAATTACTGATATGACAGTAAGAAACAAATTACTGACTAACCAAGAACATAGTGTTCTACTATCAAATTACTTTATTTTTACTAACCATGTTTCAAAAGTGGTCACATGGTATTTTCACCACATAGAGAATAAGACCATTAATCTGTGTCATACTACTAAAGAAACAGGATTTTGCAATCAAAGACAGCAAGAAAAAAACCAAAAATATCCCCCAATAAAGAAGAATTTGTTCTATCAAGAAAAGAAAAAAAATAATATAATTATTACTACATTGATTCAATACATATTTAAATTGGCAATTATCCAGATATGGGTACAGCATTTATTTCTGTGTCTAATCTGCCATTTTTCTGGTGCATGCAGTATGAAAGATGAGAAGCTCAACATATAATTTTTCAACCTTGAAGCATTAGGTCATTAAACGTAACATTGCAAAGAAACCTGAAAAAACAGCCAATATTAAAACTGTAACAAAAATGTGGTGTTGATTTATCTTCATTTATAGTGGGTTTAATTGCATAAATTCTTGAACAGCTATCTTCAGAAACAAATTTTTTTTGTTGTTCTGCTCTAAGAGCAGAGTGTAAACATAATTAAAAGTATAGAAATCCTTCTCAAATCAAGAAAAAGCTCTTTAGATGTCTGAGGGCTAGTATTTGATTGTGCTTGTAATCACTCCTACTGAAACTAATAAGACTATTATTGCTCTGTGCGTCTTATCTAAATAAATAAATAAACAAGGGAGCAGGGGAGATGTATTGCTGAGTAGATTTGGGTTTAAGAACTATCCGTAACATACGAACAAAGCAATGAAGTTCTATATTTAGCAGTATCTTTTCTACTGAGCAGCAGTAGCTTTGGAGAATCAGGGAATATCACTTTTTAGGAAAGGATTAGGCTAAGAGGCTTAGTTACCATGGCTCTAGTATTTAGTATACATATTTGATAAGATTTTCTATGTACTTGCTCCCATCATACCACTTTAATTTTATCATCCCATTTCTGCAGTAGAAACAAAAATTAATAATTTCCAGAAGTTATGGTACTCCTGAAGCAGAATATATCCTCTCATTCAAAACAATAACCATTCATAACTTCTTTACTAACTTCTTTGTTTTTATGTCTCATAGACCTTTAGATTAACAGGCAATGAAAGCAAGAATAGAATAGAAGGAAAACTATTTCTCACACGGATTGAGTAAAAAGCTAAAGATGGAATATCTTCCTCTTCCTTTGTCAAAAAGAAAGCCTTCTATCTTCTACTCTCTGGCTTATAGTAGCAATTTCCACATACTGAAGTGAAAAGAAGATTTAAATCTTTGGTTCATTAAGTAGTCTTGTTCATATATGTACATATACACATAATGTACTCTTGCGGAGCACATCAGACAGGGATTCTCCTTTGTAATACAATGTGGACATAAATTCTTAAAACAAATAAACAGTCAAACAATCATCCCCTCCTCCCCAAACTAAAACAAGAAACAAACAAACAATGAAACTCACCTAAAGCTAACCTAGCTCAAACATTGTATTAAATCACTACTTTGTTTTATATTTTTGTTGTAGAACTGTAATTATTTTCATTTCAGAAATGTTCCATTTCAAAGTTATATTGAACTAGACAGTTCAATAACCCTAGACAACTGTTAGGTGTTTGAAATATTTCTCATAAAAAAATTTTTTTCCCCCCAGTGTAGTGAGTAGAATAATAGAAAGAGGGAACACTTTTTTGCATTTTTGAGTACTGGTCTCTATTACATTCAAAAGTAAGAAACCTACAGTTTTACTTTCCATGAAGCTTCATTCACGTTCCTTCTGAAAGAACACAACTATATCTGATTTATATAGAGGAGTGATAATATTATGTTGAATATTCTATAAGTAGCTTGTTGTATTGGTTTCAAAAGGAACCTTATTCAAGGCAGAAAGAAATGACACTCCGTGTGAGATGCATGAAAGTCCCCAGTTTCAACTATCAGAAGTAGGTTTATCACTGTATTTGTAGCAGTGGAAGAAGAGAAACATCTACATCTTTATCAATGCTTAATATTGAAAAATTATTAGTAGAACAAACAAAAAATCATATATGTGAAAGGTTTCTTTTATTTACATATTATGTTTTAAGCTACTAGGTGCACTAATGTTTACTTTTGAAATTTGCCTGAAGGAACTAGAAATGTACCAACTTTAAAAGAAAAAGCTTAAATTTTCACAAGAATATATTAAATTCTAACAGAGTTTTTTGGGGAAAAAAAACACACAAAAAACTGTAAAGATTTGAGGTAAACTAAACCAAAATGTTAAATACAGCAACACTGAAGAAGCAAATGAAATTAGATCAACCAACCCCGAAAAAAACATTGTGACTTTCAATATCTTATAAATATCTGAAATTTTCATCAACTACTTTTCTATATACATTTTCTAATATAATATTTAAATATAATTTGAATGTTGAATTTCTTAAGTCCTTCAGTGGACTCTTACATACGACTCATACACATAAAGGGCAACAGTTGATAAACAGGTACAAAAATGTTCAGGTGTGCCAAATCTGGCCATTTTGCCATGACATTTCAAGAGAAAAAAAAATCAAAAAAATATCTGTATACTGGATTAAGTATCAAACCTGAATAACCCTATGGGGTTATGAGACACTGGATTATTATACTAATTATTGGCTCAGACCAAATGTGTGTGTGGGGGAAGGGACCAGTTGAATTTCACAGAGATCAGGTAACACCCTATCCCCCAGCCGAGCCCCTGCAACCTAATTGAGAGCTCCTGGAGCAGCTGTCAGTCAAAAACCCCAGGATCACTGCCCACACCACACAGGAGCCCCTGACCCAGCCCCAGACTTGTGGCACGTGGGGAGGTCCCTCCTGGGGACATGAGGTGTGGCCACAGGGGGCCAAAGCAGATAAAAGTGGCAAGGTGTGCTCTCCATGCTTGTTCGAACCCTGCTACAAGGAACTCAAAGGTCTTTAATATATCTGGTAGGTGGATGTTTGGAACTTGCATATTTTTAAAGTAAAACCCTTTCAGTGAGCTCTTAGCTTGGAGGCTGGGGTCTTAGGGGTACAAACTTTCTTTTACTTCATTTGCAGATTCTAAGTTATGGAAAAACAAAAATATTCTACTGTATGACAGTATGCTAGTTTTGCAGTGAGTATCAGTGAGTAATACAGGACTGCTTAAAAATTTGGAGTTTTCTTCCAGCTTTGTCAATAAAATAACAGAAAATTATACCAAACTGTCACTAAGTCATTATGTTTCTAAAAGTTCTGAAACAACTAAAGAAAAGTAGAGGATTAATTTCCACTATATGAGGATTTCATGGTTAAATGCAGTTTGACTTATTCATTCGATGTGCATTTAGAAAGATGTCCATGTGCATGTTCCTATCTCAGATGAACACTAACCTACTTTCACTTTCAATGTGTTAAACCTTACAAGTCTCTGTAATCCTAGTGAAATTTCTTGGCATTTCAAATATATAAAAAATACAAAATCAGAAATAAATCTCCATATCTGTGTTAGATTTTGCACATAAAAATATTAGAATAGAATAAAAATAAATAATATAATTTAAAAATATTATTGGCAAAATGTCAAAAATTTTACTCTTAGTTTCAGTTTTGGGAAGGAATTTAGATCATGTTTGGTTTAACAACAAACAGGTAAGCTAAAACACTGCTTGAACAGTACAAACATGAAATACACATCATTCTGTTGGGAGATAATGTTTGGTTCAAATGGAATTGTTAGTGAACTGTCAGTTTTTTTGAAATTCCTGCAGCCAAATTTCACTACTGGCCTGAAGTGCCCAATATAGGATGTGGAAGTAACAAGAATTTAAATATATTCTGAACCATTACATTGCTTGATGATATGGGATGGTGAGTCTTCATGATTCTCTCCCTTACTCCCCCACCTCATGTACATTCATAATTCATTCTCACACCATATCTTGAAACTTTGACTAGATGTCAAAAGTTTCACCAGAATGTTTCAACTTTCAGCCTTTGAATGTAGATTGAGATGAACTGTATAACCTGTTATATATGAAGTGAAATGGGAAAATATGGAAAATAATATTATAGCCGACTCTTTTGCATGTGTCCTCAAAGTTATGTCTCCAATGCATAAAAAGCACAGTATGATGAAATCTGAAGCCTAAATATGAACCAACAGTGTGCCAAGGTGGCCAAGAAAGCCAATGGCATCCTGGCCTGTATCAAGAATAGTGTGGCCAGCAGGACTAAAGTAGTGATCGTCCCCCTGTGTTCAACCTTGATGAGGCCACACCATGAATACTGCATTCGGTTCTGGGCCCCTCACTTTAAAAATTACATTGAGGTGCTGGAGTGTGTCCAGAGAGGACAATAAGGTTTGTGAAGGATCTAGAAAGAACATCTCATGAGGAACAGCTGAGGAAACTGGGTTTCTTTGGTCTAGAGAAGATGAGACACAGGGAGGAGGTTATTTCTCTCAAAGGAGGTTGTGGTGAGGCCTGCAGCGAGAGGACTGGAGGAAATGGCCTTAAGCTGAATCAGGAGATTCAGATTAGATATTAAAAAAAAATAATCATTGTTAGGGTGGGCAAGCATTGGAATCGGTTGCCCAGAGAAGTGGTGGAGTCAGCATCCCAGGAGGTGTTCAAGAGTTGTCTGAATCTGGTGCTGGGTGATATGGTTTAGGGGTTACAGTGGTAGAGCTGGGTTGATGGTTGGAGTGAACAATCTTAAAGAGCTCTTCCAAACTTGATGATTCTGTGATTCTCTCGCTCTATGACATGCATTTACTCTTAGCCATCAGTACATGTAGATCTACTTCCATTTTGCATTAGCAAAATGAATATGTGTTAATTATTGGGCCACCTCCATAAGATATGTTTTTTCTGTTTCAAAAATCTCTCAGTATGCTGCTCACAGTAAAATACATTGAGTTTAGTAACTTCAGCTTGGTTTTTTTTAAGTTTTTACTTTTCAGTCAATATAAATGCAAAAGTTTAAAATCTTTCCATTATATTTGAGATTAAATTAGGCCAAGTGTGGCTGAAACACCAGGACAGCAGTGAAATAGAGGTAAAATATACTCTTAGGGGAGGAAAAAACCCTCAACATTCCCCACACATACATTAAAACACCCAAACAAACAAGGAGATATTTCTATAGTGCTTAATCCACAGTATCAGAGAAACAGTATGTACTACAGTACTTTAGTGTTTTTCTGTTGGAAGCTTTACCCCTTTTAAAGAAAACTGGCTGTAGCAACTGGATGGATCCTTTTCACCTGGAGAAAGATTCTGTAACTGCCTCCAAGAAAATTGTGTTCATACTCTTCCTCTTTTTCCATGTTCCACTTGGGGTCACACCCATGGGAGACAGTCCTCCATGAACTTTTCCAATGTGAGTCATTCCTACTGCGTTTCCTTATGAACTGCTTCAGCATGAGTTCCCTACAGAGTCACAAGTCCTGCCAGCAAACCTGCTCCAGAAAGGTTTTCCTATGGTGTTATAGATTCAATACTCGGTGGAATTCCTTCCTAACGACCTTGGAGGCAACGCCTTTGTCTGTAGAGACTGGATAACAAAGGCAAACTGCATATTCATGTGGTGCCTAGGAGTTTTTTGTTCTGCTCTCTCCCCAGGCTGGGAGGGGAGGGGGAGGGGGGCGGCTCCTTTTTTTCCTGTGAAGGTCAGCAAGGGCAGCTGCTGCAGCTACCAGCGCGGAGAGTGAGGCAGAGACACACACCGTTGTCCGGAATTTACTGGATAGATGGGATTTTTTCTGCCTTCTCACCCCTGACTAGACCGCTTTTGGTCATCTGTGGATGTTGCGGGAGCTGTCTGGGAGAGGAGAGAGAGAGACTGGCTCCTGTTCCTCCATTTTCCAAGATAGACCTCCTGCTGCTGTTACAGTCATCTCCATCCCTGGTGATCTACGAGGGAGAAACCGAGGCCAGCAGGCCGGGCACGACATTGCCTCCTGCTGTCCTCGACTATAACTGCATCCCCTGGGAGCGAGGCCAGCGGTTGAGGCACGACATCGCCTCCTGCTGTCCTTAGATACAATTGCAGTCCTTTTTGGGAATAGCTAAAGGACCCTTTAACTTTTTTTTCTTGTCGTTTGGGAAGGGGGAAGATTTTATTATAAACTGTTGGGGTTTGGTTTTTTCCTGGAGATACATATAAATGTATTGTGATTGAGAACTGTTATCCTTTTCCATATATATATATATTTCCTAATTAAAGTTTTGTGTTTTTTTTCTAAATTTAAAAAGAGAGGGATTTTTTTTTTCTTTTTCTGGTCAACATTGATATCTTAGTCCTCCCTTTGAACTAAGACATATGGCTTCACAACCCCCTCTGCTACACTATGGAGTCCTGCTACAGCATGGGCTGCAGGAGCACAGCCTGGTTCGCCATGGTCTGCATGACAGGCTGCAGTGGAATCTCTGCTCCGACTCCTTCCTCACTAACCTCGGTGTCAGCAGAGCTGTTTCTGTTTCTCACAGCTGTCTCTGGCTCCAGATATGTTATCCCAGACGTGTGACCACCATCGCTGATGGACTCATGCTTGGCCGACAGTGGGACTGTCTTGGATTCTACTGGCATTGGCTCTGTGGTACATAAGGGAAGCTTCCAGAAGCTTCTCACAGAAGCCATTCCTTCAGCTCACCCACTACCAAAACCTTACCATGTATACCCAATACACTTTCAAACACTTCTCCGTTTTTTCACTTTTATCTATAAAATTAATTTTAATTGTTTCATTAGAACTGCATTATAATGATTTTTAAGAAGTATTACGAATACACTTGTCATAAATAAGTACTATAAAAATAGGTATATCTCCTGTAGTTCACTGGAATAGAATTTTCTTTTTTTTCATTTAACAAAATTCTGATGAGAATGTGTACATGGGTAAGAGGTGATTTTAATAGATACCAAGAATATCTTGGTCTCTCACTGGTGAAGAGTTACTCTGTGAAGAAGACCTGAAGAGTTGCAATTTATAGAGAATGAGAAAAGGGGGGAAAGGTTAGAAGCAATATGAATTTAAACACAAGAAATGTTAAACTCTATAAAAAGAAACACTCATGTCTGAAAAGTGCATGAATAGCCAAAGGGAAAAATTCAAGCTCTATCAGTATATGCCCTATATTCTGTATATCCTTTGAGTGGCCAGACATAGGAATAAATTAAAGAAAAAAGAGAAAGGAAAAAAAAGTGTTCCTGTTTTTTACTTGTTTGTTTGCTTGCAGCTGTACTATCAGGCATAATAAAGACTTAGTACTAGACAGCTTTAATTAGAGTTCACTAAAACTGACAAATTTAATTTATTACTGCAAGTGTCATTTTACTCTGTTTCTTTAATATGTGACAAATTAGTTCAAATATCAGATAATGATAATCATGGAAACTTGAAAGTGGTTTTATAACTACATCTGACACAGTCCTTTATGTTTACCATTTGCCCAGTGTTTTGGGTTTTTTTTTCTTGTAATGCATCAATAAATCAAAACAACTGTTTGGCTGAAAGGCAGAATTTTTAGGTAAACAGGAAGAAAAAAACAAACAACATTCTAGAGCCAATGTCAGTGCTGTGCTAGTAATAAGAACAACCTCTTCTTGGCGAAGCTCAATTCATGTATTTTTCATTGCCTAGAATGATTCATCTAGGTTTTCTAATACTTAGGATATCACTTAGATTTACTTGGGCTGACCTCTACTATAGGGGTGAATGCTTGCCTACACAAAACAAATTTTACTTCGACTCTGGATAACTGTGTCTTACTACATTTCTTCCAAAGCTGAAAAAGCTTTTGACCGAATTTATCAAACCAGGTCATGTTTTTGGGAGTGTTGCTAACATCGTAAGTGTCTCCAAAACTACACAGGGAATAAGCAACAAGCAAGGAAAAGTGGAGCAAAACTACTTTATGGGATAGATGTGCTGTATAATAGACCATGCAGTGTTTTTCTTTCTATCAAACAGACTGGGGAAATGGAGCACTGGTTCTCATTTTGACTTTTTCTTTTTTTTGATGCCTTAGGACTTTATATATTTGTATACATAGTATATATATATTTTTTCTATGTATTTGTATATTTTTAAATTTTTATATACCTTCTTATATTTGATGTAGCAACTAACAGTTTCTACCTCTGTGCTACATTCCTGCATTTCTGTCTTAAGGGTAAGATAGTGACTAGAACATATTGCTTGGGTCTTGTGTACCAGGACTAGAATAACAATACATATTGTAGACAAAATAAGATAGAAGACCCCAGGACCTTGGAGAAGTTCCAAGGAAGGAATGTGATGTGAAGATGATGATGGTGAAGAAGTAAGGGGTCCTGAAATTGACCCCCAACTCAATTCTAGGGAGGCATCCCTCAGACCTGAGGGAAGTTCTGAGGGTGGCACCAGGGTGGACCGTCCTTAGGTTGGATGTAAGGTTTAGTTATGGTAATTAAGTAGTGTTATAAAATTAGTAGGCACCCCTATGCAGCACGTAGAATATACTCGGTACACAAGCTTTCAGTAAAGGTGCTCGCTGGCATGCCTATATACCTATACACTGTCTGCACCTATATATACCATGCAGCAGGAAATATTCATTGAAGAACTGCTCTCTGCTTTACCTATATTAATGTTGCCTCTAAAAGTTTCTTTCCCCGTCAATTTTAGGCAACAGTTTGGGTTTCTTTCTGCATGCCTGGGTTTTCTACCAAAAGAAGCTAGAGCTGTAAGGGAACAGTGCATCCAATCATTTGAGAAAACAGAGATGTGTCTGGGGATCTGAAACTGGTATAAGCATCTGCACAGACAGCCTTTTAGATTTTGACATCATTCCACTAACATTTTTCATTGTAGTATTTCCCTTACTGTGAGTGAAATTCATTCAAGATGCCCTGCAAGGCCTGCTGTAGCATGCAACTTCAGAAGCAGATCTAATACAAATGGAAGAGCAAGCACATGCATAGAAGTATTTCTGCAGTTAATACATGTTGTAGGAAATGTTCTCGTAATTGCTTTATGGAGGTTACAGCATGGAGAAGCAAAATTGGATTTACCTGAGCACTAATCCAAGGGTATAGTCTCTAATAGTTGTGTGGTCTGCATATCCTGTTACAGCATTCACAACCACCCAGGTGGAACATGCTTTGTGGTAATGAATCGTTGTCATTAATATTGTAATGAAAATTAAAGAATTTCACATTCCATAGATAGTTTGCTTTGCTAGAAGGAAATATCTCTAGATATATGTGACTTAGTGGGATTTCCTCTCTATGACCAATTCCGATGGAAATATTTTATCTTTGAACTTCAAAACAGGTCCTCTGTTTGTCAGTGTCAGTTTACAGCATGAGATTCTCCTTGCTTGATTGCCTTTTGCAATCTAGAAGTAAAATTGGCATCTTTACTGGCAGGTTCTGAAAAATGAAGTGATTATAGTCTTGACAGAGCAGTATAGAAAACTTTGAGTTTTCTGTTGTTGATGTGGGAGATTTTGTTCTCTGGGACTACCAAATCAGCGTATTTTAGAAGCAGCCACTTCACTCAGAAATATATTGTCTGACTACACTATTAAGATAGCTCTATTAAATGTAAAATCATAATCTCATAAGAAGTATAAGGTTTTATATGGGAACAGTTTTCAATAACAAGTATTTTACTACAATTACTTTAATCAATTTCTTGAAAAGATTTTCAGATACTTATGTATAAGGAATAAATTGTAGAACTTGGAAACAAAAATTGTCAGTTTTTATGAACAATAGTGTAGCTTGAGATGTTATTATGTATTTAAGTGAGTGCGGAAAAGTTTTTTAGTGTTTCTTATGAAGAGATAATGTAAAGAGATAATGTAAGAGATTGTGCAACAGGAACAACTACCAAAACAGACTGGAAATAACTGAGGTTTAAATGTTAGGATTGGATACAATATTAATACAAGTTTTGAAATCAATAACTGATGTGCTATAAGCCAAAACTAAAAAATATGATTGATAGATGTATGATAATTGAAAAACAGATAACATTTACTGAATATAAAAGGTTGTGGGATTTTTTTCTATGTGACAGATCTACCAAGAAGATTTTGAATTGTTTAGCTGTAATCTTTCCAAATACAGAATACAGGAAATGTAAACTAGCCTGTTAGCCTGCCAGATTACATTTATTTGCTGACAAAGGAGGAATGTGGAGTGGCACTAGCTATTATGTCATGTTGTACAGTTAGATGTGTTTTTGGAGAGTATTTAGACATTCTGATAAGAGGTCCTCAAGTTACACTGCATCACTATGAAGAACCTATTTTCTGTTCTTTGTCTGAAAACTGGTATAAAAGTACTCCTGGTAACTTCTTCTAGGGCAAGAGGAAGTGTGAAGCCTCAAGTTTTGGATTGAATATTAGGAAAAATTTCTTCACTGAAAGGGTTGTCAAGCCCTGGAAGAGGCTGCCCAGAGAAGTGGTTGAGTCACCATCCCTGGAGGTATTTTTAAATGTTCAGTGGTGGATTTGGCAGTGCTGGGTTAATGGTTTGACTTGATGATCTTAAAGATATTTTCCTACTAAAGGATTCTGTAATCTCAAAGTATAAGTTATTTACATAATAGTACTGATAGTATTATTTTTTTAGAGCTCTCTTAGTACGGTTGTCAGCAACTACTATGCTATAGGTCTGTCAGAGACAAATGTCAACTCTGACATGGTGCTGAAACAGAAGACCAAGGTGGCCATGGTTCCTGAAGCCCAAGAAGCCAAAAAAGCCAAATTGCTTTTGAGATGTCTTCAATGAGAGTTAGAATGCAATAAGATTATCTTCAGCAAATATTATGAAAAGAAAGCAGCAAACCCATTTCATAGGTCACATGGGGTTATTGTCATCACTGAACATAAATGCATTTGAATTACATTTGCCATTATTTTTTAAACAAATCTTCTGATTTATGAAATAGTCATATCCTGGATTGAGGAATACAGAAGAGATAGGGAAATAAAGCCAGATTTTTATATTATCATTGGTCAAATGATTATTTTCTGAGCTTTAATGGCATACAATCTATTAAGGATAATTCAAACTTTTATCAATATTTTACTTTATTCAGTTTTGCATAGAAAATTAAGTTAAAAAATGTGACAATTTTACAGTAGCGAAAGGTTTGTAATTTCCACATAATATATAGTTTTACTTTAATATGAAATTTTTATAAAACATATTTGCTCTCAATTACCCTTTGAAAGAACATTTTCTGGGATTTTTTTCCTCGTTGATTTTCTTACTGATTGCCCTATAAGATGTAATCAAATGCTTTAGTGGTTCTGAAGATCATCTCTGATCTCTGAAGTCCCTTTAATAATTAATTCTTTTTAAACAAAGTTAGAATTCAACAACCCACAGCGAACCTGGATATTGTGGTTTATCAAAGAAACAAAGGGATTAGAGTTATTACCCTACTAGGTTATCTCTCACATTCCCTTGCTCACATCCCTCAGCGTTATGATTGGTAGGTCTCAGCCTCTCATCCTTGCAGGGAGGTTTCTGCTGGCGAAGGACGGCTGGTCACAAAGCTGTGTTGGATCATACTATGCCACTCCTCACAGTTACCAGTCTCGTGTGTTACCAGGCTTCACCCTCCTTCACACTCCTTCAGCGTCACCCTCTGTTCCTCTATATGTGTCTTCCCAACTTCACATCTCTCCTCAACTTTCAGGATCTTTTTTCCAGCCATTAGATTCACCACTTTCTTTCTAGGTCTCCTCTTTCCAGGACCACTTCTTTTTGGCGTACACTTCTTTTTGGTGTACACTTCTTTTGGGTTCTTATCCCTGGTTTCCCCAGCCTATCCAGACAGATTTTATGTGCATAGACACATACATGATCAGTTTCCTAACTGGGGTTTCTGTTTCATTTATTTTTATTGTTTGGAAGATTCAGGACAAGTTCCTTGATTTGCAACTATTTGTATAATTTTCCCTAATCCAGACTTTTTGAATTTTAAGGAGTGAAAGGGCAAAAGTCCTGCACCTAGGGAGGAACAACCTTATACACCAATATATGCTGAGGGCCAGTTGTCTGAAAAGAAGATTGTCAGAAAAAGACTTAGAGGTCCTGGTGGACCAAGCAAGTACCCTTGCAGTCAAAAAGATTAATGGTGTCCTGGGCTACATTAGGCAAAGTGTTGTCACTGGATTGAGTGAGGCGATCCTTCCCCTGTTCTCAGCACAGTTGAGGACACATCTGAAGTACAGTGTCTAGTTCTGGACTCCTCAGTACAAGACAGACAGAGGCAAATAGGAGTGAATCCAGCCCCAAGGATGATTAAATGAAAACAACTCTCTTCTATGATGAAAGATTGAGAATGCTGGGACTGTTCAACTTGGAGAAGAGAAAGCTTGGGCGGGTGGAGGTGGGTGGTAATGCTTGTGTCTTTGTATAAATACCTGGAGGGAGGTAAAAAGAAAGTGAAGCCAGGCTCTTCGCAGTGGTTTTCAGTGACAGCAAATGAAATAAACCAAAACATAGGAGGTTCCCTCTGACCATGAGAAAACACAGAAGCCGTGTGAATCAGGCTGAGCATTGATGTAGGTTAATCAGGGAGGTTGTGGAGTTTCCCTCCATTGAGGTATTCAAAAGCTGTCTGGACATGGTTCTGGGCAAGCGGCTCTACATTGCCCTGCTTTAGCAGAGCAGTTGGACTGGATGACCTTCAGATGTCCCTTCCAGCATCACCATTTTGTTACTTTACGATTCTGTGACTTTACACGATAGCTTTGTGTCTAAAGGTTAAGCTATTTTAATGTGAAAAAGAAAAAAAATGTTATTGCATTTTCTAAAAAAATCCCAAACCAAAACAAACAAACAAACAAACAAAAAAACCACCAAAAAATAAAGAGAATAAGTACTGCAGAAAACAATTCTGAAGCCTTAAGGGCATAAGAAGCAAGGATTTTTTTTTTTTTAGGTTTAGTCTATTTCTTACAAAGTTTTTGAAAAATTGTCAGATAAACATTTTTAAATAGAAGCAACTGTGATTAAAGGAGGGTATTTTAGTTTCCCTAATGTCCAAACCTATTTCAAGAATCTCAGAACTCATTTGTAAATATTTGAAAGAGCTATATAGCACTGAAAACAGAGACAGAGTGAGAATGTTAGGCCTGTTTAAATAATTGCATCTGATTACATTAAAGAGTGAAAAAATTGTTCAGTAACTAAGTGCAAAATTTTTAAAATGTCAAAATTTTACTGCTCTTGTTGAAAGCTCATCTTAGAAGGAAAGTAAATCAAAGTCTCATGTACACAGCCTGGAGAGGTCATATTGAAGTCTCTGCTCTGAAACATATTTCATGATTGCCAGACACTGTAAGAAATAGGAGGAAATGAATGAGACTCTCTGCCAGAATAGCTAGTATGCTGAATGTGATGAGGTAAGGTATGAAACAGTAGATTGAATGTTAAAATAGATTCTTGACCCTGTGTCACAAATATTACAGATGATCTCTAACACTGCATTGCTGGCCTAATTAATTATTTTAAGGAGCAATTGTATCCTACAGGCAAAGTCTCTCTGATTGAGCAGCTCTTATGAAATTCAACATTTCAGTAATTGTGTACTCTAATAAATAACATTTTCTTTGGAAAGTTTCCAACTACCTGCCTAATATTTATACAGGAAATTTACTTTTGTTATTTATTCCAGAAAAAAAGTCTAAACAAAACAACATAACAACACAAGAACGGTTTGAATTCCAGTACTTTTATATTAAATTCTGGCACTTGAAAGAAAAATTGTCAAAATTCTAGAAAGGCCAGAATAATATAAAATACCTAAAAAGAAGACAGGAGTCTTTGTCACCTTCATGAATCATAACTTTGAAGAAAATAATGCAGTATTCAGAACTGTAGGTTTTTTGTGTTTTCTTTTTCACTGGTCTAGAATTTTATTTTATTTTTTATTATCATCTTATTGAATATTAAAAGTAGCCTTGTATGTATAAATTATGTGTAAATATAAAGCCTGCAAATTTTAACACAGAATGTAAGTGGGTTATGTGAGGGCACTTATGAAGTATGAAGATGTAAGCTCTGCAATTGCAGCATTACTATTCGATTGGAGCTCTGTAATGCAGCTATTTAAGCCTGCAGATAGAAAGTTATTTGAATTATACAAAGGCCTACTAAAAAATTGGAGAACTGATGAAATTTTTTTTTTTCAGAAGTCATTCCAGAGTTAGTACTGAAGATGTATAACATGATTGTCTTGTCTTGTGTTTGTCTTGTACAAGTAAAACTATGAGGCTATTGTACAACTATTTGAAGAAGAGATTTCCTGAAATGTACAGGTAAGCAAGTGTGGCTGTACTTATCATTGCCTCTTTTCTGTTGCAGAAATTTCCATTCTACCGTTGAAAGCCATATGCTGGAATAAGATTTATTCAACAGGATGAATCACACAACACATAAATACAGAGGGCATATTAAAAATATTTAGTGGAGTAACATTTTGTTTCCTTTTGCATTTCATTTTTAGACACTGGGAAATTCTTTTCCACTTTTGACAGGGGGTTGGGCCTACGGCCATACTATCCTGAGATAACTGACCCAGCCGGGAAATCCTTTCCCAAAGTATTTCATGCCCTACTTCTTCTTAAAATAAGACAGAACACTTAGATCACTTCAGGAAAAGAAGAAGCATCTTTCTGCAGGAGTGTAGAAATAAGGCAAGTCTTTGCTGTGTGAACAAACATTTATATTCTGGAAAGTCAATGGTTCTAAACTGAAGTTCTAAATTGACTTATATGCAATATCCTGAGTTTCTTTAAAAGGGAGTTTCAAATGTTGGAAAGTCTGTGAATACAGCTCTTTGCGATTAATTTCTTAAAATCTCAAAGTTTGTTTTGAATAATATTACCTGAAGAATTTAATGATTTAATTTCACATTCTTCTTTCATATTTATGTATCATTTATTTCTTCATACAACCATAGTCTTCCTGTAGAGATATGTATAGAAGATAGAAAGACAGAAGTACACTGCAGGCTTTATGCTACTTCAGAGACTAGTAACGGATGAATTCTGAAATAAAAGGATGAATTGGAACATCTTTCATAAAAAATCAACAAAATAGTTCAATCATCAATTGTTGAGTGACATGGTTTAGTATAATGGGTTAGGAGCTATCATCTGCTGACAGGTCATAGCACCTTTTTTCTTTAGTTGCCAATATATCTTAAAGCTTTTATGTGCTGTAAAATCTTTTGCAGAGTTGTCAAAACAATGTCAATGTCTGAGCACAGTTTTGGTCGAGTGATCTCTACCTCTCATCCTTCTCAAATGAGTCCTATACTCTGGCACTGGTAAGAAGTGTTGAAAAACTAAACCACAAAAAATTCAGATGGGTGTTTGGAATTTCTGAAGTGCCTCACTACCATCAACATAAAGGGAGCTGCTCCAGGCTAATCATTTCTCAGTATACTGATACCATTATGGTGTAAAAGCAAAGCCTCCAGCTAAAACAATTCTGAAGCTCTTTTGCTGACACGGATAAGCGGTATTTCTAAACAAGAAGACAAAAGAATAGAACAAATCTTCACTACTCTGTTGTCATAATTTCCTTCTTTCCACCAGCTTTTGGCAGCTTTAGTTTCAAAAGCTTTCATACCTGGATTACATACCTGAAGATTTTGTCTAATCACTTTTCAGAAGTGATTTGTATCAGTGACCTTCCTAGCATCTTGACAAAAGGAAATCTGGGTTTTTGAATTAGGTTGTTTAACGATGATCTCATTGCATGTTGTTGTATGATTCAGTGTACAGACTACTTCTTTGGTGAGAGAGCTGTAGTTGAAAAAGCACTTAGGTGTGTAGAAGGTAGGAAGCAACTGCATGAACTTCCTATCTGTGGTTTTGCTCAATATGTATGAATGCTTCCTATATTCTTTAGTATTTCTAAAAATGATTCTACATACTTTACATATTTTTCCAAATTTTGGTTTGCATGGTTTCAGCTGAAGGCCCAGAAAAGTCTACTTTATTTTATTTAATACTAAATACCTGTGATGCAAAGAAAACAATGGTTCCATCTCTAGAGACTTTCATAAGACACCACAGTGTAAGTGTGGATGGATCTGACTCCTTCAAGCCTGTCTTCTCAGTTACCTAACCAATTAATTATTCTGATTAAACTACTTGTAGTGAAAATTAGTTTGGGTGGGGTTTTCTGTTGGTTTTGGTTGGTTGGTTTAGTTTTTGGTGGTTTTTTTCTGTTTGTTTTTTTTGAATATTAATTCCCTGAAGAGCAAATATCTAACCATGACTTAACTTGTCATCAAAAAGAGGAAATCTTAATGGGATGCCAAAGATCCTAAGGGTTAAGGCAGCCATAAGATATGGGAAGATCAAGCTTTTGGTAGATTTTCACTCTGTTGAACTCCCTATCCTCCAATAAGTACCTGAAATACTTCACTATTTGTTGTTTGCTATATTTGGTGGTTTTTTACTATGCTAGTCATATGACAGATGTAAACCCAGTCATTTTAGGAATTCTGGAAATTGTGTTTGCATCCCAAAATCTGTTGGTGAATACTGAAATGTTTTGCAGGATGTCTATGTATTATAATGTATGTATTTCCCCACACATTCCTCCAGCTTCTCACTGTATCAGTAAACCAAACGTGAACATCCCATATTGGGATTTATAAAATATTTTCTAAGTGCATATAAATATTTTCTAATGTGCATATAAAACTATTATAAATTAAAATTTGCACCAGTTAAAACAAATAAAAATTATGAAGCTGGATTTAATTTTTTCCATATATGTACATATATATGTGTGCATATATATATATATACATATGCCCATGGAAAAATGTGTTGTGTCTATGTGTGAGCATAACTCCTTAAAACCTTTTAACTGTCGTAAGGCTGAATAATCTGCTGAAAAGCAGTTTTAATGATTTTTTTTTCAATGAAGTTCTAATTCATTAACTTATTATTCACTTTATTGAAGAATAAAATCAGTTCCCAAAGCATGACTAAAACATAAGGTGGAATGATAAATTGTGAATGAATACATAGTTCAGGATGTTTATGTCCTTTCAAAGTTACTGAATGAAAATTAATCCAGGTTCCATTGTTGAGCAGCTGTTTTTGACCCCCAAGAGAGCTGCAAATACTGTAGTCAGTAATAGCACAAGAACCAAAAACATTTTCAAGTGTTAAATCAGACAAGTAGATTTTCAGTTTAGCCCCAAAGCTAGCAAGTGATATTTTACAACTGAAAGAAAAACTCCCTTCCAGGCATAGAAATCTCCAGTCAAGGAAAAAGACATGGTTTCAGGACTAAAAGCTCAAGAGAATACATGATGACAGTCTAACAGCTGAGTTGAAGTTCTCAGTTAGCGATTAAACTCAAAATTGAATGATGGTGGCATTTTTTTAGTTTGTTTTTCTTGCAAGACTAAATTGACTCTTTAAATTAAAAGCATATGACAAAAAGCACAATATGAACTATTCTGTTTTCCAGTTATATGGAATGAGAAAAAATGCTTAACTTCTTTGAATAGGCCTTGAGATTAAAGCTGGATAAAAAAATTCTCAGAAAATGCCAATATTTCAGGTTAAATCATATCATATTCAGATTAAATCATATCAAGAATTCATATGGAAATCAACAAGCCAAATCATTCAATGTTCTTAGTCTTCCAAAAAAACCTAGAGTGATTTTCCCAGGCTCCTACAGCTTATTTTACAAATATCTGCTGAGTTGTCTGTCTCCAATCCTGTGCACACCACAGCTGTTCCTCCTTTGAACCAGCCAGAAAGACTGCCACGTTGATGAGGAAAGCAGCTCTCTTACCCAACCAACAGGCAGAGGTCCCAGCAAGGCAGACAGTAGCATATCCACTCCGTCAGGGCACTGGATTGACCAGGTTTGCAGGGCAATCTGGTATTTAGCTAAATGCATTTCAGAGGTGAAATGCCTGTGAACTTCAAGGTTTCCTTGGCAACTGGCTTTGTTGTCTCCTGGTCTGGAGATTTAACTAAGCTTCTCCCAAGTTTCCAGATGGCTAGAACTCGCTTCTCACATATCTGTCCACCTCCTTGCCAGGCTGGCTGGAGTATTGACATCCCAAAAATGTAAAAATAGTTTTCCTGGAAGCAGCTAAATTCTAGTAGCAGCTCTAGGAGCTACTGTCTGGTGATTGAATGCTCCCCTTGCTTACTCACAGAGCTCACTTAGCTACTCTGCTGGTTTGCAGAAACCTAGGAAGAAAGCAATTCATTAAAGAACAGCTGGAGAAATTTGGAAACCCAGTGCAATCCATTGGGATTTCAGTTCTGCTAAAAAAAACCCATTACTTTTCAACTTTTCATATTTTAAACCAGCCCTTTGTAAATGTTACAAATATTTTGCAGGTCAGACATTCTGTTTCTTAGGCAGATCATGCCAGCACAAACTTATTAACGGCTTCAGATATATTTTCTTGGAGAGAGGAAGCGGGAGGGGGGAAGTTTCAAAGTTTCAATCTTTTTTCTTTTTTTTTTTTAATTAGTATCAATTATGTAATTAGCTGTTTGCACTGGTGAGAGTTACTGATTTTTCAGTAAATTCACTTACTGATAATTCTGCTTATTTTTAGCAGTCATTCTGGTATGGATTAAGACAAACATCCTAATCCTCACAATTTTATTTTCTTTCACCCTCTTTTAGACAAAATTTTTGTTTAAGATTCTTACTCTATCAGTAAACCAGGATTTACTGTCGCTGCAACTGGTTACCACTGTGTGGTTACTGATTCTTTTCCTCTCGCCCATGAGTACTAAAGTGCTGGATATTCTGATTTTATGGCCAGAGGTCTTAGAAGTCTTACCAATCTTAACTATACTACCCAGCCTGTGCCGCCTGAAGTCTGGTGCACTCCAGGTCTTAATTCTAAGTGCCTATATCACTATATTTAATCAGCTGTCTGAACTCGGGTTGCCTGCTAGTGGAACCTTTCTTTTTATCTGCTTCACTTGCTACTGTAACTCCTTTCTGGGAGAGACACCAAGATGCTTTATCTAGCCATCACTAATCATAAGGTGGTTCTCTAAGGCCAAATGAATACATCTAGGGAACATAAACATCTGCTCAAGTGTTCTGATAAGCTCAGCAGCTCTTTCCCTCTATTGATTATGACTTCAGATAGCATTTGCTGAGATGAGTGCTAGGTTGAATGACTTGTCCCAGAGCTCATAGAAGATACAAGTGCAAGATGCACCTTATTGCTTGTAAATTGAAGTCTTAATTATAATCCATCTTTGCACTTCGTCTCTGTATTTTTTCCTGTCTCTGTGTTCTCTTACTAGTCCTTCTTACTTTCAACTTCTTCAATTAAGTGTATTCAATATAAAGAGACAATAACTTCCTTAGAGTCTTTAGGCAAACCCTAGAGTCATTAGATAAACATTTTCAATGATTATTGAAACATGGTAAGGCTGTTAATCTCTTAACTTCTAATAGTATGCATCTCCCTAGTTAGTTTCCCAGGACAAAATTAGTTTTCATTGTTCCAAATGCTCACATGTTTAATTTGTTCACTGCTTCACTGACATGTAACAATGGTCTCAGACAGAAACTCCAACAATCTTCTTGCCTCTGAAATTCTGATATATACTCTTGTCTGTGAAAAGTAATGTCCTAGCAGAATGTGTATAATTTAAAACAAAAACCTAGGTGGCAGAAAAAAAACCCAAAACATTCAGGCCAGGATACTGTAGCAAAGATCCAAAATTTTATTTTTATCTACTATTCAAGCATGTGCCAAAATAACTTATTTGACTTAATGATTTCTTTAAACATTAAAAACCAGTTTGTGTATCTGTCAGAAATATAAATTGTGATGAAATCTAGATGGGAGAAATAAGAAATGTTAACAGAACTAATACTATCTTTGTTACAAAATTTTCCACATTTGAAATATACCTTTTTAAAAATCAAATCAAAACAAAAACTGGAGAGACTTTGTGTATGTGTTTTACAATGCATACATACTTTCATAGATTTTCACTTAAAACAAATATGTCTTAACATCCCTCCCCAAAAAGTCATCAATTTTTTTTTAATCATCACAAAATTCAATGTTTCCCCTTTCACAACCATCTGGGACTTCGCCTGACTAAACTAAATATTCATTTAGAAAAAATTCATTCTTGGTAAAGAGATCCATAACCCTTCCCCTATCCAGTGATGTAGCTACTCCTTCATAAAGGGCGACTAAGTTGGTCAGACAGGACTGGCCCTTGGTGGAACTGTGCCTGAGGTCCAGAATCATCTCCTTAGCATAAGTTCTGGGAGGATCTGTTCCATGATCTTCCCTAGCACAGAAGTGAGGATGATAGGTTAGTAGTTCCCAGGGTCCTCCTTTTTGCTCTTTTTAAATATGGGTGCAATGTTTTCATCTTAAAATATTACTGAAAAAATTATGATGAGTGGTATGAATTTTATGATGCTAATTTTATTCTTCCTAATAACAGGAAAGGTTATCAATTGAATATGTTTATTCATGTAGTAATTCATCCTCTCAGAATAAACATATTAAAACTGTTTCTAGATGAAGATTAAAAAATCTATTCCTTTAAGATTTTATTTCCTGAACATGTGAAGAAATTTCACTGGTTCTAGCAACGGTAATTAATTACCACACACGTAATTGTCACTGTCATATGTTATTGAAACATGTATCTGCAAGGTGTAGATTTTCTTATAAATAACAATATTTCCTGTTTAAGAAAACATCCCATCACTAGCTCTCATAAGGACACATAAGTGCAGCCTCATCATTTTATGTGCAAGGAATTTTTTTGCCTAATCTTGAGAACCCTCTCTTGAATACTAGTAACTAGTTGTCCAATAAAATTATTTTACTTTTTAAGAAACTCTACAGATATTAGTCAGACTGGCACACACTCCATCAGAAAGAGTAATAGAATCATAGAGTGGTTTTGGTTAGAAGGGACCTAAGATCATCATGGGCCTTTAAGACTGCCAGTGTTGCGGCATCCACAACTTCTCTGAGCAACTTGTTCCAGAGCCTCACCACCCTTACAGTAAAGAATTTCTACCTGACACCTAATCTAAACCTTCTCTCTTTCAACTTGAAGCCATTTCTCCTTGTCCTAGTACTGCAGTTTCTGACGAAGAGTCCCTCTCCATCTTTCCTGTAAGTCCCCTTCAGGTACTGGAAGGATCCTTTGAGATCTCCACACAATCTTCTCTTTTCCAGGCTGAACAACCCCAACTTTCTCAGACTGTCTTCACAGGGTAGGTGTTCTAGTCCCCTTATCAGCTTTGTGGCCCTCATCTGGACTTCCTCCAGCAGTTCTGTGTCTTTATTATGTCGGGGGCACTAGAGCTTTACACAATATTCCTGGTGAGATCCCTTGAGAGCAGAGGGGGAGGATCACCTCCCTTGACCTGCTGGCCACACTCCTTTTGTGTGCCTAAGATACAGTTGGCTTTCTCAGCTGCCTGCACACACTGCTGGCTCATGTCCAGTTTTTCATCAGCCAAAAGACAACGAAGAAACTACAAGATAGACCTTTCTATAACCCTGGGTCACAAATTAAACTGATGAAGCATAAAGCATATGGGATACCTAGCATCCCTAGAACATTTTCAGATCACTAAGTCTTAGCTCAAGATAAAATACAGACTCCATTTTTCTTGTCTTAATTTGAAAAATAAAGGTAAGGATGTAGAGAACAAAGTAACAAATAATTGTATATTGTTGGCGGCTTACTGGAAGTTCTTGAGACAATGGGAAAAGAAATACAGCTTTGTATCTTATTTAATAGTAAAATACTTGTGTTTCTATGAGATTATTAAAACTATTCAATAACTGCAGTGTTGTAGCTGTGGAACAAATAGATGTCAATGTATTTCTTTTGGTCTTAGATGCTTGGAGGATTTATTCACCTGGTTTTATTTTTCAAAATAATTTTTCAAATTATTTTTCAGAATGAGTTTAACAAATTTACAGATCTGATTAGGAGTATTTTACATTTATCCTAAAGAGGTATAAGGACTCCAGTAGGAGTAAAATAACACAGAATCAGGTTCCTCTTGGACAAAATGAACCATAGGATTAATAAAGTCTGATGCTGTACATTATGCATGGAAGTCTAATCTTCAACAATTTGTCTATGTTTACAATTAACTAGTAATCTAAAGAATCCTCTGGAATGAAAAATATATTTTTTACAAAATTACTGATCATCCAACAAAAATTAAATAATCATAACAGGTCACAAAGAATGCCTTGCTTTACACCTAGGAGTAGAAATGAAGTAACAAAGCAAACCTTATCCCCCAGATTTCCTTATAAGAAGGACACCTCTAACAGGCAGAAAAATTAGCACTAGCATAAAGTTCTCTTTTCAAACAGTTTTCTGGGAAATGATGTAATTTCCTATATTATATCTATGTCTCATGCCTTGCCAGTTCCAAATGTCAATGCACTATTGCTACCAGGACACACCCCAACAATCTCCTGGCCTTACAGAGTCTGTCTGCAGGTACAGGCAGTCTTAAGAATGATTCCCTATTTTCCACAAGACAGATTAATCTCCTCTGATGAATGAAACAAAATCACAAATATGTCTCTGATGTCAATCTCCACAAATTTTACATTGTTCTGAGTACTGCCCTTTGAAATGAGAACATCTTAGTCTGAGAGCACTAAGATATTCTGGTCTGATTACAATATTTTCTAAATATAAGAAAGCACAAGATATAGTGAGTGATACAAATGCTCACAACACCTAAATGATGGCTCATGGTGGTAAATCAACTTACTATGGAGATTAGTTTTCACCTGTGCTAGAGGCAGCTGAGTAAGTCTAAGTCACATTGACTACCCCACTAAATAATTGTTGACTGTAATGGGAGCTCACCCACACATGTGGAAACATGGGTTTTACTGTCGTAATCTTGAAATTAATTATCCCATTATAGATTCTAAAACTGACTTCTGGAAAGCCAAGAAAAGAAAATAAATGGCTGTTTTTTTGCCTGGAGTCATGTGATGGGTAAGTGTAAAATTTAGAAACAGTTATGAAATTTTTTTGTTCCATGCAGTTATAATGACCTTTCATCATTTACTGTAATAGTACTGAATGCCATTTTGAATGTTTGTCTTCAGTTTGTATTTTGTTTGTTCATAACATGAACTAAACCGTAGTAAGCCCCATCTTTGGAAACTGTTGAACTGAAACTATACTAATAGCTCACAACAGATTTTGAGTGAGGTTCTATATCTAAACCCCAATAATTTTCTCACTCTTTGAAACAGCAGGGGAACCAGTACAGGATGTCAAAAGAGAAGTATGGAAATGAGTGAAAATACATCCTCTGAAGGCCTCTGAACTATTTTTAGTTCTTTCTGCCAGGGGCTGCAATCAAACAATGCACAATGAATATTCATTATGGAGCTGAGTAATCGATTCTATTATTTGCTTTTATAGACTTTGCAAAATTAAGTTCAGAAGAGAAAGACACATCTGGTTGGATGATGGAGCAATGTCTTTCCAACTCTTTCACTTCCAAAGTGCTGACAGAGACAGTATTCAGGACATAAAACATTCCTCAACTGTTCAAAAACTAACATGAAAGACCAATTTTCCTGTTGTAAATAACTTATAATTTTCTTTTCTGACAGCAATAGAAATGTGCATATTTAGGTTATCAAATGTTTGATCCTTAGTAATTTCTTCGATTGAGGCATATTCTGTATAAAATGCCCTGATTTACATCATCTTCAAGTTATTTTTATTTACAATCACTTTCATGTTACTCTTACATGACAGCTATTACTCTAATGAAAACTGTAGAGACTAAGTCTTGACAGGTTTATTAAAAAAAAAGTGAAGAAAAAGGTAGTGTAAAAATTGTATTTCAGTCTGGCAAGAAGCTGAAAAGCAGAAAGAGATTTATTTTTTTTAATTTTATTGCTACTGGTTACCTCAGCTGTGAGCATGTGAACGGCTTCTTTTTCATGTTCTTGTAACTGTGAGCCAAACTGTCATGGGAAACCATCTTAAACATTTTACTTATCCAAAAGTACCAAAGCATCCAGAACCTTCTTTAATGTTACAGGTCTGATGGGAGTAGAATTCTTTCAAAATATTATTTTCCACCTGTGTTCTCTAACTTTTTGAATATTAATCCAAATCCCAGTGTGCTTTAATTGCTGCAATGTCAGTGTCAGTTTAAGAGCTTTCTATTCAGCATGACTTTTCCTGTATAGTTTCCCTCACTTTTAGACATTATTCACAGTAATAAAGGCAATTTATGTGACTGTTTTGTTTAACAGCAAATGGGTATTATTAATTCATGGTCTGTAATACTAGGCTGGAATCTCATAAACACACAACAGAGAAGGCTGGTACTAACAAATATTTACATTAAAATTATTAGGTGATTCATAACAACAGTGCATATAGAATTTGATTGGTATTTCTTCCTATAGTTAAGGCATCACAGAACATAATTAATAATACTTAAAAATACCACCTCCATAATCTAAAAATTATTCAGGATGTTCTTTGCCTATGAGTGAAAATAACTTTTGAATATAAATGTCCTAGTTTCTGTTTAATCAGCAAACAGTTCCATAACACACACACAGTGATACAGACAGTTTTCCAGTTTACATCTTTATGCACTCACGTGCCTCTGTAGAAAAATCTAGAAAAAAATTGCTGAGGCAATTTAAGGAGTTATATGATTTTTTGAAGAAAACCAAAATCTTTCATTAAACCTTTGTGTTCCCACTGTAGAAGTTTGTTTACTTCTTTATTTTGTTACTTTCTTTGAATGAAGACTGCAATTATATGTTCTTAACTTTGAGAGTGGTCAATTTGCAGATGTTTTTAAAATGGGAGCAATGAAGTGTAACCAGTATTTCTCTATAGGCTTGACAATAGAATATATGAAATCAGTAGATAGGGAAGAAAGGAAATAGTCAACAGAGATTTCATGCTTCTTTTTCTTGGTTTATTGTGTGGAATGGAAGCTCTTTTTTTTTTTTTTTAAACAAAACAAACCAAACCAGTTTTTGTATTAATTTTTGAAGTTTCTCTCCCCTACCAGCAGGAAAAAACAAAAGCTATTGGAAATGCTGTCTTTTGAACAATGGGTAAGTGCTTTAAAGTTTAGTCTCCACAGGTAAGTAATAAATAGGCTTTTGAGCCTTCTATTCAATTTTTTTTATAAGGATAGTGAAATTGTGTGATCAAGAGCAAAACTAATCTTTGATAACATAATATAAAGGATGTAGGCAGTTTTGGCTCTGTATCAGATAAACATTTACTGTGGGAATCCATATAAATCAGAGAAATCACTGTTTGTGAGTCTTGGCCCTGGACATGCTTAATCAGCCAGAATTTTCTATTAATGAATTTTGAATAGGCATGACAAAACTAATTACTTCAAAGATGGGCAAAGAATTTTGGCAGGAAAAGACGTGACACTTTATAATGGTAAATAATATCTCTCCTTCGCAATGCGCAACATGGCTGTACTATGTATAGTGCATATGAAAAAGGAATGGGTTATGCATTACGTTCATCAAATAAGAATTATAATGTAAGGATTTCTCACACTTCTTAAGTCTCCTAGTTATTCTTAACAAATTTATAGGACTGATCTCATGATTTCACGTTTGGGTTTTTGGTTTACGTCTGTTTGCTTCTTTTGTGGCTAAGATTTTTTGGTTTGGTTTGTTTTCAACTACAGTAGAGGTTAATTCAAGGAGAACAATGATAGATGAGAGAATAAAGCACTCTTCATGATTTGTTGCAAGACTATTGTAGACTGCTCATCTTAGCTTTACCTCTCATTTGAGTCCAAATTCTTCTAGGTCATCTTTGCTTTTAAATACAATGTAAATTATTAACATAATTAACATAAATTATTAACCATAAATTATTAACCAACACGTTCTTGAGGATTAAACAAATCATATGGATTGTGTTCTATAGAGTTATTTTCCTTAATTTCTTAGTGCTTTTACTCCCAGTCTGTAGTTGAAGGATATCAGTATTTTCTTTACATTATTTAATCACATTTCAGGTTTGAGAAGGGGAGTAACAACATAGTAAAAGGTAGAATTTACATGGGATTTGAATTGATTATGATCTCACTTGACATTTCGAAGATACGGCATATGAAACATTAAATAATAGTTCTGATAATAATTATTATTATCCAAAGCCACTAGAGGATTTTGTACAAGAACTTTTTTTTTTTTGTATAAGTACCCAGTTCCCTTTCTTGTATTTAAATTGTTAGAACATATCATTTCCTCTTTTGTAGGCTCATAATTACATTCCAAAGTAACCAAACATAAGGTCTGCAACATTTATGGTGCTGTTCTTTGTATTTGTAGAACAGCATTGATAACACACCAATCTCTTGGCTGGCATGGAGCTGTACTCACAGACCATCAAGGCTGTATTTCTAACAGTCCTTCCCCAACAAGGAGAGGCTGGGGGTGGACAAGAGGTTGGGAATGGACACTGCTGGGACAGCTGACCCAAACTGACCAAAGGGATATTCCATACCCTAAGAAGGGGGAAAAATTATTATAAAGGTCTTTCTTTTCCAAATCAACCATGAAGCTTGGCCCCCTTTCCCTTAGCTTTTATTGTTGAGCTGATGTCATAGGGTATGGAATAGCCTTTAAGATTTATTAAAGATTGCCTGAAGATTTATTACATTCTGAAGTCTTGCTTTAACATTAAAGATTATTGTTAAAGATCATTACCTTTCAGTTTTGCTTGCAAAATGTGTTTCTGATACAGTATTTCATGTGTATTTTCTTGGTCTGAGAGTGATCTTGTCTATGATACTGTATGAGAGAAGCAAGAATTCATCTTACTTAATTTTAGCAATATGAAGGTTGAGTCCTCCTCTGAGCAGTGTGACTTGGTTCCCTAGATCCCAGCGGAATGAGGAAAGGACAATGTTTTCTATCTCTCATGCGCAGCGGTAGAATAGGGAACCTCTCTCTCCCCATGAAACACATAGAATTGTCACTTTTAGGTGATTCCTTCCAGTCATCTTGTGTTACATTGGAAACATGTGATGGAAGTGTCAAATTAAGCCCATCTGTGGAACTCCAAAGTAAAAACCAGAAGTACTAGCAACTGTTTGTAAAGAACGAAAGAAATCGAAAAATAAACATTTGTTCATAAGAGATGTAGCTAGGAAAAAGCCTGTAGACAAATTATAAAATGTGTATCTGACATGCATTTTATTTTTGAAGACATAATTTCTCTTCATATTGTAATACACATTATAGTTTATATTCAAAATATTCTGCTTATAAATGATAATAAAAGTCTTGCACTTCCTCCCAAGCTCCCTTTCCTGTCATTTAAGGGAAAACTGAAGTAAATGCTAAATAATCCCATTTTCTCCTCTTCATCCTATCAAAAACGATCCTTTCTTCAATTTTCCTTTTAGTCTTATTTTCTGTCTTCTACAGTTATGTTGCAAGAAACCCTTAATTACTACTCCCTATAGTTCTATTTCAATATATTTTACTTCTCTAGTTATCCTAAAAAAAATGCTCTCACTTATAGATTTCTCATTTTTCCTCCTTACCAGACTTAGCTAAGTAATTGCAAGATAAAGTACAGTCTTAAGAAAAGGGTATTGTAGTTTGACCCCAGTCAAGTACTAGGACAAAAATTAACTCTATTCCAGAAAAAAACAGGATAGCAATGTAAAAGAATTAGAAATGTTAGGCATTGAGATACTACAGTCTGCAGTAAATGGTGATGGTAAGTAGCTATTTCAATCTCCATATAATAGCAATGTAAGGAAGTTATATCTCTTAATTTTGTGGGGGGAAAATCAGTGGCACATAATAAAGGCAATTTCAGTTTAACAAATTTAGGGATTACACATTCGTAACATCACAACTCCTTTTTCCCCAACCAGTTGATAGGAATGCATATTCATGTAATGGATATAAAGGCTCTTTTATTTCCAGTTATAAATCTACAGGTAATACAATGTCCACTATGGAATAAAAAGTATTTTCAATTCACTAGAGAGACTTTATTTTATAAAAGAAACAAACAAAAACTCTCCACCAAACCAAAAACAAACTCTGCAGCTCATGTTAGTTTTCTAAACACTGCACTTGAAATTTTTTAACAGGAAAATATGAAATCTTTTTTCCTGACATTAATGTCATAATAGTTAAAATTCTATTAGACTTTAAATTCCAAATCTCAATTTGTATCTGTTTTTTACTTGGTTCTAGCATCTTTTATTCTGCTAGGACAAAACTCTGAAACACTATTAGTACATGCAGAAATTATAGGTAATCAGTTGTGATGTTCTGAATGGAAATTAATTTTTATTTTAAAAGAGGTTTATTTTATATTTTTGAGTGTGATACATTTTCACAAGTTTCTTACCATAGCTGCTGTTACAGTGAAATGAACATTAATGACCATGAACATTAACACAATTGTTAATTTTAATTCTTATATTAAAATAGAAAGAATTTCAGTATGCATAAGAACTTGAGTACAGTCAAATATTTTGATAGTTCATCAACAAGTTTTAGACATTTCCATGTTTACCTTGTCTTGATTTTCTGATGACTCCTAATTAAAGGACAAAATTATTTAAGACTTACCAAAATTTTCACTTTACTGACACTGACTAGTAGTTACAAAGAAGGTCACACTCATGGGATGAGCTCTCTGAAACTTTTCCTTAGGAGAGAGATCACACAATTCTATACAGCCGCGTAAAGGTCTGATTCAGTCCAGTTTGCAGTGTTCATTTTCTTTATTAGAGGTGATAATGGCCTGATGTAATTGAAGGAAAAAAAAACTTTTGTGCCATGAGTAAGAATAAATTAAACACTAATCTGAATATAAATTACTTTAAGATTACTTAGACAAGCTCTCCAGTGTTTTGCTCATCAGGAGTTGCTCATCTGGCCTTTGCTGAATCTGATGATTCTCGTCCCTTAACTTTCAGTTTAAACTCCTGTTCATTACACAGCACTGATATTTAGTTTCTGATTCTCTGTACTTTCATTTAATCTTTAAACTCAAATAGGCTGATTAATTACCACAAGATTGCTACTACTTCAACCATTGTAAATAGGAGAGCAGTTAGTCTTTCTCCAGATCTCTCTGAAACACTCTTTTCTATGACAAGAAAGCAAAATAATTTAACTTACTGTTCACATGTGTAGTAGGTAAACACTTTTACCTAGGTAAAATTTTACTAGGTAAATCACTTTTTATCAAGAACAGCTTTTTATTCCTTGATATAGGGTTCAAAACTTCTGAGAAAAACCTTTTCCACAAAAGAATTCACCAGACAATTACAATGAATTGGGAATACAGCTCAAATGTATGTATTAGGATTGAGTTTAGAAAGGGATTCTGTGAAATTACTTTGGTGACCCTATTTGTGAGATCAAAGAAAAAGTGCACAAAGACTGGAGTACTTGAAGTAAATGGAAGATTTCCAAATTCCAGTATTTTGGACCTCTGTCTATGATTAACTAATCAAATTTTGCACTGAATGAGATGGAGGTCAACTGTCAAGTGGGGATCCAGGTGTCTCCAGGTTTAAGACTAACATCCTTCCAAGATCATGAGTGGCACAAAACCTCGAGCCTAGATCATTTGTTTTTTCCTTTGCATGTGAAAACATCTGTTTTGGCCCTTTCCTGGAAAGACCAGTCGTTTTCATGAGCCATTCCCTGTCACAGACCCTGAGCACTTTATGAGTCATCTTCTCTACTTTAAAAAAGCTCTGCTGCTGAGTTATCAAGTCATCTCTGGAAACAGTGTTCCCTCCTTTGGAAGTTAAGAGAGCTTTGATCTGCAAAGTGCTGATGATTATAATGAACACTAAAATATATATATATATATACTTATACATGCATATGTGTGTATATTTGTTTGCTTGCATACCTGTAGATAATATGCAGTGATCATTATTATTAAACTTTAGTAATATTTTAGACATCAGAAATATATAAGGAGTTCCTTAGTAAAATTATTTTAGTAGGAAAAATAAATCACACCGGCTACAAAAGCTGAAATAAAACAGCAAGCATGATATGAAACACATATAAAAGTAATGTTGGCTGGAACCTAAGTGACAAAGAAAAACTTAATTGTGTACACTGATATGTGTGGGAGCATATGCATGAAGTTTTGGAGGAATTAGAAAAGAATTAAGTTCTGGAAGTATGCGAAGACTCTTCCAGCACTCAGTTTTGCTGGTACGCACCCTGATCTTCCCAAGCACACAATATTCATAAACTATTTCCTGTACCCATCTCTTGAAGTCTGGTCAGATTAACTATGAGCTAAAGTTTATGCTCTCAAGCAGCCCTGGGGCTTAGCTTCCAGCAATCCTTTACAGTTAGCACATTAGTCATCTTCAACTGGAGATGAACTTGAAAAACAGCCAAAATATCTTCCAAATACTAGCCAGATGTAGAACTGCCACAGGTTCTACTCATGGGGAAAATGTCACCATATCTGTTAATCAGCATTCTATTTCAGCTGAATCTCTTTTGACAACAATGTTTCTGACTGAGGACAGTATTCAGGCACAGTATGAGAAACCCGGTGTCCCAGTGCAAGTGTATACGTTATGTCATGTTATACCTGACCTCAGCCAGTCAAATGCAACGTTTTCAGCCTTCGCCTCCCTTTCATAAATTCAAACTTTCTGCAAACTCCTTCAATCTTTCTTTAAATTTCACGTCTTTAGACAGAAGTATTTTTTAGACTTACCTTATCAGTACCACAGTGTGTTTACATGTCAGAAAGAAATAGCATAAAAATAAGTTCTACTCATTTGTGACAGGCAAATATTTTAATTTTCATTAGTTTTGACATGACTTAGTTTGCCATTGGTTATACACATTTACAAGTTGTATTTTATTAGGACATCAAATCACGTTGCAAAGAATTAGAATTTGTCACATACTATTACTGTTACATTCTGACAGGACTTGCTTCTGTCTAAACATAATAAGAAGTTAGTAAACTTGAATTTTATGTGTTTTGTATGTACCTTCAGCTCCCAAAAGTGGGGGGGGGGGGGGNNNTCCCCAAAAGGGGGGGGGGGGGGAGGGGTTAGGGATAGTGGGAGATGGAGGGTGAGTTGGTGAGTTTGTTGTTGATCAACTGAACAGATAACTGTTAATGAATGTTTAGGCACCAGATGGTATATTCTGTTGCACGAAATCTTTGAATTTTTTTTTTCTCATTATATTCTGGCTTTTAAAAATCCAATTATTACAACCTTTAATAAAATGTATAAACTCCAAAATGCAGAATTCACTAGTGGCCTAATCCTGTGCCACTTAAGTAATTAGAGACTTTGTCACTACCTTCAACTGCTGGTTTTCTGTCAATAAAAATGTTCAAGCTCTACTGCACTTCACTATGGTTTGTGTAATGTATTTCATGCAGAGTTTACTCTGACTGTTTCATAAAGTAACATGATAGGATTTCAATGCTAACTGACATGCATACTGAGAAAAAAAATTAAAAAGGATAAATTAGACATGTTATAAGGAAACAGTGGAAGTACATTGGTCTAATGATTCCTTTCACATCCACTTTTCCATTTGAAGCAGAGTTCAAATATCATGAGACTTAGAAGAAATTACTAATCTACACTAATATTTATTACAGCGTGTATAGGCCCTCTCATTTTAACCTAAAAAAAAAAAAGAAAATAAGAGAAAATAAAAAGTTTGTACTAATGAATTTATGGACTAACATGCAATTAGACACACAATTAAATATATAAATAGTTGTTTAACAAAATCTTTTTTCACAGGCACAGTTTCCTACTGCTTTAGTAAGAGCTTTTTGCTAGTGGTAATGAATATATACTGCTCAAAAGGTGCATCTAAACAGGAATTTTGCTTGCAAATCTATTTGTTATTTTATTGTTAAGTAGTTGCAATCTAATTAACTACTCTTTAATACTTTTTTTAACCTGTTGGTAAGGGTTTAATATTGATTTACAATAATATTTCCCCAGAAAATATTAATTGCACATAAATGATGTATATTAATTTTCTACAAATTATATATTAAAATATATACATATAAAGAACATAAAAATGTAACTCTGTCATTCATCAAAGTGCCATCAGAATCAAAGCAAGTTCATCTCTCTTCATCTTAACAAAAGAGCTCTTTACATTTATTTTAAGGCATCTTTTGTTATGGTGATATATTATGAATGTTTTCTTTACCCAACACCTAATTGATCCCCACTACCACTGTTTTAGGAAACTACTAAACTCTTTCAGTATAATTTTTACAAAGAGATTTAACAAATGTTTACCTAAATACATGTTTACATGATTTTGTATGACCTGTCAAGATTAATATTTTCATGATGATCTGTTTTATATGCATCCAGTTACACCCAGTCTGCTTTAAAAAGTCTTCTTTATTTTGGTTTTTTTTTTCTGATTGGTGTGGTGAGTTGACTTTGGGTGGCTGCTGAGTGTCCACTGAGCCACTTGCTCAGTGATGTGCTCCTCTGCAAGACAGCAGAGAAATTAAGATCAAAGTCTCATGGATCAAGATAAAGACTATTTAATGAAGAAAAGCAAAGGCTGCATAGAGAAGTGAAGCAAACCAAAAAGATTTATTATCTACATCCAATCCACATGCAGTATCTAGTGTCCAGCCAGTTCCTGGAAAGTAGGCACTCAGAATGTACCTTGTTATATTTTTTTTTTTTTAACAAATTGACTAAATCACAGATGTTAGTCAGAATTTCTTTTGTGTAATTCAATGTTTTCTATTTGAATAAAGCTTGATGTCTGCAACTTTATTGCTAAAGAAGAGAGAATAATAATATTCCTACCATTTTAACCAAAGAAAAAGACAGGACATTGAGTCACATTAATATTACTGTAACCAACATTCTTAAACCATCAGTAGAAAAGTCGTAAAAGTGTAGCTTTGTACAAATGATACCCTTTTAAAATTACCTGTTGGCTTATAAGCAGTATAAATTCAAAAACACCAGGAAGACATAGACTTTTAAATTGCTTTCAACAGCATTCATAAAATAGGAAGGTTCTAGCTTTTTCTTTTAATTGTAAGAAAAAAACACACCTTATTTTTGATAGCTGAAAAGTACAAAAATGTCTTGTTTCATGACACTGCTAACATCTAGAATGTGAAGCCTTTTCAAGTTAAATTAGACTTATACAGATCTATATCTAGAGGTCAAAAGTTTATATGTGTATTTCAATATGCATCCAATAAAAGGAAAAACTATAAGAAAGAAAGTGTCATGTACCCTCCCCTTATTCAATCTGAAACAAGTATGGCCAGGAGGAAAGGTGTAAGAATGATTTTTTTTAAATTTTTTTTTTATTTACTTATATTAAAAATAATGTAAAAATTAGAAATTAATTCTGTATCATAATTATTTTGCATTTTTGCTTTCCTTTTTTTAAAACTGTCATGAAATACAAATGCTTCTTAGAAGAATGATAATGATACAAATAAATTAATACCAGAATATCAGCTACAGCAAAGTCTTGTGCTCACAAACAAGTAGGACCCCATTTGTGTGAATAGTTAATAGACAAGTGACATAGACATACACATACCATTGTCATCTGTCTCTCTAACCTTGAGAGAAGATCGTTACAGAACGTTTCTACTGAGTATCAAGAAGAGTTTTTTGATGGAGGGAATCTGTAGGAGCAGCTGTACTGAGGTCGTTTCACATGAATAAGAACTGCTTGGTGATGTGCTTACTGAAGGCAGCCTTGACTGCAGCTACTATGTCATAGTGCTGTTTGAGATCCTGAGGGAAATGAGCAAGAAAACCACTAGATCTACAACCACAAGTCTCTGGATAGGATTCCAGCTAGTTTAAGTGCTCTGCTTGATGAGATCCCATGGGAGACTGTCCTGAACAGCAAAATGGCACCAGAGAGCTCATTGACCTCCTAGGCTACTGTCCTCAAAACACAGAAGGATTCATTCTGACATGCAGGAAGTTTATTGGGGGAAGCATAAGGCCGGTGCAGATGAACAAGGCACTCCTGACTGAATTTGCATGCAGAAAGTACAAGGGGAACGGAGGCAAGAACTGGTTCCCTGGGGATTACCACAGAAACATTGCTCGTGTGTGCTGAGTTTGAAATCCAAGACCCAAAGTGAAGTGAGAGTTAGCACTCAGAAGAGATGTCAAGGGCAGGAAGACAAGTTTATTTTTTAATTCATTGGTAGGAGAAGGAATAATGGGGGAACTGTGTGTCTACTGCTCAGTGGGGAGAGGACCTTGTAAACATGGATAGATGTTTACCATGGTCAGAGGACCTGATAAACATGGAGAAAACTGAGGTACTTCATGGGTTTTTTTGAAATCTTTCTCCTTAGGTCTTACAGGCCCCTTAGCCTGTATTCAGGCTTTGTAGAAATGAAAGTCAAGGCAGAGTTACAGATCACTTAACCACTTGGCCTAACACAAGCTCAAGCACTAGATAGTTTGCAATTGCAGGTGGCTGATGTCTTTACACTTGTCTTCAAAAAATGGAATGAGGAAAGTGTGTGGAAAGTACAGTCTAGTCACACAAAATTTCTGAAATTCAGGTCCAGGCACTCCCACGAAGGAAAGAACAGTCAGCAGAGAGCTGAATTTAGTTATATGGAGAATTTCACTGACACTGAAGCGTTTTAGAGATATTTTAAAATTGTTTTTAAAATGTTTATGCATCAATCTCTGAAGTTTGAATAAATTATAAAAGGCACAAAACCATGAATCAGCTACCTATGTATGAATTAACAACTCACTGGCACCAGCATCAGTTCTCTCCAACTAGAGTTTTCTGTTAAGTTTTTATCTAATTTATGTTTAGATTTAAGCAATTGGTCTTGTATTGAATATGATTTTCTTCAGAACACAGAAAATCATCTATATTATGAGCTTTCAGAGGAAAAATCATTTACATTTGGATGAATGAAAAGTAACTTCTTTAGGAAAAACAGATTTTTTCCATATCTATTTCATGCCTAATGAAACCCCAGTTGATCTGGGAACATTGCTATTTTCTTTCATGTATTTTAAATTAAAAAGGGGAAAAATTGTTGCCTTAAATCCAAGAAATGCTGATCTGGCATAAAAGTCTCCTGTTTATTTTGTTATCATTCAACTTGTCTAGAATTTCAGATGGTGCTTTACCTCTGACATTCATATATAACATGATGTATTTGTATGCGACACATCAGTGCTTGGATATGCATTTAATAATCATGTTATAAAAAACCAAGTTACTTCAGTTTTATTTTAAAGCATTAAAGAAGTTACTGTAAAATTTTATACACAGCAAATAATACAAAAATATTTATACAAATACATAAAACTGATGCTCCTAAAAAATTCACAAAGTTAAACAGCATTTAAGTTTCTTGCAACTGATGATTTTATTACTGAGACCATTTAAGCCATCAGTGCCTCTTTCAATATAGCAAGGTTCTATTAAACTAAAAAGTAAACAATTGCTACTTTTTTAAGAGGGAGAATTAAAAATTCTGGTTCAGATTGAGAAACCCATGCTTCTATTGAATTTCATTCTGTTTCTTATTGAATCCTTTGGTCTACACTTAGACTTCAATATACAAAAAAAATATCAAAGCAGGAACTCATTAAGCAGAACCTCTTCAGGTAGTCTCCAACTAGTAAGGAAAATCCAACATTCCATTTCTTAATTTAAAAACAAAACAACAAAATAAAACAAAGCAAACAAAACACAAAAAAAACCACAAACAAAAAAACACCAAAAAAATCACCACCTCCCCCCCAAAAAAAAGGAAAAAAGAAAAAAAGAACCAAAAAAACCCAACCAACCAAAAGGAAAAAAAAAACCAAGGCCCAAAAAATCCCCCCAAACGATGAACATTCATTATGTCTGTCCTTTATTGTATTCTTTAATGCAGTATTTCTTGTACAATTAGAAACTACAGCAAGTAGCTTTCTGAAGCCAATGACATGTTTCTTTCACAGAGAGCTCAGGGGAATAAAAGGGTGGTAAATTTTATTACTCCTTAACAAGGAACAAGGAACTCCAGGGTGCATAATGTCTGCTCAGAAGGACTGCTTGCACAGCAGATATTGCCTTTCTTAGGTCTGAGAACTAGGCATGTATGTGAGGAGAGCTGCCTCACTCTGTCCTATACTGTGTAGGTCAGTTCTGAATAACGTGAACGCACAGGGACAGGTTCAGATGTGGGAACTAGTTACTTCTGACAACTAATTGGGGAGTGAGAACTGCCATACATGGTTGCATGGTCTTATAGGTCCTACAGGTCCTGCAGGAGAGCATTGTCCTGATAGGGTAGTATGATTATTTTATACAGGCACAGAGACAAGGAGGCACAGTTATAAACTAAAAGGAGCAATTTAGATTAGATGCTATGAAGAAATTTGTTATTGTGAGGTTGGTAATGCCCCATCCCTGAAGTGTTCAAGGCCAGGCTGGATGGAGCTTTGAGCAACTTGGTCTAGTGAGAGGTGGCATGGGGATTGAAACTAGCTGATCTTTAAGATCCCTTCTAAACCAATCAATTATGTGATTCTATGAATCTATGATGCATTCCTTCAAACACCCCAAAATGTGAATACCTGCTTAGATAAAGATACAACTCTTTTTACAATATGAGTTTCCCTCCCCTCCCTCACACTCCCGTCTCCTTCCTCCTTCCCTTTGTTCCTATTTAAATGATGATTCCTTTAGTTCACCCACAAGTAAGTGTTAGTTCTGATAAACTAATCTGCCAGACTGATCTTGAACACTGCTCAATTAGCTCACATTTATTAAAGTGATTTAGTGGCTCAATGGAACTCGATAAATAATACTCTGTTAATTTTTCCTTTTAGTTATGTTTGTGTAGCTTAGTATCTGGGGGTCTCAGTCTCTCAAAAATAATAAATAATCTAGGAAAATATAATTAATACATTATTAGGATTTCTTGAACCATTTAAATGTTTTCTTTTCAGAACCTAGACACTCCATCAAAATGCTTTTACTTCATTCTATTTCCTTTAAGCAAAGTTTTCTGAGACATCTGAGTTCATGCCAACCTGGATTTTCCACTGCTGGTGTGTACGCACTCCTAGCTATGAAAAATGTCACCTGGACTTTCTTTGACTCATGAACTGATTTAGTAAAGGTTTCAGAGCTCTCTGTCTCAGTTATGCTAAGCAGCATCTCATTGCAAAATTGTTCATTACTGTTACTGGTTTCTAATTTTCACAGTGTGTACAAATTTTAATTAGAGGAATAGCTGCTGCCTTGCTTGGTTTATTTAGCTGATTCCATGGCAAAGACATTTTGAGGAATATAGGAAGATTTAGTGATTTTTTTTACATTATACATAACTAAAAGTAACTGAAATTAGTAACTAAAATAAATTACTAAAAGTATTACATAACTGTAAAGTATACAGTAACTTTTTATGAGAAGGCTGATTCTGCTGATTTAGTTTGCCTAAAACAAATAAAATTTTCTCTTAATGTATATCTCAGTTTGTCTAAGCCCATATTATACAATATGTGAAATTTGTAAGAGTTCTGAACCCTGAATCTTGTATCACCTTGAAGTATAAAATCTTATTTTTTTAAGACTGGTAGCTATTTACAATGTTGGTCCTATTCTTGTAAGTGGTATGAAGTAAACACAGGGTAATCATCTGCCCTCTATTTCTAGGGATGTAATTTTTTAAAATATTTTCTTGCGCCTGTACTGGGAAAGGTGAATCAGTCAGTGAAATTTCTACATAAAATGCAAAAGAATCTCTTTGTTGACTAGACATTGCTTCTGATATTCAGACTAGGAAAGCCAGTCTCTCACAAAACCAATTGCATAGCTGAAAGAAAAAAGGGGGGGGGGAAGGAAATAAAAAAAGAGAAAATAAAATTCTCTCATTTAACATTGTCCTGAGAGTTCGAACAATTTAATACCTGATATAGACATGAAAATGCAGACAGAAGAGTGACTTTTTACGAGGAACAAGAGGTGCTGCACTGACAACCTCTAATAAAAACTGGAAATGAAGGAAGAGAACTCCTCAATTCAACAAAGTCTGTTGGTAAAAATGTAAATTGAAATGCTTGCCACAAGTGAATGTTAGCATATGTATTTTTGATCTGGTTTGAGGTTTGTTTGGTTGTTCTTTTTTTGTTTGTTTGTTTTGTTTTGGGTTGGGTTGCTTTTTGTTGGTTTTGTCTTGTTTTGAGTGTGTGGGTGGGTTTTTTGTTTTGTTTTTTTTTATTTCGTTTTGGTTTGATTTTTGTGATTTGGTTTGTTTTTTGTTGTTCTGTTTTCTTCCACAAAGGTTAGTGAATATTTAGTGCATTACAGGGCAGTGAAACATGATATAAAACCAGCTTCTTCTAACAGAATTTGAAAGTTTATATGGAGAGATATCTATCTCTATGCACTATCTCTGTGAATAGTTATTCATGAAACCACAGTATCATAGAATGGTTGGATGGAACCTTAAAAACCAACTCATTGTCCAGAGCCGCATGAAGGTGAAGAATTTGCTTTTTTTCTTAAGGGAAGTTAGTGAGAATTGATTGTGTTAGTTATTTTAATTGAGCTATTCCCTGAGGTTTTGAGTGTATATATCTGTTTTGATTTGTTTTACCCTTTTTTTGTCCTTTCTTCCCTTCCCCTTTTACCCCTTTTCCCCCATTTCCCTTTTGGGGTTGTTTGGGATTCTTGTTCACTATATACAGTGTTTAATTGTATATAAATGTAATATATGTGAATATATATATTTTCTACTACAAGTTTCATTTGGTACTTTTTTTTTACCTTTTTCTTCTCCTTCAGGAAGGGGGAATCTGTGCAGCCAATGGCTGAGTTTGGCAGGGAGCCAACTTAAACCACTACAATGGGGCATGAATAACGTCTTGGCAACCTGTTCCAGTGCCTCACCACCTTCACAGCAAGGATTTATTTCCTAATATCTAATGTAAACCTACCCTCTTTCAGTTTAAAGCCATTTCTCCTTGTCGTATCACTAAGATCCCTTGTCAGGAGTCCCTCTCCAGCTCTCTTGCAGACCCCCTTAATACTGAAACTATTACTAGCAGTAGTGCTAAAAAAGATGAAACTTTTTTTGAGCTTGGGCTGATGAATGGGTGCGATCTTCAGAAAAAAACCCACCCAACTGCAGAGACTTCCCTTCATGTTTCATCATAAAACTCTGGTTTGCAAACTGAAGAACTTCAGAACAGAAAAATTTCATGAACTCTCACTCTCTTAAATTTCCTGAGTTAACCCTGCTGAACAAAGTTTTATTAATAAGGTAATTACATGCTCTGTGTAACTCTAATTATCTATCAGCACCTGGTATTTTTGCCATAGCATTGCAATAATTGCCCTTATGATGACTTTTTTTTTTTTTTTTTTTTAGAAACACCTTTCACCTTCCTTGAAATGTAAAACAATATATTTTAAAAAAGCATCTGGAGTTTATCTGCAAGGACTGTGAATGGAAGTATCCTGTGCACTGAATCTTTTGGTGACTAAAACTTATCAAAAGATAATGAAAGCAAACAAAAATAAACAAACACGAAAGCTACCAAATGCATCCTTATGCAAAACTCCTTGTAGAGCTTTTCACACGTGAAGAAACATCTCATCTCTAATTACAGTGAAAGAGAGGGATGCTACGCTTTGAACACCTGCAGTGATTCTTGCTGATTCATTTAGGGTTTCTCCCAGACACCTGAAAAACAAATATACTAATGTCCAGTCATTCTGTTCTCAATGTCCTAATCCTATTAATTTGAAAGGGTCTGAGGTCTCTTAATATTCCATAAGATTTTGTCATGTGACCAAATGCTCTGATGTGAATATTGACCATCTAAACCTGGAAATTAAACACAAAGAAATATGATATTGAATACCAGCACAGTAAGTATTCTGATTACCTAGATCTTTACTGGACAAGCAGGATAGATTCTGGTTTGGATCATATAGACACAAAATAAGTCTTTAATCTGCCTGTTTGTGTTAAGCATCCAACTAATTCCTGTTCAGCTCAAGCTAGAAATGCATTCTAGTTTAGACATCAGATTCCACCTTGTTGATAACAGGGACAATTTGTTCAAATGTTTCCTAAAATTGGTCAAAGTAAAAAGAGAGATAGATAGAGATGCATTGAGAAATAGAAGGTGGTATTAGATAGGAGATCTGAACATTATTCTTCATTAACTAGGTTCTTCTTTTCCAGGAAAAGAAAAAAAAAATAATTGGCAAATCTTTACAATGATACTGTGGTCTGGGAAAAAGAAAAGAAAAAAAAGAAAGGCAAGATAATGTTCTTCAAATATTTTTTTCTCTAAAATATTGAGAAAAATAGCAAAGAACTGCATCAAAATGCTGCTAATGACAAAGTCTTGCAAGAGAAAGGACATATATTTCTGAAGTACAGAAAACTGATTTATTTATTTATTTTTATAGATCCTCAGCAAAAGCTACGTCTCTTTTTGTGAAAATATTGAGTGATGGAAACAAAGAAAGGTTAGTACATCATGGAGAGTTTTATGTTAAATGAAAGCATACCATTGAGACTCTTCTTAAACAAAACCTGAGTGTCAATTTTGAAATATTTCAGGTTTCCCTCTCTTTGGACTAGGATCCCTCTTTTCCAGGCTCTGTGCCTTCCTTCTGAGCTAATTCCTAGGCTGCAGCCAGGCACTGCCTGGGAGGTGCTGCTGACAAAGACCAAAACTGCCAAATCGTACTTGAGCAAATAATAACAATAATGGTGTGTCAGCATGTTCCCTTACCCTATTTCGTTTACTGTTGCACACATTTACAAGTAACCTTCTGTAGGGAAAAGCAATGCAGAAATGCATGAGTTGGAATACTGGGGAAAAAACCCAACAACATATAGAATGTCTAGTTTGGATAAGGCAAAGTTATAGCACAAATTAATTTTGGTTAATAAGCTCTTTTTATTAAATAATGCATGGTATTTTAGACATTGTACATCACTGATCTGTGCAAGCCGTGGTTGTGGGTTGTACTCTGCCAAAAAAATGTGGTATTTTCATGGTTTCCCATAGAGCTCCTTGTGACACTGGAAATGACTCACTAAGATATGAGACATTATAGATCTGATCTTCCCTGACCAATGGTTTCACAGAAAAGATGGAAAACTCAGTGGGCTTTATGGGGAAGAATTAAGCTCCCTAGATACCTATGCAATGTGAAAGTGATTGAATGGAACATTCTAACTAATACATTGGTGAGACATTACAGGATTAAGCAAAACTAAAACAAAATACAGTCATGCAGTTAAGACTAAGTAACTGAAGAAAGTAGTGGAAGTCTTTTCATCTTTATGTTGTTTGGTGTAATCTATTTCATAATGGTATTGATTTCTTGCTAGCAAATTTTTTGATAATTACTACAAGGTGAAGTTGCTTTATCACATTTTCTACATCCATCTCAATTACACACAAATCTTCAATAATTGCTGACTCATTTATAAGTCTGAGCAGCAAGATAAGAACTGAAAAGATACTGATAATATATTTTGCTTCTTGTCTTGGAGATTCAGACTAAACTAGGGTTCAGACAAGTCAGTTAGGCAGTATAGAAAATTTTCCTTATTACCATTTAAATTTGCTTTAAAAGTATATGTGTATGTGCCATTTCTCAGTGGCACAATGTTACAGTTGCCTACGTACAGGAAAAGAAATTGCATCTAACACAGTACACTTTAAAGTAGTCAAAATGGATCAATAATTAAGTTTCCGAATTTCTAACTGCAAAGGGTGCTGTTTTCTTCAGTCTTTAGGAGGGAAGCAATAGTACTCAAAGGCTTTGAAATGTACTCCAGTATGGGCACAGAAGTCAGTAATACATCCAAAAAGCATACTTCGATTCATTACATTGGGAACAAAGGAATACTGATACCAAAAAATTCTGTTCTCAGCAGGATTTTCAATGGTACCCTTGCAACTGTATATCTAGTGTGACTTCTATTTAAAAAAAAAAAAATCCAACAAAGAACTGTGAGAGCAGCCCTATTTAGGTCACCAAAGGAATGAGAAATTAATCAAATGAAGTTATTCTGTGGTAGTGTTGGCTCAGCAGCAAAATGACACAGAGGCTCATCCACAGAGTTTACTAAAGCTTAATTCATTTGGATACTTGTGATCAAAGGCTTCAAATGATTACAAAGAAATGTCAAGGTTATCACCCTGTAGATAGAATAAATCAGACAGAAAAAATAAAGAAAGGAAAGGAGTCAAAAAGAAATAAGAACCCTAACAACAAAATTACATTCCCAAAATTGCTATTTCCAAGGTGGGAAAAAACCCTGTTGTTTATTTGCTTGTTTGTTTGCTTGTGGGGTTTTTTCCCCTGAAAATGCATTTTCTGAACTATGAAACAAGAGTTCCTCTCATTTATTCTTTCAGAATTTCTATCACTCTCACAGTGCAATGGTGGCACCTATTGGTCTAAGATATTTATGAAAATCACACTCTGCAAAGGGTGTTTTTATCTAAATTAATACAGTACACTCTTTTTCTGCATGCTGAGAGCAGCACTAGAATGACAATTCCTGCACTGAGGTGACAGACAGCATGATTAATAGTAATAGCTCTGAATTTAGTAATTTCTGATTCAGGATTCTTCCTACATGTTGTGAGTATATTCTTGCACTGAAGCAACTGCAACAGAGCAGATCTTTTAACAGGTAGTGGGTCTATGAGTTCCCCCCAGAATAATTGGATGAGTGCTCCCTTCTGTGCATGAGTCATTTCTCTGTTTCCTGTGAAGGGAGAATAAATAAGGGGAGTATACCTGTGAGAATAACCAGAGTCCTGTGTGAATCAAGCTGTGCAAAATGGGGTTTGCTGTTTCTGAAGTTGTCAGATAGAAGAATATAAAGAAAAAGCTGAGGTGGTATGAGGAAAGATCAGGCACAGAGGGCAGACATAGATTCACAGCTGTCCCTGAGCACACTGTCCTAAGCAGGGTTGCTAAGCAAGCACATCAGTGACCTGTACTTCTGCCACCAAGTTTGTATTTGTAGGCAAAAATTCAGCTTCCTCTAATATTTTTTCTTATGATAAAGATCTTTTTCTGGAAAGCTCTTCAATTGAATTTGTCTTCACTACAGGCAATATGTGATAAATGTTTGGGAATATAACAGTGATTCAAATTACAAAACAAAGAAACACATAATATAATCTTCTTTGAAGAAATAACGAATTTCAGAATTGGCTGCCTTCTCCTTCCTGCTTACTCTGCCTTGCCTTGCCTTCCCTCTTTTGCCTTTGCCTTTCTCCTGCATAACTTTAATTAAGAAAAGGATATATTTAATCTTTTTCATAAATAGAAAATAAATGGTCTGTGTTTTTGTGGAAAAGAATTTGCAATTTAGGTAGTCATTTTAATCTTCTATCTGTTTTAAGATTGGACGGGTATACAGACATTTGTAGCAAGGTGAGATCATTATGACTTAGTACTACCTCAGGTAATAACTGCATTCATATTTAACTCAGAAAGGGAACTTAGATAAATATATGAATGTGATACAGGCAACTCTACAAGCAGCAGAATGGGTAAAACACTTTCAAGTAGGAGATAATCTCTTTTAGTCACACAATATAAAAAGTTCAGAGGCACATTAAAGAAACAAAATAAAAGCTTATGTAGTTACACAGAAGAATAAATGGCATGAGTAAAAGTAGATGTCCTTCAAAAAGTGGAAGTAATTCCCAAACAATGTAAAAAAATAAATAAATACCTATTCTGACAAGTTTACAATAAAACTGAAAGAATTGAGGCCAGAAGATCTAGAAGGATTGTGAAAACTACCAATAAAATTTTTTTCACAGCTTTGAAAGGAACACTTGAGAGAAGTTGAGGGCTGCTGGGTGACTGGTGAAAAGGATCATTCAAGGGAGTAGGTGAAAGAAACCCTAAAATAGTTCTTCACCTTGGAGTTTAATACAAATGAGTCAAAGGCAATTTCTTTCCAAAGGTTTTCTTTGTAGTACCAGTTTAAGGAATGATTCTCTTCCTGAAACTGAAGATAATAAAAAATAGATAAATTGGAAAAAAGTTTTTAGGACCAAGTACTATTTTAAAATATAATCAACCTAAATATTTACTATTATTTAATAAATATTGTGGACAACAGGGATGTGATGCCTAAATTCCTGGATGGTCATTCGTGCAAATGCAAATTTTAAAAATTTATCTGAAGAACTGGAAAAGTATTGGAAAGGAAGACTGATTTTCAATGGGAAAATCAGAAAAAATATATAATAAACTGACATGATAGATACATAGAACAAAATCTTCAGGATCTGTAAAACTTTTGTTAAGAAAGTCAACTTCACAATAATTTCAGAACTTTTAGGCATGTAAATAAGGAATGAAGATGATTGTCACATGAAAATTGGAGATTTCCTCGACCTTTAGTGTTTGATTTGTCTGTCTACACTTCAGGAAAGCCATGACCCTTGTGCCTGGCCACTCTATCAGTGTCTCGTTATGGGGAACCTTCACTGATCCATCCTGCTGGATCAGAGAGTGGTTTGACTTTATTCAAGGACACACACCAACAGCATAAGGGAGACCCCTCAGGGGATCTTCTCACTTTATGACTCCTCAGTGGGTCTTCTACTTTGTTCATGTGTGTTACCCACTGCTGGCGACTGCCAGCGCCCCTGAAGGACTCATACTGACAGTTTACAGAATAACATTCTTTAATAATAGAAAATTGTGACAGGTTAAGGTTTGAGGTTGCCTTGATGATATCTGACTACAAAAATGTATTCAAAGCAATATAGAGACAAGCTCTAATCTGCAATAAAAGTATTCAGTGTACACAGAGTATAGTTCTTACCCAATAGGCATCCCTATGGGGGACCAGGCAGGTTCGGCTCGATGACTGATCCCAGCAGTTATGGAGTCTTCCTTACATTTTCCCCATTCTCCACTGATTTTTATACTGATTTTTTATGTTTAGGTGGAGTTTGAGTGACTCTAATAATACATACATTTGTTACTGATTGGTGTAAAATTCTCTTGCTTCACCCTCAAAGATGTAGATATATGATAAAGATATGAAAAATAGAGAGCACACTCAGTGAGGAGTGGCCATGCCTTGGAGGCATGGGATGGAGGTGTGTGTTCATATTACAATTAGGCTTTAATGAACCAAGTTCATCCAAGGAGAGAGATTTTGTCACAGTTGCTGGATGGGCAGCAAGACATCTCGTATCTCCCTTGGTTCACAGCTGTTGGGCACTTTATCAGCTACATGGTACCATCAAGTTCCCACCCTTGCAATGCTTTCAGCAGAGCCTGGCCACAGTGTTTTCACTCCTTCCATCTCCCTTAACAGATGCTTAGAGTTGCAGACTGTGTGCATGGGGAATCATGGTTTTGAGCGTGTCAGCTGCATTCCATCCAGGGAGTAGAAGCTGCATTCCATCCTATAATTTCCGTACCATTATAACTTCTGTTAGGATCAGTTTCCCCTAATTTTACCCTCAGCCATCTTTCCACAATGATATTGCCATTTTTGGAAAGAAATATTGGAAGTTCTTATCAGATATTAATTCTTTACATGACTGGCTCAAAGGCAGACAAAACTCCAGATTTGTTAAGTGGGATATAGAAAAGAATATATGCTGCTGTCTAAAGACATGGTACCTCCTCAAAATGTACACAAGAGAGAACAGCATGGCAAGGTTTTTCAGTAGTAGAGATGCTTTAAAAGTATGAAAAACTAGGATTCTTCAGTTTAAGAAGATGATTGATAATGACAGTGTACTGTAAAGTTGTAAATGAGAATGAGAAAGTAAAAAATAAAAGATTTATTATTTCTTACAACAGAAACTTAGCATTGAATGAATCAAGCATCATGTGCAAAATAAAAAAAATATAAGATTAAGCAAGATTTTAAACATAAAGAAAAAATATCTGTTGTTTTTACCCTGATAATATTTGTTGTTTGAACACCTTAAGACTGAATTGATTCTTATATGCAAGTTAATTTCTTTGTGCCAGAGAAACAGAAAATAGTTATAGATTTTGTATCTATAAATTTTTTGCATGAATGTGAAATGTCAGTACCTAACAGCACATCAGAATGTTGCAACAGTATTTGAATCATTTGAATTTACATTATGTTGGAATTAATGAAACTATTCTCATAAGCATAAATGTGCACCCAGTGATTATTCACATCAGCTTTACTTTTCTGAGATTTCCATACTTCAATGGTTGACTTATAAAGTTCATTATTAAAATCAATGTCCATAAACAGCTTATTTGAAATGCTTTGGCCACCTAGTTGTTCCCTGCATTCATACCTTCCTGCTGTATCTAACTCACTCCCCACTACTACACTACTACTCAAGTCTTTGCACTTTTTACATCACATCATCTGTCAATTCTTGAAAATATAACTTGTAATATAATTTTGCAGAAAGGCCCTTCAGCCAAAATTGTGGCAAAGGTCAAAAACTTATTTGATTCATTACTGGATTAGCATGTGTTTAAATGTCCTCCAGCAGTTTAAAATTCTCATTTATCTCAGGAATTCAATATTTGTAGAGATCAGTTGGTCACAAGGTTCCGTGTCTTTGAAGGTAATTATGACAAATCATTTCCTTCATGAAATGAACTGCAGTAAAATAAAACTTCATATGAAGGGAGTCTGGGATTTTTAGAAAAGTATGTTACTTCTTGAGAGATTATTTTAGATCAGCAGTCCCTGATGTGTAAACATTCTGTATTTGTAGCTTAAACTGATTGTAGGAAAAATCCACTGCTACGTATGAGGCAGTCCTATTCCCTCTTAAAAAAGGTCACATACAACGCTTCATAAAAAAAAAAAAATCATGTTTCACTTACTGTATTCAAATTTTACTTCAATGAAGAGCAAATGAACTTCAGAGTGGAAAAAAATCTAATAATCTCACAATATACCCTATTATCTAGTGGATATATTTTACTGAGTGCTCAAGGTGCAGGGACCAATGTCAGAAGTGTTCAGAAAAAAGATTAATTTCTGTCATATGTGATTAATATTATTACATTACCTTACTGACATTAATATTTTATAGGTTTTTGAACTTTTAGTGAGTTTAAAACACAATGCGGTATATTCTTCCTTTTTCTGCAAAAGATGTTTATGGAACATAAAGTTTTTTCATTCATAATATTTAGCATAGTGACATGTTTAATATATGCCCTGGGACAGGGCAATCGTGGATGTACAAATAGATCAGGGAATGAGAGGCTGAACAGCAGCGCAACAGAAAAGGACCTGGAGGTCCTGGTCTAAGGCAAGTTGAATATGTGTCAGCAGTGCCTTGGCAGCCAGGAGGGCCAACCGTGTTCTGGGAGGCATCAGGCAAAGCATCATCAGCCAGTCAAGGGAGGGGATTGTCCCACTTTGTTCTGCACCAGGGCAGCCTCACCTTGAATATTGTGGGAATTTGGGGCACCAGATTATAAGAAAGATATTAAGCTATTAGAGAGTGTCCAAAGGAGGGAAATGAAGATGGTGAAGAGACAGGAGGAGAATCTGTATGAGGAGCAGCTGAGGTCACTTGGTCTGTTCAGCCTGGAGAAGAGGAGACTGAGGCAGTTACATGTGTCCTCATGAGGGGAAGAGGAGGGTCAGACACTGATCTCTTCTCTGTGGTGGCCAGTGACAGGACCCAAGGGAAAGACCTGAGTTTGTGACAGGGGAGGTTTAAGTTAGTTATTAGAAAGAAGTTCTTCACCCAGAGGGTGATTGGGCATTGAAACGGGCTCCCCAGGGAAGTGGTCACAGCACCAAGCCTGATGGAGTTCAAGAAGTGTTTGTACTCTCTGGTACATGGTGTGATTCTTGGGGCTGTCCTGTGCAGGGCCAGGAGTTGGACTTTGATGATCCTTGTGGGATTCCAACTCAGAATATTCTGTTATTCTACTAAATATTTAATCAGTCTATGAAATGTCGCATTATAATGTTTTGGTTCAATTCATGCTAATTTGTATTAGAAGAAGTAATGGTATAAGTTAGAAAACATCTGTTTTACAGAAAGGGTAAATGTAACATGCTTCATCTTTACATCTTTCACTTTTTAAGTCCTCTTAACATCAAGAGCATGACTCTTCTGCCAAGCAATGATCATTTCAATCTAAGAACTAAAGAAAAGATGTAAATAAAAAAACATATGTGGCATGGCTATAACTTTATTTTATTACCTTATGCTCTGATAGGCTTATAAAGGAGAATAACTCATTTTTAGGGATCCTGGTATTATTGAAAATCTCTGTTTTTGTTAGGAAGCTGAAATCTGTAAGTATGCTTTCATTTTATATTTGAAGATATATAAGGTAGCTTTGTTTTCTTTTTCTTTAATTGTTTTATCATTCCACCCCTTAATTCAGTGGATAATGTTTGTCTTCTGTTGAATCTCTAATGATTTTTTGGCCATATTGAGTAATATTACATCTTTTCACATGGTTTCTTGTAGTAAATCAAATTTTTTTTTGGTGTAGGTTCCGTAAATTTTTATAACTTATGTGTAGCATTACTAACAAAAACAAGCATATATTACCAAATATAAACAACACAAATACCTCAAATATGGTCGTGGTCTTGTTGCACTAGGCAATGTACTATTATGTGGATTCAAGAGGAGACAGACAAAGTCTCTTAATCTAAATTTGCTGACAGTTATGAAATGCATATATACAGGATCATGTTGGGATGGAGTTAATTTTTTTTCATAGCAGCACGCATGTTGCTGTGGTTTTACTTTGTGACTAAGTCCTCTGTTGGTGACACACCAGTGCTCTTTGGCTGTTGTGGATCTGCACCTGTACAGTGTCAGGGCCCTTTTTTCCTTCCTTTGCAATTAGGGTAGGTATGAGGAATAAATTGAGAAGGAATACAACCATATAAGGTCATACTCAGCACTAAAAACTGAGTGGACGGATTCTTTGGGAAGGTAGCTATTACACATAGGCTGGCAAGGCATTGGTCTACTTGTGAGAGGTAGTGAAGAATTGACTGCATAGTTTTCCTGTTTTTCTTCTTTACTGAGCAAACAGCCTTGATCTCAGCCCACAACTTTTTTTACTTTTGCTCTTCCTATTCTCTCTCACTCTCTTGGCAGTAACCAAGTGTCTGTCTGTTGCTTAGATGCTGGCTGGGGTCAGCCCAGCACAGCATAGAAACCACATATGAATCAAGATGTGTCTGGTGCACAGATGACTGTAAGCCAGGAGGTACTGATGGCAAGTATTGTCACAAGCTTGCCCTGATTATCCTTCATGTATTATTTTAATTAAGGGTTACAAAAAGCATCTTGGATTTGTTCCACCTTGAATCCAACAAGTATAGTTTCTTTTAGGTTTGCATTTAAGACAGTGACTAGGTAAACATGGGGAAAATATAATCAAACAAAGGAATAGAAAAAAAACATTGTAGACTACAGAAATTAAACCAGATGTCTTGTCATTTTAGCAATATTTGCATATATGTTGTTGCCTCATGAGTTCAAAACAGCTTTTATTCTTGAGATTTTATAACACAGAATGACTTCAATTCTGCTTTCCTCCTCTATACCCAAAAAATATTTCTGCTTAACTTTAACTTTCTAAATTACAGTCCTATTCAGAGAAAATGATGATCCATACTCATAATGTATTCTACAAGTAATCCCACATTAAAACATTTTGTGACAAAATTTTTTATTTCATTTTCCTCAACAGTAAACAAATTCAAAATAAAATAAAAATGTTCAAGAACCTCTAAAAAAAGTTTACTAAGAATAATGTACATTGTTACATGTGTTTTTTAGAAATTAAAAGTCTATAGCAGAATTTATAGTTATTTTATAAAAATAAATAGGGGTAGTTCCTATTTACTCTTTAATATATTGATCCCAACATTTTTTTTTTCCTTTGGTAACTAGCACTGGTCAGAAAATAAAATTTACATTTTGCAGAACATTTTTTAACAGCAAAGAAGTCAAAATTTCTCAATACTGACTGAACACAGAATAAAAGTTTCGAACATATTCTTCTAGCATAAAGTATTTCATGCTGAAACCTTTCATATATGTAAATGACCAAAGACACAACAGTGAAAAGATTTTCCACTAAGATAGTTTGGAAATTTCAAGGCCTTTCATGTAACAGCAACACTCCCTCCTTGTTTGTTAAATGAAAATAGATCAATTTAATTTACTGTGCTTTAATTTCATTTGTTCCAGTCATAGGAATATATCGGTCTCATATTTTATTACTAATGTTAAGTATTATATTAACATTATCAGAAACAATTCTAATAGTAATTGCATTCTCAGCTTCTCCAGCTTGTCAAGGATAAGACATATTACAGACATTAATGACATTACTTTGTGGGAATAAATTATTATTTAAATGTTCCTTCATGTGACTTTTGATCTTCTGAAATTATGTAGCCCACATATATATATTACAATTTTTATTTATTACAGTGCAGTGTATTTTTAAGTCTAATACTATTGATAATCTTATTTTGCTAGCACTCTATTTTGCAATATCACTGTACTTAAAATGGTATTTGCTATTGGATATTTATTTTAATTATTACTGATATGAATACAGCCTCACTGCACAACAGCCTTATAACATATACCCTGAGTGGTATTAACAATTTTTGTCAATATACATTTCAAACAAACAGGCTAACTGAGTAGGTCTTTTTTATTTCAGATGTGGCTACCATATAATTCTGTCCAAGGTCATGCATTTGTTTCTGCTATAAGAAATTAATAAGATTTAGGTAAGTAATTGAAAAATATAATTGGTTTACACTTGTGTAGCCATTCATTATGTTGCAAACTTTCATATAAACAGCTCATCAAAATATATTCAAAAACTGTTAATGAAACCCAATTCAAATATACAAAAGGAATTACCATGTCTTTCTAATTATTTCCTCAACATCAGAAATAAAATATTGAACATCAATGAGCAAGAGTATGTTATGTCTAGTATGGAAGACCTAACCTAAAAGCCATACTTATTTTATTAGATTATTTTTTCTATCCATCATTGGTGTGAGATGTAACATTTTCACTTCTAAAAGGAACTGACCATTTCCAGGAGGCTCTTACACACTCTCAACATTCATGCAAGCTTATTATCACAGTTCTGGAACCAAAATAGTCTGGATATACTTCTGATTTTCTGCTTTCCAAATGGTTCAGGTGCACTCAATAATTCCTGCAGACACTCTTTCCTTTTTCTTTTATGTCAACTTCTGTACACAGCTGCTCTGCCTATCAAACAAGAATGACTCTTCCACAGTCGCAAGGGCCACCAGCCAGACATTAGACCAGGTTTAATTCCCTCATCTGTGAAAGTTGGTAATTACTTTTTCCTGTAGCTGTTGGCCATGGAATTATAAAAAAATTATTTCTGCATAGGTAATTTCTTTTCCTATTAAGGTTAGATTTCTATTAACCAACCTTTCAAATAGACTCCTTTCTTGCTGCACCAGAATGTGTCATTTTGTTTTCAACTTGTTGCAGAGAAGACAAGTGAGATTATTATAGTATTGCCTAAATTTTCATTTCTAAATGAAAGGTCATTCCTACTGCAAGTAGCTATTGATCTATGTGTGAAAACATAACACTTCACCTGCTCCCAAATCAGTCCTATGAACTTTGGGTCCTTTCAGGATTCAAGCTATACCATTGAAAGTAAAGGAAAGTACTAAGTACTTTCAATGTATGTAATGTTTTTCCATAAAGCAAGAATGTCTCTGTGATTTCTTGCTCTAAGAGATCTAAAATTGGTTTCCATAATTATGTTTGAAGACACTAAATTGAAAAAAGACAAGAAGTACTTCTGAATCCATGCATTTTTAATATGTCTATCTCTAGAATCTAAAGATTAGAAGGAAAATTGAAGTGATTAAACTTAATGTTCACAGTCTGACTAACACATGAAATGGAATAATTTTGTCTTTCTGTCAACCTTGCTATTTCTTTTAACTGCCATAGCATATTATCTTGATTATTTCTTTAGATAAGCAAAAGGCCCGGCTCCACAACTATTACTTAGGCATTACTTACAGAAAATTCAACTTAAAAAAAAATTATTGCATTCAGACCAAGGACTTTACTTCATTTGGTGTGATTTCCATTAAAAATATAGTTGATACCTCCCAGTTCAGGGATTTGGGATTTTGTTAAACTTTTCTGAAACAATATTTGCATTTAAATATATATGAAAATTTTTAAAAACTAGGAAAGGAGAAGAAGGATGTTGTATGTACAGCCACTTGGTTCTTTACTGCAACTTAATCATTGCACCTCTGCACTGGTGTGGCCACACCTTCAACACTGTGTGCAGTTTTGGCCACCGCAATATAAGAAAAATATTAAACTATAAGAGAGTGTAAAAAAGAAGGGCAATGAAGATGGTGAAGGGCCTTGAGTAGAAGCTGTGTGAGAAGCAGGGGAGGTCACTTGGTCTGTTCAGCCTGGAGGAGAGGAGACTGAGAGGAGACCTCACTGGGGTCTTCAACATCCTCATGAGGTAAAGAGGAGGGGCAGACACTGATCTCTTCTCTGTGGTGACCAGTGACAGGACTTAAGGGAGAGGCTTGTAGTTGTGTCAGGGGTGGTTTAGGTTGGATATTAGAAAAATGGTCATCACCCAGAGGGTGGTTGGGCACTAGAACAGGCTCCCCAGGGAACAGCCCGACAGAGTTCAAGGAGTATTTGGACAATTCTCAGGCACATGTTGTGACGCTTGGGGCTGGTCCTGTGCAGGTCTAAGAGTTGGACTTGATTATCCCTGTGGGTCCCTTCCAACTCTGCATATTCTGTGATTCTGAAATATACCTATGATTTAACAAGGCAATGCTTTTAACCATTTTAATGCAAGTAGCAGTGGAAATTGGGGGGAAAAAAAATCAAAAACAAAAAACCACCAGCTTTGGTTTGGACAGAGCATACAATCATCTATTTAGTAATAAAGAAATGCTAACATTTCCTATTAATGTATTTCATGAATAGGATATTAATTTTATATTTTTATATATATTTTTATATTTTATATTTTCTTCCTCTCCCTTAGGTGACCGTTCAAACCTGACTCACCGGGAAAACCATCATTCACAGAATGATGACCACTGCCAGGAACACTTGCATAGGAGTTTGTCAGGAAATATCTCTTAGAAAATGATTATCAGTCTGAGTGACACATTGAGGTCACAAGCCAAAATAATATATGACAGAGTATTACTACACTTTCAGAGATACTTTCATAAGGTCTGGTTTGGTTTTTTTTGTTTTAATTTTTTGTTTGTTTTTTGGTTTTTAGGGTGGGGGGAAGGTTTCTTGAGACTTAGGACTTGCTCTTTATTTATTGATTTATTTAACATTCCAAATCTGCCCTTCTTGTATTCTTCCATTATCAGGAGGATTTAATTAAACAAGTCACAAATATCTGTCTTCCATCATGAATTACCCCACAGTCACTATAGCAGCACCATTACAGTTTACAGCCACTTGGACTTTGCATTGATCCAGTCAAAGTGTTGGCTGTATACTGAAACAGGAAAACTTTTCCTTCTAATGATCTCGTTAGACTGTGATGAATAATCTCCCCAGGGAGGTCATCAAAGCCATGTCATCAGCATTATTTAAACCTTCTGGCCCACTTAATCATTTTTATTATACCATTGTCTATGAACTTAAACTAAGATTTGGAATCCCATTGTACTGAGTGCATGGTTAAGTGCAGTCCTTGCCCTGAAGAGCTTAACATCTAACTAGATTAGACAGCTGTGACAGCAATGTTCAAAATGTCACAAACATTTTTAATGTTTGCCACAGGTTTGCCACCAGTGCCACCTCAGGCTTGAACATAAAAAAATGTAAAATAACACGACCAGGATATTCAAAGAATTCTGAGGCTTGCACACAAAATAAGAAATAGGTGCCTGAAGTGGGATAAATTATTCTAGAAGTCTATAATCACAATTCTTACCCTCCCCTTTTTGATTTGTGCTGCTATTTTCATCTCCAGGAGAAATTTGTTTTCTTGACATACAGCAAATAATCCTTTATCTAACTCCCTCATTTAGAAAGACTGACGTGTAAGTAATTCTAGAAATCAGACACAAACCTTAGGTGAGCATAGATATTTTTTGCTGTAGTTCTATCCAAATACAACTTAAATCCTTATGCACACATTTACACACAAAACCATCCATATACACTGGTACCTGATTGTACAAGCATTATTAAAGACACAAAGGGCATTGCAATACTGGCAACAGTTTTTAGTGGTTTGTCTATTTAGGCAGATTTAATCCCTGACTCACTGGAGAGACGAACGAACATACAGTCACACCACTCTGAAACCCCTTAGTTAAATATTATGTAGAGTCCACCTCAGTGAGCTCCTCAGCAGTGAGTCACAATACACTCCCACAGTTTCTGTGTAACTACTTGTACCATCCTCACCACTATGGTAACAAATTTTCTTACAGAAGGGCATTAAGCAGTTTGAACAGTATATGTCAGGTATGGGCTTTTCTATTATTTGTCCTTTACCCAAAAATGAAAATCAGTGTGTGGTAATGCCATATAGTTTAGTAGCATTATGTAAATGTGAAACAGTGTCAAAGAGATGGGGTGAGAGAGCAAACTTTAGCTATTAAGACACAGACCACTGTAAAAACATATGTGAATATGCAACCACGTGAGCTATTTACTTGAAAAAAGGAGAAAACCGAATTAAAACTTACATACTTCTGGATTGTGCATAATTTACCCACAACTTATAAAGCGTGCATAGTACAATTTATCGTCATTTTAATTGTACATTACTTATCAGCGTATTGCTATCATAATTATATATCGTTGTATTTTCTATGTACTCTTATTTGTATGCATTATTAACATCTGATTACATTTAGTATTAAATTTCTCCAAATGGTGATCAAAGGATTTAGGAAGACCTCTTATGGCACCCTTTGATTAAGCAGAGTTATTGCCTAGTGGGCTGGGACAGAAGAGAAGAATTAGAGTAGATGAGCTGTCTAAGAGGCAGAAAGCATGGGTGAGCCTTGTAATCAAATGTTTCAGTGATTAAAAATACAGCAAAGCGCTCACCCTTTTCATGCTCCATGAGGATTTTAGACTTCAGACTTTTTTTTCAGAGTTCAGTGAAGCAAATCATAGTGAGAAAGTCATGAAAGAGAAGATCAAAGAATATTCTTTCTGGGAAGACCTAAAATACATGTTGCATTTTCATTCAGAAAAACCTTATTTAGGCTGTTGTTCTTGCACATTCACCTCCATTGTTGAAACCATATAACCTCAAAATGAATTATTAAATAGGCAAAGGCTAAGAAAGAATGGCAGTACAGCCTAGTGATCATGGAATTCCCCATTCTAATGAATACCTAGATTCCGGTGCAAGCACTATATGACTTTTAACATTTTTAATAAAAATCCAGGTACTTCAGTAGCTACTCCAAAACACAAGTTCAGTACAATACAGTTTAGTAATCTCTAATAACTAGATATGGAGAAAATTCATGTAAGTAAAAGATGGCTTTAGTTTTGTCTCTCTTTCTTACCATTCTAATCTCTTTCCAATTGGGAATAACTCAAATTAATTTCCCTAAGTCAAGTTTGTTTTGCCTGTGATGGCAATTGGTAAGCAATCTCCCTGTCCTTATCCTAATTTGGGAGTTGTTTCATCCTGTCCTGTGGAAGAGGGAAGTGAGAGAGGAACTGCGTGGGGGTCTGGCAGCCAGCCAAGGCAACCCACAAGAGGAAAAAAGTCTTTCAAGAAGTATGGAATGGAAAGTGAGATAGAGCAATAAGGACATGAGACAGGACTGAACTGTGTCTCAGCTTGGAAAAAGAATCAGGAATGAATTCATAGGTATGAAGCAATTTTTTTTTTATCAGATTGGAATCAGACCTTTAAACAGACTGCTAAATAAAGATGAATAACAGCAGAATTTATATACACCATGTTTATTTCTGAATTTTCCAAAAATACAGACTTCTTGTATTTAAAAACCCAAACAAAACCAACAAACAAAAATGATTGCAAAGAAAATGTAATAAAGTATAAAAAATCTGTGGCTCCATATATGAAAAACAATTTATTTATGTCTCAATTGTGTCCCAATTTGGCCTGAAATTCACAAAATATATTTATTTATATAAATGCCATAATCAAGAAGAGTTGTAACAATGAGTTCTTCAGACTTTTCTTGCCATGACTTTTGGATTTTTAAATAGTGATGAGTATATGCAGCATATTTGAGCTTTGTAAAAGGTAGCTTTAAAGTAAACAATTTAGAAAAAACAGGAAATGTTTCAGGTTTTTCAGTTACTTCTTTTCCATATGAAGGCATGAATCTGTATGAAACAACATGAAAGACACAGCAAAAAGAGTTAATAGAATGCTCACAGCTTAAGGTCATAACTCTACATATACATAAGGACATTTGGAATATGTGCTTATTTTAAATACAAAACTAGACATTAAAACATTCATAGCCAGCATTATATAAACTTGTCAAATAGAAGCCTTTGAATCATAAAATACTGAGTAACTGTTCACATTTAGAATTTTCTCATTATTTTATATTTACATTTGTAATTTAATGCAAAATACTACTTAATTAATAAAGTTAACAAGTCTTAATGTAAACCAGTACAATTTGAAATACTGTTTTTTCCCCATTGTTATCTGGCACCTGAAAATGAAAGGGAATGCACCTGAAAAAGTCACCAAAATAACTTTTGGTGGTAGAAGCAATATCCTGTAGTAAATATGATTTGAGCAAGATCTTTTATTAATGTTACCAAAAAATAAATAGTCTAAAAAATAGTTTCTGATTTTCATATATGTCAGTGAAAAGAATGAATCTTTGCCTGCAGGAGCATTGCAAATGGATGTACTCTTTTTCTTTGTGAAAAATGCTTTTTTTTTATGAAGTAACAGACAATGGCTATGTCAGGATTTAGATGATTATGTTTTCCATTGACTCAGTACAAATTTCAAGAAATGGGAGAATGCCTGCTTTGGTAGCTTGGTTCAGCTACTGGATATTATCTAGTGTGTAAAATTCTTTATTCAGGAAGCAAACCCCTGAAATAAAGGTTTCCCTCTTGTAGCAAGTCCACTGAAACAGTTTTGCTATAGCTGACTGAAAACATAAGCAACACAACACCAAAAATATTTTTACAAGTCAATACATGTAACCACCCTCAAAATTAGAAAAATCAGCTGCTCAGTCTTGTCTAGAATATTCTTGATGTTGTGTAATAAATCCCTTCAGTCTCTGAAGTCATTACTACATGGTGCTCTGTCATCCGTCAATGAGATAAATGCATGGCAATAATCAATATGATAAAATGATACCTTTATGATGGTGTGGGAAGGTGACTAAAGGTAAAAAAAAGATAACAGTACAGAAGTTATAAGGAAAAATTATAGCTGCTACTCCCCAGATGGAATAAAGTCAGCATACCCAAACTCCTACACACAAGGGGCACTAAGTGGAGGCTGGAATGGCATGGAGGCACTGCAGTTAGGTCCTATTGAAACCCTTGTAAAAGACAGAGCTTGATGGTACTTTCTATCTAATAAGCCACACAGCAGCTGAAAACCAAGTGAGATAAAGGAAGATGTCCTGTTATTGAATCTGTAACTGTGGCAAAATCAAAATCATTCTCCTTGCAGTGACACATGTCCCCATCCCAAGTTTATCACAGGTATTATACTCAGATACCCATCCCCAAGGTATTTCCACTCCTCAGTGAGTAAAATGTATGGCTGAAGTCACTCAAGCTCCATGTAAACATAAAGAAATAGTATAATAGTAAGTTAAGAAAAGGGAGAAGTTAGGGAAAACTCCATCATAACTTCTGGGATCTGTTGACAGGCTGAACCTGACTTCTCCCCTACAGGGACACCAGTTGGATAAGAACTGTACTCTGTGCATGCTGAATGATTATCTTGAGCCTTTTTTATTAGAGGTCAGAGCTTGTTAGCATATTGCTTTCAATCACTATATTGCTTTGAATATATTTTTGCAGTCAGATACTATCACTGGCAATTCTCAAACCTTAACCTGTCTTCAATTTATTAATAAAGAATGTTATTTTCTAAACAGTTAATGTGAGTCCTACAAGGGTGCTGACAGTGGGTAAAGGTGTGGAGACCCAGGATGGGAGTTTCTCTGTTTGACATGTGACCCTGAACAAGTTAGTCGAACCACTCTCCAATCCAGTGAACAGCTTGGTGAGTGATCCACTCAATGGAGCACTGACAGACCAGTCAGGAACAAGGGACTCACTTTCTTGGGGCTCTGGCAGACTAATCAAACACTAAAGGTAAAACTCTTTCATGAGACAGATGGTGTCTTGCACATGATAGCTTCAGAAAGAAAATACTTCTTTCAGATGAATGAAATTGCAACTGGTTTTGGAAAATTAATTCAGAATGCCTTGCTGGTATTCAGAGATACAGTTTTAAAAGCTTTTCAACTCTAGCTTTTAGTATACTCAGGGTTGAAGACGTAGGTATATTTTGGCTCTATGCACATTCTTTGCTGGCAGTTACTGTACAGTGTTTGCTACTTTTCAGTGAAAAGTAAGACTGAGGCTTTCAGGAAGACAGTTCATTAAACCAGAGAGGAAGTTCCAATCTTTTCTTCTCTATCTATTATAACTCAAATACAATTTCTAGCAATGGAATAGTAATGGGATTTGATTCTTCTATATAAAACAAATTTAATTAAGTGATGCACATTCTAAATAAAGAAAATGCTTTCATCTCCTGACATTTCAAATGAGAAAATCCAATCACAGGAACAATGAAGCATAGCCATTTACTTACTTATTTATTTCACTCTTGACCTCCAAAGTCTTATTTCATTAGCCTACCTGATATTTCACAACTACTCTACCAGACTTTAGATAACCTAAATAAGAATTGAACATATATTTATGATAGATAAAAATGTCATCTTTCACTTTATTTTATCTCATCCATTGAGAAACTTTATTTTAATGTGATTATATTAAATTCCAGGCCAACTGCCATTTATGCTGTGGTATAGTGAATGTCACACCTGATTCTGAAGATGAGTTACATTTAAAATAGTTTTCCAATTAGCCTATGTGAAAGTCAGCTAACATGCAATAATTAATTATAGCTGCAATCAATTAATTAAAAATAAGTGATAATGCAGTTGATGAAAGTTTTTCCAGATTATCTGTGGTGATATCTCAGTTTGTTCAGACAAAATAGCAGGGCTTTTTATTCATTTATTTCTCCCAGTGCAAGCCAGAATTGTGTTGTGCCTTCATGGACTGACAAACTAGTACAGTTTCCATCTTCCTAGGCCAGTAGGACTGTGTAATGGATTTAACATATGGGATATTTGGGGGAGAAAAACAACAGTCCTGTGCAGGGGTGCCTACAGCATAAATGTGTGCCAGTGAAGAAAACTAAAAGGCTGGAGCCTAAATAAAAACAACTTTACAGTGGTTGAACATAAACTTGCAAGGATCTGCATGTATGTACAGGTGTGTTAACATCATGGGCTTGGAAAGAGTAAGACTTAGCAACATGAAAATGATCAGGTGACAAACATACTATTCTGCAATTCCTAGTGAGGGTATGAAATAATGTTCATCTTAACACTCTTTTTAGTCAACTATTTACCCTACTACAGTAACTCAAGAAATGGCAATTAGGAAAGTTCCTTCATTGGCCCACATATACTGTTAGCTCTGTTAAAAAATGCATGCATTATTTGTAACGTCTCCTCAGACTGAATGTATTAGTTGAATTTGTTTATTTCCTTGTTTTGTTGCAAGTAACATTATCATATTTTTCATGAGATTGTCGGTGCATAGTGGCTTTGTACTTTTGAAGCTTGATATTTCTCACTGGTTTTCTCTAACATCCAGAAGAAACAAAAGTATTTCTTCTTTTCCCTTATTTCTATTTACTTCCTGTCTCCTCTTAGCAAATTGTTAATGGTAAGTGAATCATCTTCCTTTTTAAGTTACCTACCATGCTGAAATGCCAGATAGATTAGATTTCCCTGGCCTGCAATCAGTGATTTTCTGTTAGAAAACTTACACACCTAAAGCAGATGGTTCACATACCCATGTGTTATTCTTAAATCAATAGTATTTCAACTTGTGGCTGTCCATTTTCTCTTGTTCTTTCACAGGACACCACTGAGAAGAAGCAGCTTCCTCTTCTTTACTTCTCCAATTAGGCATTTGGACATATTGGTTCATAGACAACTTGGTGTCAACCAGAGTGCCCAGAGCATTTTCTGGCTGGTCTGCTTTCAGCATGTACTGGTACATGGGATTGTTCCTCCTAAGTGCAAAACTGGATTTTCTATTGCTGAGCTCCATAAATTTCCCCTCAACCAAGTTCTCCAGCCTGTTGAGGTCCCACTGAACAGAGCACAGCCCTCTGGTATATCAGTCGCTCCTCCTAGCTTTCTGTTATCTATGAATTTGCTATGGATGTCTTGTCCCATCAAGCAGGTCATTAACAAAGACATTGGACACTGTTGGAACCAGTATTGAACTGAGTGGTAGATTATTTGTGACTGCCCTCAACGTGGACTTGCTAGAGCTCATCACAATCTGTTAAGCCTGGTAGTTGAACCAGTTTTCGATCCACTTCACTGTCTGCTTATCTAATCTATACTGCGTCAGGTTGTCTATGAGGATGTTTTAGGAGACCCTATTGGAAACACCCCTAAAATAAAAATAAATAATATCCATTGCTCTCCACTTAACCATTGCAAGCAGTCATGTTCTTCCACTTTTTCCAACTGTGTTTCACACCACTATTCTGAATAAGTCATGCATGTGGTAGATTTTGCTTTTCCTTCCCTTTTTTTTTACTATTTTCACCTTTATTATCATCTTCTATAGTCTGATTTGAGTATTTATCATTCCTGAATGTCATTTATTTTTAGATGATTTTTAAAATCTAATTTCTTTTTTCAGCACGGAATGACTTCTTCACTCTATTCACTGGTAAGCCTTGCTATTTAATTCTCTTATTTATTAACAGAATATTTATTTATTATTTATTAATCGAATGTTCTGAAACAGAAGACACAGCAAAAGCCACAGCTTTTCAAAGTTTCAGTTTCAAATTTTCAAAAGTTTCAGATTCTCTATGACCAATTGAGTGCAGAAAATCTTCTCCATTCTGAAATGCACAGAGCAAACTCAGACTAACCCTCTCTAAACATATAAAGCCTGTATTTTAAGTAACTTCTATACAAAACTGACAACAAAGCATTTAAAAAATTTAAAGACTGTTTTGTACACAGCAAAAAGAACAGCACCAGCTAGTGCTAACTTATCATAATAAAAGGTATTTTCAAGACTAGTTTTACACAGGTCATCATTTTTAAGGGAGTTATGAAATATCTTTCCTTATCCTCACTAAAATAGCTGCTTCCTTCCTTCATTCTTACTATGTCTTTTCTAGTTTTGGTAGATCAGTGGCTGAAAACAAATTGTTAGAATTACTGGTTTTAATCAACATAACAAAAAAAGTATTTTTATCCTTCCAGTACCTCCTTTTGACTCAAATACATTTAGAGATGATGAGGGGTACCTTTTATGTCACTCTTGAGAAGTTGTGTGCTCAAGTCGTGTGTACATTAAAAAGATTTGTTTGTGTAGCTCTCTGTACACCAATTTGAAGACCAGCTTCTTGGAATATCAAATTACATTTTATTTGATCGATGTAAAAGCAGATAAGAAAGACTGAATTTTGTTTCTTGCTTCTCTTTCAGTTACAAAGTAGCATTTTGCAAGTGATTTAAGTAGGACTGATAGGCATATAGGAAGTGAAACTACATAGCATCTAAAATGCTTTTACTACAATATTATTGTATTTAGAAATCTCTGATAGCACTGGTCATTTAGGATTGTTAGCACTATGAGAAATAATTGTTTTTAAATTTTGGAAATCTCTGTTAAACAAAAGGCAAAATAAAGAGGCATCCAAGATGGAAAAATAGTGATCTTTAAGTTGAGCTTTGACCATGAAATATATGCAGTTTATGTACCTGTATTTTACATAAGTAAGTCCAACAGATTCTCAAGCCCGGAAAACAATATCTTCTATCTATAGACAAATTGTGAAAAAGTACAGAGTGTCAGTTTCAGGGTCACACTGCCCTCAGGCACACTCACGAGCAATTCCTGTAATAAGCAAAAAGTCCTTATGTGTATATATGTGTATCTAATACATATATACTATATATGTATATAATCCTAGCACTACCTGAGTACTAGCACACCTAAAGAAAATATGAAGAGTCCAATTGAAATCAATGGGGACAAACTCTGATACCTATAAATTGTATCAAAACTTCTTTTCTTAATGAAAGAAAGAATTCAGACCGTGACCTCTAACTTGCTGGCACTTCTCTCTATTTCAGATTAGTTCATTTTGCTGCTTTGTTGCTCTCTGTTATCTTCTTTCTCTGATATATTTCCAGTTTGCTCATGTCCCTTTTCTATAATCTGAAATCCTATTTACATTTAATGAAAAATATGCTGGAAGAAAGTGATTAGGAATACTAAATTATTTGAAACAAGTACTCATTAAGATGAAAAAGAACAACTACTTCATCTTACTTCCTTTTTTTTCCCCTTATTAGTATCTGTATTGAAAATTTGGAGTTTTAATTATTTTAGGAGAGAAAAACAAAAGAAGAAATAATAACACACAAAAACAAACAAACAAACAAGCAAACAAACAAAAAGTAACTTACAGGTAAATCCATAGTAACTTGCAAGGAAATCGGATAAAGGATTGCTTACTGCATGAGGAGAGCCTTTGGAGAAGGTGATGGGAGTTGGATAAGTTTGCACTGGACAAAAACACTAGTTATACCATCTATGTTAATATTTTTAATTGATTTATTATTTCAGCCAGAAGTTCCTTTGTTTTGTACAGTAAGGTAAAATAAGGAAGAAAAATAATGATGTCATAAATAGATAATGTTTGTGCTACCCTGCGTTTTGATGGTTTAGGCTGTTCTTGTGAACACTTCTGAACTTGCAGAAACCTCTCATAATTTGTTCACTTCAGAAACATCTGAATTATCACAATGTGCTCTTGATCAGTAAGACTTGAGTATAACAGCTCTTGTGCATCATATCTGAATTTCTTTCTGCTTGAACAGAAGCCTAAGGCATGCCTCATCCATAAAAAACAACATGATAGGAGGCCACAGGAAGTGAAAAACACTGGAGAACATTGCTGAAAGTTCTTCGTCAAGTTCTTTAAAGGTAAAGTGTGGCTTTGGGACCCTATCTTTCCTGTGTTCTTTGTGATCACAATGGTTTCTTAAAGAAAAACAGAAGATGATAATTCAAAGTGGGGGAGAAAAAAAATAGGGTGGGACATGATGTCTGCTGAAAGTGGGAACATAGGAGCTAAGACCGAGTGAGAAAGAGGGCTGTAACTGCAGGGAAAAGAAATTACAACAGAAGAAAAGAAAGGTTGAACATCAGGACTGTGACTAGTAAATGTGAGAGAGGCATCTGAGGAAAAGCAAGAGGTGTAGGTAGAGGGTTGGAATGGAGAAGGAGACAGACTGCAAGGAGAACCCCCTAAACAGAGAATGGGCTGGACGGGTAATAAATCAAAGAACCTGGATGATCACCATAAGGTAAATATGTGATACAAAACTTTGGAGAAATGGGCAGAAAAGTGTGCTCACAAAGATATACCGACTGCAGATTATGGAAATGAAACTGGTGTTTACAAATATTTGTAGCACATATGGACAAAGCATGTGGTATGAACAATGTGACATGAAATGTAAAACAAACCGAGAGACTTTGTCATATTCATCAGCCTTCATATCTTTGGAGCTAAGAAGCAAAATTTACCATACTTGGAGACATTATTAAGCATGAACTTAACAGGGTCTTGGGGGAAAAAAGCAAAGCGGTGTCATTATGTTCAAAAAGCTATGATATAGAAGGCAAGCAGTTATTTGGTTTCACTTTTGTTACATTACTGATAGTCTGAAGGATTAGAATTGTATGCATCAATATATCACTTCATTTTTGATTATTGTCTTATACTTAATTCCATGATCACTTAAGAATATATAGCCTCTATCTCATGAAATAATACATTCCAGATTATGTTTCATATTATATGTAATTTTAAAAAGGTATTATTGTTTTTCAAGAATTTTTTTTAGGATGTAGTCTGCTTCAGTTCTTTGGTTAATTACTACTCTATACTATAGACTGTCTCAGTGACCTTCATTTCAGAAGCTTTGCCCCCTCCATTCACTGTCATAGGCCTTTCCCTTTTTGCATTTAAAAAGGCCACAGGCTGAAGTCATGGCTTTTTTTTGCCCCATGAATTTTATTCTAATTTAGCTGTGACTTGAAAAAATGCATCGTTGTACAGTAGTAGAAGTAGTAGAAGTAGTAGAAGGTGAGCCCAAAGATTGCAGCTCTTCCAAAAGGACAGCAGCAGCAGCTGAAGATTCTGAGATGGAGAGAATAGCAACGCTGGATGGGACTGTCTGCTCCTGGTCACAAAAGCTATACTTATATTACTGAGCAAAAGATGATCATGACTTGGGTTTTTACAATAGTACCTAGTTATCTATGCTGTTTAATGGTTTTTCTCTTTCTTGGAAGAGTTTCAGTCTGTACCAACTTGTACTGATGCAGGCAATCCCTGGCTGTTAATGGATTCCCTGATTATCAGATATAACCTAATCCAAGGATCAGCCCGGAAGAAAATTTTGCAAGGCACTCTGATTTGAAGGGGAAGAGAATTTACCCACATGGACATAAACCAGATTGTGCCATATTCCTTCAGGCTAAGTGGATGCAGCTTGACCTTGTTCAGTATATGGGGCTAAGGTCAGACTTAGCTGTACTGGAGATGCAGCATCTGGATATACACGGACATCTGCATAGACACATATTTTTGCTAACAGTGCCAAGGAGAATTAAGTTAAATTCAGGGTATGCCATGCTCATTTGTGAATTTCCATTCTGATACAGTCAGGGGACTGAAACATTAATCAGTATGCATAAGACTCAACTTACAACAAAGAAACGTATTTGACATTTCTTAAATTTTAATATTTTCCCTTACAACCTATCCAACATTTTAAGAGGTGCCAAATTTTCTCCTAAGGAACATAGAGATCCAAATTCTTGAAAGTTCCAATATTGACACTGTCAGAAATCATTAAGACCTTAAAAACTCAAGAGATAAAAATCAATGCCTGAGATTTTAGAAGAAAAAAAGTACATTAGAACTATCCTCTGTGTTATTGAAAAGAGATAAACATAACAGCAAACCAGAGTCTTGGAGCTGCTGGCTGATTTGCCCTTCTCAACCTCTTCTTTTTCTTGTATATTAGTGTATTATGACCTCTAGGTAGAACTAAAGTGATACTTGCATATTATTTTGGGAGACACTTTTGTCATGGCAAAGTCTACCTCTTCCTATCTATACTTATTTTAGCTAGATACTGTGTTGTATTAACATATGATTTATGACTATTTCAATAAACAATTACACTTGTAGGAATTTAAATACATCATTAAAGGCAGTTTTGTCCATCTAAGTTATCTACTAAGGAAGATCTAAGTGTTCAGGATGGTAAATTTATTGGTCTCAGTTTTGGTTAACTCCTAGAACATAACAGGCCTGTAAGTGTGATCTTTCCCTTCTCATAAGATGTGACACACAAAACCTTTTCCAGAAATCACCATTCCTTTATACACTGTTTTCCTTTCCTTTGCTTGCTTCTGCCAAAAGTTCAGATAAGGGAGGTCCTTCCACTGGTCAGATTTGTAAGTAACAGCCAACATACTTTAGTGCAGTTTTTACTCTATTGTAATTTCCTTGTTAGTTACTCACTTATGTACAAATAAAGTAATTTTGTTCCAGTTATGCGTTCACATTTCCAAAAATACCTTAGAGAAGAAACATAAATTTTCAAGAAAGCACTGTTACACCAGTTATAGCATGATTATAACACTCTGGATAACAGACACAGAAATAAGACCTCTGTGTTCATCCACTATCAATAAAAAAATTGATCTCCTCATTATCTGCTCATCTGTAACACATGGTGCTGGAAGGAAGATCCCATGAGTACAGAGCCTCAGGCTCTATCGCTGCCCTCTATCTTCCCTGAGCACATTAAGTGCAATCTTTTTCCTTCCATTGCTCTCCTTTTATCTATTCTTCTAAACCTCTTTGTTCCTTCATTTGGTTTTCATCTACTCTGAGCTGCCACTGTGGTACTGAATGCTGATAAAACAATAAATAGTTCTAACTCAGAGGTTATTTTTCAGCTGTATTTCTTAGTGTAACACGGCCATCCTGCATTTATACAGAAAATCTCTGCATCCAGGTCCTATAATAAGGGCAATTAACTCAGTTTGCAAGTACTCTGGATGTACAAGAGATTGCAGGCATGAGTCAACACTGTAACATGGACGGACTGATAATAGGACACCCTTTTAACTCGTTGCTGATTCTCACCCTCTGCCTGCCTGCCTAGTGCCCTGCTGGTGCTGCTTCAGTCCTAGAGCTCTGTCATTGTCACACATTCCCAGTCCCATCCCTTTTGTGTTGGCTCCTCATATCAGTCTGTTGACATTTCCAATTCCTTCCTTGACCTTACTGTGTCAGCTACCACTTTCAAGAAAAATGTATCTACAGTTACATTAGCTCTAGTCCTTTGTTTGGTTTTGTTTTTCAGAACTGGAAGGAACAAAATTAAAAAACCTGGGACTGAAGTGGCCCTTCAAGGTCACTGCATCCACTTCCCTCCACTTAATGGCACTTGTAGACTAGGCAGGAGAAGCAGTCACGTGAATGCTCACATTTGCACTGTGAAGGCATAGTACAAAATAACTTTTAACAATCAGAAAAGTAATAAAACAATCAGACAAAAAAAAAGTAATGTATTTTGTCAAAACAAGAAAAAATCACAGGAAATAATGACTTCAGGGGAAAAAATACAGGGTTTTAAAACTCACTCCATTTCTCTCCTTAAATAGGAGAATAGGAAGGCAGAAGGGCTGAATTTGAACAGACATTATAATATAGATGTCACGTATATCTCCATTAACAAGGACAGAAGTTAAATTTCTCTCAGAGGCTTCATAAGAATTTTGTTTGGAAGGCCACAAATTAACTCAAAAAAGATTTTTTAATTTTCGTTTGGCATCTCTGCTACAGGATGGCAAATCAAGAATACATAGATGCTGCGTTGCTGTATAGTATTTTATCCCCAGTAAAATATATTTGAAATCTTTCAAAACAAAAGCTATTTTTTATTTTTCTTAGTTCTTTAATAATTTCCTCTGTGACTAATGGAGATAAAAAGTTGCGTTTTTTCCACAGACAATGTAGACCTCTTGTTTACCCTTTCCTTTTAATAAAGCTCATAGTGATCCCTCTTCTAGAACAAACAGAAACAAGATGCATTCAGCAATTTTTCCCAGCACTGCAACCCTTGACAGAATATAAATTAAAAAAAACAAGTCAGTTCAGAGAAGGTGAAAGTGGTGCTGATCAAGTGTTGGAAGGAACTTGAAGAAATGGGAAAACTGAAGCTTTTTCAAATTGCATAGGGAGCCTTCACAATGCTGCTTATATGCTACGCAGGTGCTGTCTTTCTCTGCACAACTAAGTTATTATTTCTTGTAAGAGATACAAACTCTCAAGTCTATCACATCTGCTAGTGCTGTTATAACATCAGATAAACATTTGGAAGTTATATATATATATATGTATGGCTAGTAAATGAAGATATTCTAAGATTATTCTTCCATTTTTTACCTTAATAAGGAGCTTCTGCTTGTACACACTTTCTGGAAAAGTCTATAGAATTTCACCTTACATAGATATTTGTTTGAAAATATTTGTTGGAAAATGCTGTGCATGTAATCCTTATTATAAAAAAATTTATAGTGTTAAAAGTCTCAGGAAAGTTTTACGTTTTCTGCTAATCTTTGTAGAAATTTCCCATAAATATAAGCTGCTTCTAAAGGCATGCATAGAGTGATTGCAGCACTGATGTTTTTTTCCAGGACACAACTGTCTCCTTGCCTTGCACCTGTTCACCTTTAGCTGTAATGCTATTGTCTAGATATTCAAGGTGCTTGCTGCTTTGGGAGAAGTCTCCTGTCAGGTAAGACCTTGAAGATTAGCATCAAACAAAGACAGAGGACTGAAGACTGTTGCTGTTGATACAGTCCTTCCACCCTCCTGTTAGGTGCTACTTTAATTACATACTCAGCACCTCCCAGCTCTGATTATTGCATTTGACTAGTCCCTAAGAGGATTTTAGGTAAAAACTTCCCAAATCTTTTATTTCAGACAGGAACAGGAAAGATTTGAGATCACCTCTGGCCCTGAATCAGTCTCTAAAAGTATAAATATGAATTGACTGAAAAAGATCTGAAAGGGGTGAATGATTGTTTCAGTTTACACATAAGATCAGGTCACAGTGAGCACACACTACAGCCCACAGGAAGCTGCTCAGCCAGGTAAGCACATTCTGCAACTCCTTCCCACCTGTCATATCCAGGCCCTAAATGCTGCCAGCACACACTGATAAGAAGCTTTAGAAAGTAGAGACTGAATGGCATTAGTACTGTTCAGATGAAAGGATTCTTTGATCCAAAACATTGGATCCAACTGTATCACATTTTCTGTGAAGCCCCTTAAAAATAATAAAGCAGAGAAATGTTTTGCAATTCTATGAATTTAAAGAAGAAGAGTAGTGTTTTAAGATGTTATTTCAAATCCAAGTTTTGACATTTGGATTTTAAGTACTCTGCAGGGGTTTTAAGATTGGCCTAATACATTTTATAGCTGTGATAAGTTGACTAGTAGCCAGATGTGCACCCATCCACTCTCGTCTGCCTCCTCAATAGAATTTCCATGGAATTAGGTGGAAAAGCTCATGGGCTGAGATAATGACAGGCACATCACTTGCAAGTAACCATCATGAGCAAAACAGATTGACTTAGGAAAAATTGACTTAATTTATTACAAGTTAAAGATAGGATTAAATGATGAGAAATAAAGATAAAACAATATGGTCTCCCTTCACCCCAGGCAGCACAGAGGCAACTACAGCCAGTCTGTAACAGTTCCTTTCAGACACTTCCTCCTTAGACTATTTCCTCTACAGTGGCATGCACCCTGTTTGTGACCCCAGTCCTTCAGCATAGAGTCCTTCTCTACTCCAATGAGGGACCTCTCAAGCTACAGCTTCCTCTGGGGCTTATTGGCCTGCTCCAGTGTGGGATGTACAGAAAAAGCTAACAATAATACCTGACAAAATTTGTAACAGGATGTCAGTGGAAGAGAACAAAGCATTGTCTTCATGGTCTGGGGAATGGATGAAGGACAATTGGTTCTAAGGTTGCCAGCAAAAATGGGTCTGAAAAACTTCCAGCAGAAGCCCCATACACTACATCTCTCACCCTGATCCTTTATCTTTGCAGGTGAGTTCACATGTCCATAAGTGTAAGCAGCAGCAGAAGGGAGTAACAGATGAAAAGAGAGTTGCATAAGGGAAGACAGGACCAAGAACAAGTCTTAAGAGGAGCACTAAGAGAACTGATATTTAGCCTGGAGAAAAGGAGCCTGAGCAAAGATGGTTTCACTCTCTACAACTACCTGAAAGGAGGTTCTAGCAAGATGGGGGATCAGTCTCCATAGTAACAAGCAACAGGACCAGAGAAACAGGCTCAAGTTGTGGCAAGGGAGGTTTAGATTGGATATTAGGGAAAAATTCATCACCAAAAGGCTTATCAAGAATCGGAAGAGGCTGACCATGTAAGTGGATGAGTCACCATCCATGGAGGTATTTGAAAGACATGTAGATGTAGTGCTTAGCAACATAGTTTTATGTTGAACTTGCTTAATAGTTGACAGGTGGACTTGATGATGTTAGAGGTTTTTTTCTAACCTAAATGATTCTATGATTCTATGACCTGAATAAACTTTTTGCTGTGGATTTTTAAACTGCTTCTCCAACTCTGCTGCTGCACACACGAACTTTGTCCTAGAGCCTTCCTCTGTGTTAAAAGACCAGAGAAATGTAGGACCCATTTATAAACAGGGGAAGGAACTTTTCTAGAATGAACAGTAGACTACTGTGACAGAGGTATTACTGATCATATAGTGTACTATTGGTTTCTACAGCGAAGTGCTCCCCAGACAGTAGGTAGCACTATATGTGTGCTCTTAAATAAGATTGACCTGGTGTTTGAGAATGCTGAGAAACATCCCTTCCCTCAAGAATCCCATTGCCTTTACTCAGAAAGAAAAGAAACATCTCATTTCTGAAAAAGGTAAGCTTGTGAGGTGATTTATTATGCAAAAAGTGTTTGGAGAATCTGCAAATGTGCAAATTTCTCTTTACATTTTCAATGATGCTATGGTTTGGCATTAATTAGTTATATTAGTAAAGTGACATGAGGAGCTGTATATTCATTTAATTTTGAGTTTTAATAGGTATCAGAATTAAAAATATCTTACAGGTAATATAAGGGGTCAGATGACAAAAAATTAAGATTTAAGGGTTTATCTTCCTTTCCTATATCACAGTCATCTACAAATTGTTAAGGCAGACTCCTTCATCTCCAAAAATTTGCTTTTGTTTCAACTTTTCAGGGGACCAAGCACCAGCAGTTAATTGTAATAAAAACTTGACCATGTAAAATTTTTGTTGCTGACAGTACAAGTTGAGAAAGGAACATAACTGGTCTACTCTATCATGCCAAGAATCATTTCTCAGCAAGATCTCTTCCATTAATTTTTGACAAGATTAGAAGAGCTTGAACAGATATTAGAAGACTAGTGCAGCCTACACCATTGTTATTAATAGTAACACTGACCTTTCCCAAAGGAAAAAATAATTCTGAATAAAAACCAATTTACAGACACAAATCTATATTTATTATATATTTGATATATGAATATATTAATTACAATAGAAACCTGGAACTATCCCATGAGTCAAGTCTCATTGATTTTAGTAATGTGGTGTCAGTACACTGCCAACTTTTACTACAGAAATGTCACAGATGGTGGGTTTAAAATAGAACTGGCAAAATCACCTGTCTCACCTAAGGTGCATGGAAGTGGTGCTATGCTTATGGGAAATCTGAAAACGTTTTTCTAGATAAAGCTAAGAGAAATTGGATTAACTCCTCAAAAGTGATAGTATCTTTTTCAGCTGTCTGAGGACCCACTATGGGATATTATGCTCAACACATTAACCAGATGAATTTTGTATAACAGTGCAAAGAATGAAAAATAATTTCAACTCATAGATTTCCAAGTTCCATTATTTTCTGTATCTGTTTATCAGTTTTATGGAGCTGAACCTTGAAAATCACTCAAAAAAAGAAGTCTCATTGATGTTAATGTGGATTGGTTTGTGAAGTCAAAAATCCAATGTCTCATATGTTTCCTACAATAAAATACTCTAGAAACCTCAAATAGAATAACAGTACAAATATGTAGCTGAGAGAGAAATACTAATTTTCCACATTTAAACATGCCTTGGAAAGTTATTTCATTTGGTAAAACAGGTAGTTGATTATATACTTTCTGTGGCAATGAGTACTTTTTCTAAGTTGGAAGAAAACAAACATTAATTCTAACTTTAATGTGAAGTTATGGTTCAGGGGAGTTGCAGGTAGATGAATTTAAAATTGTGGGTTTATTTCACAAGGCAGAAAATTGGTTGTGTAGATGCAGCATAGAATTTTGCAAGCTGTTCCTCTAATAGATCTCCATTAGCAAGGGACTACACACAGGAAGTTAGTCCAGTCACAGCCACTGAAAGATTAATTTTTTTTTTCTTTTATTCAAAACCACCGTTGAACATTGTCAGCTGATGCACTGGCCATGTAGAATAGTCTGAGACTAGGCAGAGAAAGAATAATAGACTTTAAAGCACAGTTTCAGCCTAATTTAAATCAGTAACAGACTAATAAAACTTTTATATTCTATCATCATTTCTCTTAGAATATGATAAAATATTACTGATGTGTGACAGTGTTCTTATTTCATATTAAGTGAAAAATGAGAGTCTAGCTTTATAGTTATAGATATGGCTCAGGTGTAGGCTTGGCGTCTCTGGTGGGGGCTCTCTGGTGGTCATTTTAGGAGGTGACCCCTACTCAATTTCATGCAAAGTTCAGCTCAGGATGCACAGAACACAAGATTGTGTGCCAAATAAGATGTGATCTGCAGCTCCCGAGCCGCATCTTAAACAATTGCCAAGCAGGAAATAGAATACAAAAGCTTTCCTTAAGCATTAAGCAACACTTGCTTAACACACCTGATAACATCTATTTACAGTCAAAAGAGGGGTTAAAGGTCAAAATGGTACCATCAGCTTACATTTACAACATAGATCAAAGCAAGGGACAGAGAATTCTGCTTAAAGACATCAAAATGATTTGCATTGTTTGCTCTTTGTTGTCCATTTGCTATCCACTCTGCTCCTCACTCCAGTATGGCCAGGTCTCACTGAAACTCCAAGGTATAGCTGCTCAGTGATGAGCTACACATGCCTCACCTTTGATGTGTTCCCTGTCATGCCTCTAGCAGGTACCACACTCACTCATCACTGCCTGGGGAAAAGCTGGACTTGACCCTGGAGACATTCTGCCCACTTGACTCTCAGGGCACTGTGATAGCTTGGCAGAATCGCTCTCAGCAGCTACTGAAAAAACCAGCTGAAGCACCCAGCTGATTATCACAGCTCTGCTCAGTAAGTTAGTCATATGTTGTATCACACATTCTTGTATTTCTTATTCTACTGTGTCATGCATCCTAAATTCAATTTTGTTCATCTGTATACTAAACATGCATTGATATTCTCATCATTAGCAACATCACATTTTGCAGTCATTCAATATATCTTTATTTGTTGCATTTTTTTTTTTGTTTCTCCTTTTAAACATTTTCTTCATATAAAACTCCCTATATTTCCCACAGACAATATGCTTGTGGGTCAGTTACTGAACCTAACTTCCACACTCATTCAGTTGAACAGCTACAGTAATTTGAGATAACTCTGGCATAAGATTTCATTAGCTTGGAAAGTAAATATTACTTTCTTTTTGAAAGAGACCTTTTAGAGTTCTTTTCCTCCTTAAAACAAATAAATAAATAATGCAGTGCTTCTACTAAAGCAGACTTATGCTAAACCTGGGACTGAATGTATTAAACAACTAGCTCCAAACATAAGTATGCTCTTTCAAAATGCTGTTAAAACTCTTTTGAATTGTTTTCATTCAGTTTCCATACAGGAGAAAAAATCTGATATTGTTCCTTTTATTCTGAACTCTAGGAAATTTTGTATTTATTGAGATTTTCTGGGTCTCCTTAAAGACCTGTGAATCTTTATTAATTTCTCCATTTTCTGGCATGTGCTGTATTTACTTCTCCTTTCAGTGCACTTTTCCCTTCTTTATATCAAGAAAATTTCTATGATTCTGGTGCTACTGCTGTCAGGTGACTCTTAATCTATAGCTGATCTTATTCAAGGAGGAGTTTAGAACCTCAAAGTCTTTGTAATGTCAAAGGGAACACCGTTTGCTTCAGGCAATTCACATTTAAATGTATAAATGCAGTTTAAAGATCTGAATTTTTATGCACACAGGAGACAAAAGTTTTGTGGAACTCTACACACATTCTCTTTTGTGAGTAAAAAAAAAATACACCAATTTTACCAACAACCTTTTTTTTTTTTAAGCAATAAATATCAAAAATATTTTGCTATTTTTCTTTCCTAAAGAAAAGATGAACACTCTCTGAGTTCTTTCCTAAAAAAAAAAAAATTAAAAAAAGAGGTGGACTGTACTCTCACATACTGTTCATTTGCACTTAAAACTCTACCAGAGCTGTAGGTTTAGCTATAGTTTAAGCAAATGGTAGGGAAAAATAATATCAACTATCAATTTTTTTGTCTATATTCAATTAAAGGTGTCTTAAATAGTCTAACCATAAGAAATATTTTTTGTTGTAAAACAGTATTCTTCAAGGTGAAGTTTGAATTAGTTAAGAATATAATCAGGTTTTATACGTTTTTCATTATTTCATCTGTAACCTACAACTCTCTTAGCTCTAAGGACAATTCATTATAATTCAGTAATATGATAAAAATGGTCTTGAAGGTTATTTGATTATTTCATTCAGCTCATCTATCTTTTAAAATAAATTCATGTTCATAAAACCAAGCATGTTTCCTACAGCCTAGAATGAAATTCTCCTGACAGTTATTTTAAGAAGTAAGACGTAAAGTCAAAGAAGAAAAATTATGTTTATAAATTAAGATATAGCAAGAAAAATTGGAAAAATCATAGAATTGAAAAATGTTTGATAAATTCAGGTTGACTGCATGGAGAAATAACAATTATGCAGGGCTTTGGGTTTTTGTTTTTGTTTCTTTTTTGGTTGACATGAATTTGGATTTAATTAACTAATAATGAATGATACTGAAATATAATGATTTTTTTTTCCCATAACTATTACTTTAGATTAAACCAATATTTCAGCCATTTCCCTTTAAAAAATTACTTGGTTCCCTGAATTTGAATTCAATGGAAATCAAAATAGGAGAATTAAAACTTAGCCTTCCATTTAAACTTTTTGCATACTTGACAAAATTACACCTGAACAGACCATGCCACTATGGTAATATTTTCACAAAGCTCCTCTTTATTTGTATATTGAACCTGGTAGTGATCATTAGCAAAAAACCAAACAAAACAAAACAAATTATCCCAGGGGAAAAAAGCATCAAATTGATGATTCTAAGAGAAATATTCTGTCTTCTGTGATACTTTGAAAATTCCATTTTTCTTTGGCTAAAAAGACAAGTCTAGCCCTGCAATCTGAAAACTGAAGGGCCTTCAAATACTAAAACCCCCAGAGTTGCATTTTACATCAGCTGTTCACTCTAGGACAGTAACAGAAAATACAGCAATAGCTTCAATAGTGGTACATCCTTGGGCAAGAGAAACTGCAAGTCATCATGCTCACTGTGCAACCAGAAACCTCCCATCTAAGACAGGTCTATAGCCAGACTATATCTCTTGTCTAATTGATAAATTTCCAACTTTTGCCACATCCCCTCAGTCTGTTTTCCAGGAGTTGCTCAGAAATTTTTGAGCAGGAGCAAGGAACCTGATAATATCACCTATTAGGATTGTGAGTCATTCTCAGCATTCAAAGTTAATTTTTGGTGCTCTGAGGACTCACATTCATTCAGACGGACTGATTGTACTTGACTTGTGTTTGAAAGCTACAATTACTTTAAAATATGAGGAGTTTATACAGCAGTTACCGGCTTTGAAGAGCTTGCGTGCTAAGATAAATCTATAATTATTTTATCTTATATTTGATGTGAACATGATGATGAATATATTGCTTGTCCAACTTTATTAGATGATAGATTTAAATAAAATAATGTATATACATTTTTGAATGCATAAATGAACAAAAATACCTTTTATTCTGGACCCACTCAAACCAGTTATGCATGTGTAATATATGTGTATGTGTTATTTGAGGAACTTTCCATCCAGTTTTCACTTCTAATTTTTTATTTTTTAATCTTTGGAAATTTCAAATCAAATTCAGTTTCTTAGAAGACTGTAGATGTTATAGATAAAAATTTCCCACTTTTTAAGGAAATTGTTGACTAATGGACGAGGAAAAGAGATTCCACTGAGAAAATAATTTGTTAGGTACCTGAAAAACTCAAGTTGGACTTATTACTGAACACGGAGAATTTCTATGAAGAAAGACATCATATCTGTAAACCTAGACAACAAAAACACTAAAACCAAACATTGCATTTGTAATGCAATCCTTCACTTCCTAATTTGCCTTTACTAATTGAGTGGAGAGTTGCACAAACATAACTGAGAGCAGCAGTTAGCTCTGATTTGTAGAATCTTGTGTAATCTGTTTTGGGAAAACTTCATTTCTATTAAGAATAGAAGACATTTTAAAGTCAGAGAAGATCAATGGCGTAAAAGAATCAGGACTAAAATAATGAGCACTGGAATTTCTGACTTCCAGGTCTTGCCTCCTTTAGGCTGCAAAAGAACACCAAAATACCAAAAAAACAAAACTCTTGGAGACTATCACAGAATATTCTGAGTTATAAGGGCCCCAGAAGGGCCATAAAGTACAACTCTTAAGTGAATGGACCATCACAGGCATCAAACCCACATCCCTGATGTTATCAGCACCATGTTGTAACCAAGTGAGCTAATCTCAGGGTGTGTGGAAGAAATGCTATTGCTCTAAGCTCAGGCTCTCATATACTGTCAGGACACATCTGCCATTGCCTTGGAATTCCCAGCCTCAAAATTCTTCTTGAAGATCATGATTTTATCCTTTCTTTAAATATTAGTATCATGCCACCAGCATTTCTTTTGTATATGCATTAAGGAATATTTCTGAAAACTACATTATGTATATTTTTTTTCTTAGACTTTTACAATGATAACACTAAGTTGTTCTATTATGATGATCAGAACATGCAAAAATATGAAACCATTAGGCATTATTATAAAACAAATCCAGTTTAATAAATAAGATTTTTTTTTAAACATGTTCAGAGATTCACAGAAATTCCAAACTCTTGGGGAAAATTACTCCCAAAGAGCAAAGTTCAGGACAAAAAAAAAAAAAAAAAAAAAAAAAAAAAAAAAAAAAAAAAAAAAAAAAAAAAAAAAAAAAAGAAAGAAAAAACTGAGAGAAGAAAGTTGAAATTAAAAGGTGAAATGTCTTTGATTCTGTGATATAAGTAAAAGATGAAGTGTATTTATAATATACAAAAGGTACATGTTCTACTTCCACAATTTTTCATAGATCATACCAAAATACAATGCACAGGCTTTACCTAACAATTCACTTTTTCTTAATCAGATAAACTATAGGAGTAGAAGTTGCAAAAAAATCCTTAATTGCTATCATTTAATTTAATTCTTTATGTTAAAATAAATTGGCTCTGTTCCTAGCTCATGTTCTCAGATAAGCTAATTTTAATTCTTTCTCATAAACAAAAGGAGTAATAACAATCTGACTCCAAAGCAATTCCCAGTGCTCATAGGTAACTTAGCATGTGGGGTTTTGTGTATGTGTGAAAATTTTCCAAAAACATTCTGTGAAATACCTTAATTGATATGCACATAATGATTTAAGATTAACTCCTTTATCCCATTATTTCTAAAGGTCAGTTTTTTATGATTGTGTATATACAAGGCTCTATTACTGTTATTTCTACTGTTACTACGGCAATTACCAGTCATCCTTCCATCTTTGTATTTATTTTTGCATTATGGTCCCATGCTTAGACATCCCTCCTCCCAATTTTTACACTGAATTTGTTTACCTTAGAGACTGTTTTACAAAGTAACTCAATAATTACACAATTTTCATTAATCTCATCTATTAATGGGCCTACTTTCTCATTTTATTCCCATCTACTTTTTTCCCCCCCATTTTATGAAAAGACTTTTATGCAAACTGACATTTGCAAACCTGTGCAAAACCAGGTGACTTTGCTGAATCACAACAATATTATTGAGGACTGCTCATAAGTGCAGGATCTGATCAATCGTTTCGGGAACTGTGTAAGTATTAATGTGAAAACCAAAGATGGCATATTGAAAACTCACATATGAAGCTTATGCAGGACATTTCCAGAGTCAGGCACAACATTTATCAACATTTTCTCTCAAAGGCAACCAGCAATACCACAAAGCGTAACAGCTCGAAGGGCAGACACTCCATGGCTGAATACATATTGAATGATGTGTCTGCTACTACCTTCCTTTATCCTGACAGTCTACTAAGAATTTGATGCACTGCCTGAAAACGCCCCAGGAAATCTGAGAGCGTTAATTCTTAAATCACAAATTTGACATTTGCAGGAAGTGCTGTTCATCCTTCTGGTGAACCTTATTCGACTTTCTTGCTCAGAGAAGTTCAATGTCTCTGTGTTCAGCTAATCATTTTCTTCCAAGACTGGAAAATGATCTATGTGTTCAAAACATTTTACTCAAGCAGTAGTTCAAGAAAAATCACTAGTTTTTTGAGAAGGTGAATTTATCAGATTTAAAAGCTATTTAATTTATATGAAATAAAGGCAATTTTAGCCATCAAGATTGTCAAGTAATCTGATCAACATTGCAAGTTCTTCAAGGGAAAAGTGTGTTTAAATTCTACTTTGTTCTGTGCTCTGAATAAATTTTAAAATAACCAGTACTATGACTAAATTGAATAAACCTAAAGAAACAATCTGATGTAGTATTCTGCATTAAAAGGACAATTGACCACATCATTGTGTAATCCCTGAAATGGTTTCACTCTTTAGAGATAATTTTTATAGGCTTTTTGAACATTAGTAATAGCTGGTAAGTCATGTAGGTCTGGGAGGTCTGATGAAAGCCCCTACATGAAACAGTTTTATTGTTTCAATGTTGACCATATAAAGAGTTTATGAACAATAAACAAATTTCAGAAAATGGAAAGCTTTTTAGGAAGTAGTGGTAGCTGTTACTAATATAAGCAAATAAGATACAATCATCCTGATGTTTACATTTTTTTTGGCTTACATCTTACATCCCATGATCACCACTCTGTCTTTTGTAGACAAAGGATATAACCTGTGTACAGCTAAAATTAGCAGAATATAAAAGTGTGGAGATTATTCCTTGGTATAGTTGGTTATCTTTTAAATGTAGTGTACTAAATTTAGTAATTTAGAATTACTAAATGTGATGTACATATTCTTTAACTAACTGGCCTCAGTTCTGCGTGCCTCTCACTTGTTTTGGAAGACATATTAAGAGATGACCTGGGGGGAAGAAAATATTCCTTTGCTTACATCCAGCTTAAGTGTTAAAGAATGCCTTCAGCGCAAGGTAGAGAAGGGAAAATGGAATTAAAATAACATTACCTGGGTTATATAAAAGCACTATTAAAACATAAAGAAGATATTTCATAAGATATTTTTAAATCCAATGTTTATATTCAATGAAAATTGATAATTGCTATTTTGTTAGTATTCTGAAAATGAAACAAATTACATAAATTTCTTAGTTTTAGGGAAAGGCAAATTCTGCTAATCTTAAGTAATTACTGACTTCAGAGGACAACAGTTATTTCCATGAAAGCCAATGAATAGAAATAACTACTGTGCAAAACAGGGTAAGCTACACTAGAAAGAAATCTACATTAGATTTCACCTTCAAATATAAAATCTCTTAAACTTTAAAACTGTTGTCAAAACTCCTAAATTGTGTTCTGGATTTCTTGTTTGTCTATTTTCTTTGCTTACAAAACAATAAAAGACTGAAAAAAGCCATCGTTATAGAAAATCAGTCCTTATAGTGCAGAATAATAAATTTGTGTATTGACAAATTTATTAGTGGCAAAGCCATGTTAATCAGTTGAATATTGCCTATAGACAGAAAAAATTAATATATAGGAATAAAGTACATTAAAATCAAATTCTTACTAGAACTACTTGAATAACCTGATTAATTTTATTTTTCTTACTAGTTTAGCAAATAAAACATTACTCATAAAGTGAAGCCTATGAAACATCAAGTATTTGTATGCATCACCCATATCCAAACTCTACTTCTAATGAACTGATGATATTTAACCTGCTATTTTACTTACCATGCATTTAGCCAGGCATCCAGCATTTCCAGTGTTTTATCTTCTTGGCTCTACAGCTTGTCCTACTGTTACATGTTGCCTCCTGCTATCAGGGAATGCATAGAAGCTCTTTTACCTCTCTGAAGATAATTACAGGATTTCAGTCTCCAGAGGCACTAGTAAATATTCTACTAATTTTCTGAAGAACTCAATTTAGTTAAAAAAAAAAAAAAAAAAAAAAAAAAAAAAAACAAAAAAAAAAATTNAAAAAAACCCAAAACCAACCAACCAACAAACAAACAAACAAAACCCCTCAGTACATTCAACAGTGTCAGAACTTCTATACATTGAGAACAGCCACTTTAATAATTCTGGAAGAGCTAATACTGAATATAATGAATTATTATTGAAAATACTGTGGTTTTCTTAGTTGTTATCACTGCACACACAAGCAGATATACAACCCCAGACCAATGATACATCTTTCTACTTGCCTTCCTCATGGATTATAGAAGTGGGAATAGGGATGTAATCTCTTCCCTTTTTCCATTTTTGTGTTACCTCTTTGGCAGACCACATCCATTTCCTTCATGCCAGCAGTGTTGCAAGTTACGGGACGAGGAGAGGTAATGAGGACATTGTGATTTACTGGTTTAGCAAAAGAGAACCTGTGGCTCTCATATGATGCTGGAAGCAAGAAGTTCTTCAGTTCTGTTGGAAAGGAACTAAATCACAAAGGTGAAATAATCAAACTGCTACAAAGTGTGCCATGATATGCCTTAGTAGGCATGGGGGGATGAGGCCAAAGACTGGACTTGATGATTTTGGAGGTCTTTTCCAACCCTTATGATTCTATGATCCTATGCCCTGTCCATGTACCTGGAAACAAAAGTGAAGAGTAAATTTTTAAAACTGCAATAGAACCTACTTCAGCAGGATTTGTTACAATTGAGAGTTCAGTCAGGGATCCGTTCAACTGCCCTAAGGTAGATTTCTATGCTGTGTGAGTTGCCCTAAATATCAGAAGCTTTTACATGGGAATAATAAATATGGAAAATTCAGACAGTTTCTGAGTTTCAACAGGATACCTAGGTCATCTCCAAGCCGAATAAATGTTTCCAATTAGGCAAATGAATCAAGACCATAGTGTTTAATAGTATATCTTGTAAATCAAGAAGTTAAATGACTTTGACATGCACACCCCACCCCCAGATTGTTATGATTCTCCAAATTAAAATATAAACATTACGCCTCTGTTCTGACATCCACTTTATCCTTATATCAAAAACCTCATCAGGTTTCTGATGAAAACATGTTCTATTCTGCCTTCCATTCTGTATGCATCAGCATCAGTATGTACTTGCTATCTCTAGGGGGAAATAAAAGTTTTTCTTAGAAAAACACATTTGCGTTTTAAAATCTAACTTCAGTCAACTGAGGTGTGATTTAAACCAAAATCCCAGTGAAATTTTCTATATCCCATCCCAAGACACAAACTAGAAGTTTCCAATAAGAAGATGTTTTGAGAAAGGTAGAAGCTTCAGAATTTTGTGGAAGAAACCAAGCTTGATGCAAGAGCAACAGGTAGAGCTGCAGAATTGTTCAAACTGAACATTTTGTTAAATTGTTTAAACTGAACATTTTGTTACACCTAAAATTGCCTTGTGGGAAAAAAAGGAACACAGTAAATAGCTGGAGCTGCAGCATCCAGGAGTTCTTGCGAGGAAGAGTGCAAATTTCATGGCTCCTCAGTCTTGGGCTTTTTTTAGTACCTTATGTTACTCTGGCCTGCTTCCTTCTCACTGGCTCCCAGCCCTGCTTCTGGTACAAACTTACATGGCTCCAAGGGACATCATGGGTGACCACCTGTCCTATGGTGAATGCCAAGTTTATCTGGCCTTGTTCATCTGTGATCATCACAGAGGTTCAGATCAGGCCAGACAATGGCCCTGTGGCCACCAGTTTGCTGTTAGAGCAACCTGGCACAAGCTCTGTCCCAGGAAAGCCTGACCATGTGCTGAAAAATGCACTGGCAGTTCAAGGGAATACCTGCTGCCATCTTCTAGTGGCAGAACGCCAACCAACCAGCAGGTTACAGTATTTGGTTACAAATTTGGCTTTGAATTTCCTTTGAATATAGAGCTCTTTGGGTACAGAGTTTTATGATGTCTCTGAAGGTACATCAACAGTAGTAAACATTGGTGTTGCCTGCATGCATTTGCATTCCTTTGACAGACACTCCATCTTGTAGAAGTTTGAACTGATCACTGACCTCTTCTGTAATGCTCTCCTGCCTCTCTTTTCCTGCCTGCCTTGAGCACTCATTCTTCTCTACAAAGATTATTCAAACCTAACTTTTTATGCGTTCTCTTTTTCAAACCAATGTTTTGGTAAGTGATTTCAGCATCCAAACTGCAATGCTCCACACTAATGAAATGCACATTTTCTCTTGGCCATTCACACATTATGTGTGAGTTGGTCTGTGGGGTACAGATAAACATATGTTGACCTAGAAATAACATAGAAGAAAACACTGACCTGAGATACTACATTTAGTATGAGAGCTTCTTCCTCTGTTGGACATTTTGAAAGCTTTTGATCATTCAGAATTTTACTGAGCAAAAGACAAGGAAGGACGTGAAAATACACATTAGAGCAGCTTGTTATTCAGGGTGATGTAAATAGATGTTGTGAAAAAGAATATGCATTTCTATTGAATTTTAAAAATTGCACTGCTATATATATTTATCTTCCAAAATGGAGGAAAAGAAATTAGGGAAACTAATATTTCTCAAGCTAGACATCAAGTCAAGTTTCATTTTTTAAAATAATTTGTGAATTCTGTCAGGATATATAGAGCAATAAATGAAACTGCCTCTGCATTTGTTAATCTAGACTGATGTAAAATATTGAGAAAAAACTACAGTGTAGTAATTTACACAGGGAAATTTTATTGATTTGACAGAATGAGTAGCTACTATATCATCCACTGATCAACCACAAATAATTGATCATAGGTATTAGTCCTTTTTTACCTCTGACATGACCTTAGTTTATGAAAATGTCTGCTGGTCTACTCTGTCCTCTTCCCTTCTGGTACTCCTACCATGCACACAACAGAATAAGAAGTACATTGCAGAAGATAAAAAAGAAATGTAGGTAGGTTGGTGGTTGGACTTTATTATCTTAGAGTTCTTTTCCAAACTTAGAGATTCTATAATTCTATTATTCTATGATCAATATGTAAAATAACTCTGAATACACAATGATAAAAGAAGTTTCATTAGGTCACCATGACAAATGCTTTACAAGGTTCTTTAATGAAGACAATATCAAGCAAAGTGTTTCTCAATATTTTAGGGGGGAAAAACCAACAGAAAAAGCAAAAAACCACAAGTTAAACATAAAACTAATTTGTAACAAAAATTTAAAGAACCCCAAGTTGTTATAAGGCAAAACAGCAAGTCAGGATATATCAATGGGTTTAACTTCTTTAGACTTGTGCAAGTTGCTGTATTGTGTGTGCTGCAGTACTTTTAAAATCATATAAGTATTTGACTTTCAGAGATTGTATTTGGCATTATTAAAATCAGCTTCAAGCTTTTTACAAGTCAAACAAAACCAAATCATTCAAACAAATAAAATAAATCCAACACAAAGACATAGAGTACAGGACAGACCTCCAGACTGATTACCGTATTTTGAAAAGAATGTCATTGGAATAGTTTATAAAGCCTTATCTATCAAAACAATAAAGATTGGACTGAACATAAAGAAGTGCAGAAATACCTCACACCAGTCAGTGGCTGAAAATTTAAATAATATGCAAAACTTAGTGGAGGTAAATTCTAACTGATGTTCATGGGAGAAAAAAAACCCACAAAAACAGTCCTAAACTAAGGCAGAAATTAGTGGAACCAAGCTTGCCTTTATTACAAGTGAGATATTGGGGTTAAGAGAGCTAGCTTCTCAAAAGCACCATTTCAGTGTATGATGGTAGTTTAAAAAAATGTAGTGAATTTGTCATTCCTTTCCCAATATTTGAGAAAACATCTATTTTGCTATTTTAATTCTGTCTACACACACATCTCAAAAATTATATGTTGTAATGAAAAAGATGTCAGACAAGTGCAGAAAAGGTGTATTGAGTTCTGTAATAGACACCAAAAAGTAAATTTCAGTCTAGAAAAAAAAAAATAAAGGAGATGAAATATGAGAAGTCTACCAAAAACATGTATGTTGTGGGGAGATTGGGTAGGTAATGATTATTGTTTCTCTTTTCCTGTATAGACAGTGGGTAAAAGAGACTTGAAAGATATTAGGAAGGTGCTCACAAGAAAAGCCAAAGGGGGTAAGACATCAGGTGACAGAGGCATGGGCCTCTCTGCTGTAGAATTGGCTCTGATTGAAGGAAAAGCTGAGCAACTCTTTGCGGGTTACTAATTACACAGAAATCAAGTCTTGGTCAAGAAAGACTTAACTGAAATTAATTAAAAGCTGGGGGACTTTTCAAGGGAATGTTCACATGTCCTCACATATATTCTTCTCTAGATACTCATTTTTAGCCATTGTCAATGCAAACGCTGTGCTGACTGGACCTTTACCCAGTAAGACTCTACTTACGTCTCATCTTTTTATGCTGAACTACTGCATGTGGTTGCTCTTTGTGATCCTGCAGTGAAATGATTTTACGCAATTCCTGACTATCTAAGCAGTGAAGAATTGCAATGATGTAAGGACAACAGGGATTCTGCCCTTGAATCCAAGCACTGTTGAGCTGTTGCAGGAGCATTGTATGAGGTTTTGATCAGTTCTTCAACAAAAGTAGATTGCAAAAATGAAAAGTGGTCAGAAAAAGCTGTATGGAAATGGTACTGGATTAAAGAAAATCAAGTGATCCAAGAACATGACAAAGCAGTCTTCTGATCACTGTCAGCAGGTGTGTATATACTAATGGAAACAGATTTTTGGTAAGTACTTGAGCTGGTTTTGTCTGGAGTAGAGTTAAATTTCTTCATATTAGTGTTTGGGGCTAGGCTTTGGATTTTTTCTGGAAACAGTGTTGGTAATTCAAGGATGTTTTCATTGCTGCTGAGTGAAGACATTTTCTGCTCCTTACTCCATGCTACCAGCAAGTACGCTGGGGGTGCATGACTGTTGAGTGAGGACACAGTTGGGACAGCTGATTCCAATTGACTGAATGGATATTCCACAACATATGACATCATGCTCAGCATACAAAGCTGAAGGTTTCGAGACTGTGTGGTCACTGACTGGTTGATGGTGAGTGATTATTTTCATTTGCATCACTTGTCTTACAATCACATAATTATTTAGGTTGGAAAACACCTCCAAGATCATTGAGTCCAACCTTCGGTCACCACCTTGTCAACTAAATTATAGCACTAAGTGTCACACCTAGTCATTTGTTGAATGACCTACTGGGATGGTAATTCCACAACCTCCCTGGGCAGTTCATTCCAATACTTAACAATATTTTCCATTAAGAAATTCTTGTTCATGTCCAACTTAAGCCTTCTCTGTTGCAGCTTGAGGCTATTTCCTCTTGTTCTGTCGCTAACTGCCTGGGAGAAGAGGCCGACCCTCATCTTGCTACAATTTCCTTTCAGGTGATATTTCTTGTGTTGTATTTATGTCTTTTTGCTATTTTTCTTTTCATAAAAATATTATTATATTTCAATTGTTAAACTATTCTTATCTTAACCCATCAGATTTCTCAATTTTCAATTCTCTTCCCCCATCCACGGCTGAGTGGGGGTTGAGCAAGGAGCTGTGTGGTGCTAATCTGTTAGTGGATTATCTTCATGTTCTGAAGCAGAACACAACACAGAGTACTAGCTTGCTTCCTTGCTATCTACTGCTTGGAGTCATGAAATATGATCTGCACAGTAACTCTGCAATTACTGTGTTAAAAAGCTACAATATAATCAAGGCTATTAGTTAATTTGACCTTTTTATAATTCTCTATTTAAAGCATACGTACTGTTAAGAAAATAACGTACTTCCAGTAAAATGGATTTGGTCCAGCATCAAGAAAATCTTTATATATGAAATTTGAATTAAATATATTTTATGTATTGTAAAAGTACAGAAAAAGACAAACTTTGAAAACATAAGAAGCACACAAATTCTCAAAATTCTGGTACAGACTTTAACCACATATTTGTACTTTAAAAGAACAACTTATGATTTTAAAAATAAATTCACAGCTGAATAATATTGATATGTTCTTGCACTTTCTGGTCTGTTTGCAAAAGTTGTATGTGGGTTGCTATACACAATATGGGCTATATAACCCTCTGAATGCTGGATAATTAACTTTTACATGTTATTATTCTTGAGATTGGGAAAAATGTAATTTAAAAGCAAAAAAATAGCAATCAGTAGAAAAGATAACCCATTGCATTACTTATAGGAAATAAAAATCTATTCAGTTCTTCTTCCTAAATAGAAGTTATTGTATTTCCTCATTCCCAGGACTTAAAACACTGCACTTTACAATCTAATATAATTCAGACCTCATATCTATATATTGGAACTGCCTATTTATAGATAGAAGAATTACTAGAGAAATATATCTTTAGAAAGGAACAAACATTTTAAAAGATATATCATAAAGTCTGAGCCTTACAACAGGACATCAAGGAAATAAATGGTTAGAATAAATATTTATCTTTTGTTCCAAAGCACAACCTAACTTTCCTTGCTTACAAACAGTGTTTTTGATGAGAATAATAAATCTCTTTAGATGGAAGACAAATTTCATGTTTAAAGCTGTGCAGTGCAATCTGGAGACACCATGTAAATTAGTTGCCTGGCAGATTCAGCAAGGGTGAATTAGGATATTTAATGTAAACAACCTGGCAACATGAGGAGAGAATTAACGAAAACACTACTTTGTCTGAGCTATTTGATGACATGGCATGTGTTTCACATAATTTACGGTCTGTACCTGATGGTATTCTGGGGAAGAAGAATACATTTGGCTGTCAGTGGTATCAGCTGTAGAACTGTTCCCCTGTTTGGAAAGGAAAATCTCTACCCAGGGACACACTATAGAAGGAAAATACTGATGATGAAGAATTCATATTCAATCAACATTCAAAGATATTTCATAAGGAGAAGGACATTTTTATTTTAACTGTAGAAATGAACTCATCTCAGGATAACACTGCAGTAAGATTCTGCTCATCAGTAATTCCATCTAGAAAAGTCAGAAACATACATATGACATCCAGAGGCAAATCAGACTCTAGAGGAAAGGCATAATCATGGTCCAGTCACCTTTTTATTTCAGAAAAACCTCTCATCCTTGATGATACAAACGAGCATTTAGTCTAAGCATAAAGTTTTTAAGGGCTGTCTTCAAGTGTTATTTTACCCTGTGTTCAACTCACACAGTCTTTGGAAAATTTCTGAGAAGGAGAAAATTAGAAGGACGAGATGGTTGGTTGTTCATTTTTTTCTCAGGCATTAGAGTTGTGGATCTGTGGCTAAGAGTAAGCATCATAAGTAGAAGTCTTGTCAACTAGTATTAGAGTACATAAATATATAACAAACACATTGATACTTGTTGACATTTTTACTTGTGATTAATTTTCTAAGTGTCACAGTAGGCAGTTCAACTCTGCACAGTTACTCACTTGTTCCCCTCTCAGTGGGATGTGGGAGACAATCAGAGGGGTACTAGTGCAAAAACTTGTGGGTAGAGATAAAGATCATTTAACAAGTATAACAAAAGCTGTGCGAAGAAACAAAGGAATTCATTCACCACTTCCTATGGGCAGGCAGGTGTTCAGACAACTCCAGGAAAGCAGGACTCCATCACAGTTACATGGGAATCATGGAATTACACAATCACAGAATCAATTAGGTGGAAAAGACCTCTGAGATCATCAAGTCCAACCTATGATGAAACACCCCCATATCAACTAGATCTGAGTTGATCTAGGCACTGAGTGTCACATCCAGTCTTTCCTTAAACACCTCCAGATATAGTAACTCTATTACCTCCCTGAGAAGTTCATTCCAATGTCTAAATACCCTTTCTATGAAGAAATTCTTCCTAATGTCCAGCATAAACCTCTGCTAGCACAGCTTAAGACTATGTCCTCTCATCCTTTCATAGTTGTCTGGGAGAAGGGGCTAAGCCCCACCTGGGGTTAACTTCCTATCGGGTAGTTGTAGAGAGTGATAAGGTTACCCCTGAGCCTCCTTTTCTCCAGAAAGACAAATCATGAGATCTAGACTGTTTTGCCCTTGATGGTAAAAGCATTAAGTGATCTCCATATTTTTATCTCAATCCTTGAGCTTTTTCCTCCTGTTTTCTACCTTTGTCCTGTTGCAGAGAGAGGGAGTAAGAGAGTGACTGAGTGGGTGTCTACCAGCCAACAAAGGTAAACCTAGCACAGCAGCATTTAAAAATATATCTAATTCCATGACTGGTAAGGGAAGTGATCCCTTAAGGCATTTGGAAAAAAATGCAATAAAAACTGAGACTTTTTTTTATACTATTTCTTTATAGATTTCACTCTGTGGGTAGGACTTGCAGAACACTTTTTCACCCAAACAAGATCTTTTCTGACCTGATGTTTCTTAGTTTGCTTGTTGCTCTATTAAATATTCTATATAGTTTTAAGCCCCAATACAGTATGTTTAATTAATTAGCATTCAAATGCCCACTTACAGGGTATCAGTAGTGGATAGAAAACAAGCTTGAATGACCTATAGTAATTAATTCTTCACTAGAGGATAATATCTGAGTACAGAATGGTGGCCTGTGTCCCAAGAATTATTTCAATTCCCAGATAAACTAATTGCATTTTCTTCCAATTAAAACATATATAGTAACTATCTTGTTTATTCAGACATATGTTCAAAACACATGTAAAAAAGTTATTCTTGTACTTTACATTGCTTTTCATATTTGAATGTAAAGCAATGTGACACCAGAGAATAAATTACTTATCTGTTTTTCAAAGGAATCTACTTATTCAAAGGAATCTATTCATAATGAGTGTGCTATTCAGTAGGGAATTGCTAAATGGATTAAAAAGAGAATAGGAAGTTTTCTGCCAGCATCTTTATTAAAGAGAATTCATACAGTTTAATCCAGTGACTTAAAGTATTCAAACTTTGTGCAATGAACAAGGGGATGTACCAAGAAATACAATTATGGTTGCATTACTTCATTGTTTCTTCCTTTAATTAATTTCTGAGTAAATTTAAAGGTAATGAAAAGCGGGTTTAATACCAAAGCTAGATGCAGAGGTACAAGATGCAGCTATCTAAAAGAGTGCTAGCTAACTTAATAATTAATAAATAAAATCATTAAAATAGTACCTCATCTAGTGGTTAACCTAAGGTTGCTAACATCTATTGGATTTTACAATGAAAATGTCTTTTTTACATGTCTTTTTTTCCTGAACATTGGTTAATTTTAATTGGACAGCAATAAGAGAGAGAAGCATGTATCAGTGAAGAAAGTACTTCAAAATATGATCCTGTTAATTTCATATTTTGTACAAAAGGCATCTTCCAGTTATCTTACTTGTAAATCAGCAGACTTCTTGCCTTTAAAATCTATAAATTTATTTTAATAAGTGAATAACATATACTTATTTATCACTATAACAATAAAACAAAATGCAACTTAACAAGAAAACATTCAATTAGAATGCGGTGGGTTGACATTAGCTGGCTGCCAGGTGCCCACCAAACCACTCTATCACTCGCCTCGGCAGGACAGGCAGAGAAAATACAACAAAAAGCTTCTGAGTTCAGATAAGAACAGGGATAACTGACTCAGCAATTACTGCCATGAGCAAAACAGACTCAACTTGGTGAAATTAGTTTAATTTCTTGACAATTAAAAGATACATATAATAAGCCACCACTCCCTTCTTTCCAGGCTCAACTTCACCCCTGACTCTTAACTTCCATGTCTCAAGACGGACAGGGAGACAGAATGGAGTTTGTGGTCAGTGTGTGATGCATTGTCTCTGTTGTTCCTTCACCTGCTTCCTGCTTCCCACATACAGGAGACAGTCATTCACAAACTGCTCCAATGTTGGTCTGTCCCATGGGCTGCAGTTCTTCAAGAATTCCTATACCGTGGGTCCCTTCCATAGGGTGCAGATCTTCAGGAGCCGATTACTCTAGTATGGGTGCCCTTTTGGACCACAGGTCCTGCCAGAAAATCTGCTCCAGCATGGGCTCTCCATGGAGTGCAGCAGTCTTCAGGACACATCTGCCCACTGCAGTGTGGGGTCCTCCATGGACTGCAGTGCAGAGTGAATATCTGCTTCAGCATGGTCCTCCATGGACTGTGGAGTGACAGCCTGTGTCACCATGGTCTTCATGGATGCAGAAGAATATCAGCTCTGGCTCATGAATCAACACTTCCTCCTCCTTCACTGACCCTGCTGTCAGCACAATTTTTTCTCACATATTCTATCTCCCATAACAGTTGCAAAGCATTTTCATCCTTTCTTAAAAATGTCATCACAGACTCACTACTACTGTCACTGATCAAGTCAGCTTTGACCACCAGCAGGTCCTCCTTGGAGATGAGACTCAAGGGGGTCTCAGTGCCTTGAGCTAGAGGATCTTGTCTGAAAGAATGATCAACTCCTAGTTGACCCTGAAATTGTGCTCCCTGATTTGCTGCTCCATTTGCATCCCTACAATACTATGGGAGTCTGATGGCATTCATCCCAGGATCCTCAAAGAGCTGCTGATGTCATCACAAGACCTCTCGGGATGATTTTTGAGTGAGCTTGGGAATCTGAAGAGGTCCCAGCTGACTGGATGCTGGAGAATGTCCCAATTGTCAAGAAGGGCAAGAAGGAGAACCCCAGAAACTACAGTGTCACTTCAGTGCCAGATAAAGATCATTCTGGAAGGTGTTGAAAAACACCTGAAAGACAATGCAGTCATTGGTAACAGCCAGCATGGCTTCATGAGAGGAAATTCCTGCTTATCAAACCTGATTTCCTTCTATGACAAGGTAAACCACCTAGTTGATCAAGGGAAGCAGTTGATGTAATCTGTTTGGATTTCAGTAAAGGTTTTGACACTGTCTCTCATGGTATCCTTCAGGATAAAATGTCCAGCACACAGCAGGATAAACACATCATGTGGTGGGTGAGTAGTTGGATCATGGGTTGGGCACAGAGGGTAGCAGTGAATGGGATGACATCAGACTGGTGATCTGTCACTAGTGGGGTTCCACAGGGCCCCATCTTGGGCCCTGTGCTCTTCAACATCTCCATAAATTACCTGGACGCAGGACTGGAAGGGATACTGAGCCACTTTGCAGAGACACAAAACTCAGAGGAGCTGTTACCTCCCTCAGAGGTAGGGAGGCGCTGCAGAGAGACCTCGACAAATTAAAGGACTGGGCAATCACCAACCACATGAAGTTCAACAAGGAAATTGCCGGATTCTGCACCTGGGTGTACCTGGTGCACCTGCAACCCTGGATGTACATACAGACGGGTGAATGAGATGCTGGAAAGCAGTGCCATGAAAAGGGAGCGAGGGTGCTGGTCAATGGCAAGCTGAACATGAGCCAGCAATGCTCTGGCAGCCAGGAGGGGCAACTGTGTCCTGGGGCTGCAGGCAAGGCATCACCAGCTGGCTGAGGGAGGGGCTTGTCCTGCTCTGCTCTGCCCTGGGGTGACCTCACATTGAATATTGTGTGCAGTTTTGGGCACTGCAATAAAAGAAAGATATTAAGCTCTTAGAGAGTGTCCAAAGGAGAGCAATGAATATGGTGAAGGGCCTTGAGGGGAAGCTGTATGAGCAGTGGCTGAGGGCACTTGGTCTATTCAGTCTGGAGGAGAGACTGGGGGGAGTCCTCATTGCAGTTACAATTTCCTTGTGAGGGGAAGAGGAGGGGCAGACACTGATCTCTTCTCTGTGGAGACCAGTGACAGAACCTGAGGAAATGGCCTGAAGTTGTGTCAGGAGAGGGTTAGGTCAGATATCAGAAAGAGATTCTTCCCTCAGAGGGTGGTTGGACACTGGAAGATATTCCCCAGAGTGTTAGTAACAGCGCCAAGCCTGGCAGAGTTTAAGAAGCATTTGGATGATACTCTCAGGCACACTGTATGACTTTTGGGGATGGTCCTGTGTGGCTCCAGGAGCTGGACTCAATGATCCTTGTGGGTCTCTTCCAACTTGGCAAATTCTGTGATTCTGTGATTCTATAGCAAACTCTGGGTCTGCTGGACATAAGGGCACCTTCTATCATTTTCTGACAGAAACCACCCCTGTAGTTCTCCTGCTACCAAAATCTTACCACATATACCAAATATATAAATCAATACCTAGGGAAAAAGCTTTATCAAAGCTGTGATCAGCAGAAGAAAGTGTCAGGCTTACTCTTTCCTCACTCTGCAGCTCAAGATCTCTTTACACTCAATGAATTTCTGGTAATATAGTAATTGAGCTCCTCAGTAATTAGCCAATTTAGAACACAGAAAGAACTACTTATCTATATGATAATTATATATGGAGGTCCTACACTAAAATACAGTGGATGAGAAAATTATTAGCTGAAAGAATTTTAGAGTTTGAAAATTAAAAAGATCTCCATCTACAAAATACGTCACCCATACTAATCGTATTTATTAACTGGCAAAAAAGGAAAAATATTCCACAAGACATTAAATTATGGAATTAATTCAGTGTACAAGGTTCTACAGATTAAAAGTGTAAGGGTGTCCCAAATCAATCAAAATTTTAAGTGAAAAATGTTTCTCTCTTGCTATTAAACAGAGTTTGCCCAAGACCTGCCATTGCTGAAATCTTTGAGAAAATAATGAAAAAAATCATTTTTACATATTCTCTGGTTGCATTTTTCCCTAAATTTCTTCAAATGATACTTCAGGCAGAGGGCCTGAATGATCTTTTGCTTGAGCCATGAAGCAAGTTCAAAGCATTCAATTCTTATTTTCATTTTACTCTTCAAAGATGAAGATTTCTCAGCTCTTTTAGAAGATGCATTTCAATGTCTCAGATTGTGAAGGTTTGGGTTGGCTCCCTGCCAAACCCAATGGCCAGCCACACAGATTCCACCCCCCCAAACCCCCCCCCAAGAGAAAAGGGAAAAAAAAAACAAAAGAGAATTGTAGTAAAAGCATATATATATTCACATATATTACAATTATATACAATCAAACACTATGAATTTACAGAATAAGAACCCCAAACAACTCCACAAGGGAAAAGGGGAAAGGGAAATGGGACAAAAATAGGTAAAAACAAAACAAAACAGATACACACACACTCGTAAACTCAGGGAAAAGCTCAATGAGTAACTAATACAAAAAATTCTTACCAAAAGTTTTCTTAAGAGAAGCAGTAGAAATCCCCACTTCCGAATGACTGAGGCACCAGCTTCTCCGATAGGCCTCAGCTCACACAGATAAGAGCTAAGCTGACACAGAGACCTGATGTCCTCCCCAGTACACGAAAGGAAGAGAGAAAAAAGAGAGGGAGGCAACTCTCCATCTTATATACCCCTGATTATGTGAAGGAATGGTGTGGAATACTTCCTTAGTTATAACCTGGTTACCAAGCAAGGCCCAGACCAAAACCAAGAAAATTAAACCACCACACAGATAACCTACCAAAACTTCAGAACTGTAATAATAATTTCAGTCAACTTCTTCTTTTTTCCTTTTCCTTTCATTTTTTTTTTTTTTTACATTAGAGATAATGAAAAATAAAGAAAAGAATGAGTATATCCACAGAACTTCAAGAAGATAAATGGAATTGAGCTTTGGGAGAAAATGCATGTTAAATGTATTTTCATTCTCAATAAAGGGTGAATAAAATACTTTGATATATAACTCCATCCATACCTGGGATAACACTGAATGGAAACAGCTATTTTTATATAAATATCTATAAGTCACAAAATATGAGGAACATTTTGGTTATAACTTACTTATTATTTTCTTACCCAGAAAGGCTGACTAACTTTAAAATTTGAAAATTTTAGATTTTCATTGAAAAATACGTCAGATAACCAAGGTTTTTGGTGTTCCCCTTCACTCCTTAATAATATTTCCTTGTCCCAGGCAATTATGGGCCACTCTTCATGCTAAACCACAGGATGAAATGATGATGAGGTGTCATACTCACTGGGTGTGACAGCAATATTTCCTGGAAAGGGCCATATTTACTAAAGTGTTGAGCTTTCCAGAATATCACTCCATGCAAAAAAGTTAAGTTGGAACTTGTCTTTGGCTTCTAACTCTATACATTTAAATGTAAGAAAAGAGAACAGTAAACATGGTAGTGGAAAGAAGCTTTTTGGTATAATTTAGTTTACATTAGTTTATTTCATAGCGTAATGCCTTGTCTTTTGCATGTAGTGCATGAATATCTCAGAAGTAAGCTGTGGGAGAATGCAAGAGCTACAAGATGTGGAAAAGAAACTTCCAAAAGTGGACTTACAAGGATGGAGAGGCCGATGACCAAGCAGAGACTGTGGAGTTTCAGACATTCACGGTAGAGGCTTGAAGAAAGGATTGAACTTTAATTGCTTACAGACATTCCTTGATCCTGCATACGATCTCGTAAAGGGATCAACTCATGAGTAAATGGTCATTCATACAAATCAGAACCTGCCACGTTTATGGTCTTCCCCATGGGTGCTTCCCTATGTGCACCGCTCAGGTTGATCCCCAACATGGTGGATCCGTTGTTGTTTTATCCCCGGTTTTCCTCCATGTTGTCGTCTTCCCATTCACAGTTTCCCACCTTTACCCTGGACCCTGCTTCCCTATTGGTTCATTTTCCTGCCTTTGGCGAGTTGCCCCTGATTGGCTGTTCGGTTGCCTGGTTACACACTCCGCCCCCTCTTCTATCCAATCGCATCCAAGTTCCAGAACCTTCCCTCGTGACTCTACAAAAGCCCGAGCCCCAGTTGAATAAACACCTTTTGTGCCTTCACCCTCAACCTGTGTGGTGTGGTATTGTGTTCAGAAGGTCATCGGTTGGTGGCTCATCAGTAAGTCATAAACATGAGAGAAAAAAGTAATGGAAAATCCAGGATAAGTCCCTTTATCTTGTATTGAGAACAAACATGTGTCTACACTGCAGTTAATAACTGTCTGGAGACTTTTAAGAGTTGCTGAGATCCTGAATATGCAAAATCAGTTTTTCACTTCACAAAAGTCAATATTTCAATTAAAGTACAAAATAACTTTCAGGGGAATCCATTGTGACCAATTACTTAGGTTTAGTTAAAACTTAAAGAAGTCTAATCTCTCTGTCTTGCTAGTACAGAGAATAATGAGACATCAATGAATAAGTGGGTGACTTTGACAGATAAGTATGACATAGGTGTTAAAAGAATTCATGGCAAGAAATAACCTTTCCAGAGATACTAACACTCTGCTGATGTTATGAACTCATTTGAACTTATAATTATTACACTATTGCATTAGTTCCTTAAAATTATGTAAGAGAAAATAAAAATAAAATATACAATAAAAAAGTTACCTTTATAGTAAGTAAACTTGGTAAGAAACAATTTGAGAAAAGCAATCAGGAACAGCTGATCTAAATATGATGAGAAGATAAACTGTCAATCAAACTTTTTCAAATGAGTATAAACTATATAAATGATAATCTAAACTACCATGCTCATATATATATGTAACCCCTTTTCACAATATATTGATTTCTTACAGTTACATGTTCAGAAGGGCATTATGGATTGCTAATATACATATAAGAATAAAATATTCTCTTACTACAGTAAGTATTTCACCCCTTCAATAACTGTAAGAACAGCCAGGGTAACATTTTAGAGAGACTTGACATGCCATATAAACAAATCAAACCTTAAAAGACTATTCATATATATGCCAAACAGCAGCAATATTAAGCTTCTTTCCCATCCTCTGGAGCAGAAATTGCATGAGGATATTTTTGCTTGTCCAGAAAATACATGTAAATCCACTGAAGAAGAAAATAAATTGTCAGGGCATCCTAAAACTCTGCAGATGTTGTTATTTAATTTAAAAAAAAAATAAATATGTACCCATACAAAAAGATGGAGAACATATACTTCCAGAAATTGATTTAAAATACTAGGGAGAAATTCTTCCTTCAAAATCTATCATTGATAAGGTAGTAGATCTGGGCCTTCTAGCATTAATCAGCCAGGAAGGGGCAGAAGGGTGAGGGGTAGGCAGTAGAAATGGTCTTAGAAATTATCATCTGGACTCTGGACACTGCAGTGCACTGAGAAAGCTTTCCTGCATGTAACAGATTGAGCCTCCTGGTTAATGGTTCATAGATTTGTCTCTACAAGCAGAAGACAATATGGGCAAGTTCAATTCACAAGCACTTAAAAAAAATAATCTTGCATGTATCCTCAGTTTTTAGGACTTTTAGGTTTAACTAATGAGCCAGTTAAATTTATCTCACATTTAAAGCTAAATCCATCAATCCTTTCTTTGGAAAATCTTGCCTAGGGGACCTGAGGCAGAATTGAGATGATTCTCTTTTGCTACAGTTTAGTGACTGGTATGAAAATGAACGACAATCTCATATCACAACCCTTTTACACTCTCAGGAAAAGTCAGAGCAAGTCTGCAGAGAAAGGCTCTTGATCTGGATCTTGATTTGGATCTGTAGGAAAGCTTGACATTTTGAAAGCCTGCTTAAATATTTTATGATCATTTACATAGTGATGTGGTCAGCCATGCTTTAGTGATAAAACCACAGCAACTCAGCAGTAACACTTGGTAAACTAATTTATTTGCAGATCAATTTATTTATTTGTTTCTTTTCTTTGTTTCTGTTCTCACTACTACTCTAGCAGTAAAATTGTTATATCATATGGAAAAAGCAATTTATTCCTAATAGCAGCTGTAAAATACCTTAGTAAATGTTGCCAAGTATTGGAAAGTCTGAGTCATTACTGAGAATAACTTTGTGTGACCTATGGTTGCAACTTTTAATTAAACTCTCTCCATATTAACATTATCTTGTACCATTTCTCTGCCAATATATTATTTTAATGACTTGTATGAATCATGTTATGTAAATTTATTAGAGATAAAACTTGTAGTGAGCAGTGAAATGTTCTCATCAAAATTGTTTTCTTCAGCTGACTTTCTCCTTCCATTCATGTCCAGTGTCAGCTTTGTTGACTCTCTTAATTCATCTCTGTCATGTCAAAAATTACATTCTATCATAAAATATTTGATCAACTTTCCGTATCATGTCTTTAAACTTTGTATAGTATTTCTTAGGACTATTTTGTATCAAATCTCTTTGTATTTTATCAGCTACATATTTTTATATACAAATACTTATTGGTTTATCACAGAATCATAGCACAGCTTGAGTTGGAAGGAACCATCTAGTTCCAAACCCACCACCATGGGCAGGAACACCTTGTACTGGACCAGGTTGCTTTAAGGCCCCATCCAATCTGGCTTTGAACACTTCCAGGTACGCAGCATGCACAACTTCTCTGGACAACTGGCTCTAGTGCCTTACCACCCTCACTGTAAAGAATTTTTTCCTAATATTTAATCTAAACCTATCCTCTTTCAGTTTAAAAACATTGCCCCTTATCTTGTTACTGCATGTCCTCTCCAGCTTTCCTGCAGGCTCCCTTCAGGTACTGGAAGGCCACAATAAGGTCCTTCCTGAGTCTCCTCTTTTGACTCAATAATATACTGTTGAAAATTGATCAGCTATAGAACTAGTAATATATTTAATCCAAGTAGTAGTAGTTTATTTGTAAAATTGGTAACAATTATAGCTAGAAAATACTATATTAAAAAACCCCAAACAATCCCAATAGGTTTAGCTTAACAATACTTTTTTTTTTGTTTGGTTTTGTTTGTTTGGAGTTTTTCTTGGGGTTTTTTGTTTGGTTGTTTTTTAGTATTTAATAGCACATTGTCTATTTGAAGGCAAAGGAGGTGTTACTGACAATTTCATTTATTGTGTGTTTGCACAGCACATTAATTTTGTGCAACTACACGTCATGGAAAATTCATGAAAGACCCAAGCTATAATATTTTAATTACCTTAGTATGAAGCCACTTCAACTTTTCACACTGGACAGTGATCTGAAACAGGCAAGATTTACAGAAAGATGTAATCTATCATTATAACAACAGCTATAACAGAGAAAAAAGAACACGCTCTTGAACACATGAAAGACTGGTCTGTTTGCCTGGAAGGTTGCCCGGTGCAATCTTCAACAGTATTTTCTATTACATGAACGGATATTACCTTTCTTACAAACATTGCTCAAAATTATCTTTAACCCATCACAGCTAGAGCCATGACATGACAAGAGCAAAGATTGGTATAAAAAAAAGCACCCTAAGCCTTACAAAAGACTCAGGCATTGAGTCCATGCTGTGAAAAATCTATGCTATCAGGTGCTTTCTACCGGTTTGAATGGGTCTGCTTCTGCTATTTAAATTGCTTCTACTAATCATATTGGTAGGAGTCAATTCACCAAGAAGTGAGGCAGCAGGTCTGTGATATGCTTGTATTCTTTCATAGAGCAAACTTCTTTTATTTTTATATCCCTGGTTACCAGATCTATGCTAAGTCAGATATGATACAGCTTGAAGCGAGTGTAAAAATTAATTGAACAAGTACCTGAGCTGTTTAGCCACTGCAAAACCATGGGGCTATGTTGATCTAAACCAAACCTTTTCTTCTAGCCTCTTCACAGTCTCCTAAAACAAACAAATTAAACCCCAAAGCTCTTTACCCTGAGATCTTTGCTGAACAAGCACCCCTCACAAAGGGTATTAGCTGATGTTCTTCACAACTGATGTCCTAAGAGGACTGCTGAAGAGGATATTGAAAATTCCATAAATAAAAAATAAATGGTAAATGAAGCAAGCACTAAACCTTCTTTACTCAGATTATCTATACTGTAAAGTAACTCAGGAAATCATCATTTTCTCAATGCTTTAAGTATACAAATGCAGTTAAAAAACGAAACATAATTATTTGAGTATCACATACAGTGAGAATTTAAGTAAACAGAAACAGGAAAAAATATTTGGAGAGAGGCCAGACAGAAATATGTAGACTCCTTACACATTTCTATATTGCCCAGCCTCAGGACAAGACTGAGAGTTGCCTACATTAACTCTGATTAAACAGGGTCAAGGCATTATGTTTATTGTGACTCGCACCTAAACTAGTAAAAATCATCCCAAAAGATATTTTAAAATAGACTTTAAATCATAGTCTAAGATGGCATCATAACATAGTTTAATAATACAGTAATAGATTTAATAATAACATCTCTAAAAAAAAAACCAAAACCAATAAAAGACTCGGCAATTCGATAAGAAAAAAGTGCCACATGGAAAGAAATTGAACTTTGTTTCCAAGTGGAAAATGTTTTATATTAAACACAAGAGATTTGAAAGAACAAGGTTGAGAACAGGAGGGGAGAATCTGTTCTGACTACTTCTGAACACAGATAAACTGTAAAAGGCAAAGTCCTTCTTTTAGACTACTTTGCCACAACTGCAAAGGCAAAAAAATAATAAAATAAATAAAATAAAATAAAATAAGTGCAGAAACAGAGGTAAGTTGATATCATCAAAAAAATTTTTGAGGGCTTGAACTATTCAGTGAAAATTTCTGAGGCTAAAGAAATGGCACAGGGGATGTAAAATAGGACTTCAGATCATCTGAGATTCATGTACTGCCTGCAGCTAGATGAGCACAAACAAGATCTGTAATTTGCCTCATTCCAGCCTGGTATGTATAACTTGGAGCTTGTGTTGCCATCAGCCTCAGACCTCAATAAGCCTCATGGGCAGAATGAGCTGAGAGGTTGTTCTTGTGAGGGAATTGAACTATGTGAAATATTAATGAGAAATTTCACATAAATGAGAAGAGTGGACAGAGTACAGACATCAACTCACAGAGGTGTTGGAGGTAATTTTAATCTCTGTCCCTTCCAGAAGCTCTAGAATAGGAGCTAGTGTCTAACAGGTTTCTATAACATAGTGGTATGGCCATCTTTGTAATAAGATATGGTAGGGACTGATCCTGATAAACTTGATTGGTTCAAGACCATTGCCAACACGTAACTTAGGACTATAGTGTAAAAATATGACTGTTAGAAATTGCTTCTTCCAAATCAAGTGATACAGGTAGCTCATGTTATCAGGGATTTAACAACAGGGTTGTAATTCGAGCCCTAGACTGAATGATTGTATACAGATGCAAAATCCCTGCATATTCTAGTAGTGTTTTATGGTAGTAGATTAAGAAAAATTACATTAATATAATCATAGATTTACTGTTCTGGCACAGTTACATGTGTAAACACCTACACATACAAGAAGCAATTTTGGAAATGCATTTGCTTTTTTGATGGCAGAAATTTAAATAATGTGTTTACTGTGTGATTTGTCCAACCTCTTACATCCACAATATCATGAAGTGGAAATGAGTTGCCTTTGCTATATTTCTTACCAGGAAAAGTAAAACTTATAGATGTTAGTTTATCTACAGAGGATAGAGTGATTATTTTGTAGTAAAGTCAATAATCATTTTTCAGAAAAGACAGTTCCTATTATGAATAACTGGTAAGAAAATGCATATGCTCTTCTTTTATTTTAAAGTGTTTGATAAGTTCAGTTCTATGTTTCAGTTATTTTGCTTTAATACTCATGTGAGGGTACCTGGACTGTACATTGGTTTGCTAGTTCTTACCATTTCTTCTCTATATCTTGAACGTTGCTGCACCTGATCAGTCTATTGCACTTGTAGATCTAGTGCCTCTGTGCTATCATGTTACACACAGAGATGGATTATTCGTCCTCAGACACTGAGGAAAAATCCACACTCGTGGAGTTAAGGTCAATGTCTTTTATCTTGTTTTTTTTTCTGCATCTGTGACACTAAACTGTATTGTGTGCACTCAAAGAGATCTCTGTGGGCAAGAGCAGTTTCAGAAAATGCTCAAGATGAAATATCAGTGTACAAAGATTATAAAGCTTCCATTCAATTAAAGGAATAAAATAAAAGGAGGGAAAAAACCCACAATTCAGATTCTTATTTTACCTATAAGGAGAGCACAAGGAAATGGATTTTCAGAGTGCTTGGATCCAAACACTAAGATCATGAGGAGATGATGAGGAATTTTCTCATGGCACTGCCCTTGAAGCTTGATTTGTTAGCGATTCTACCAAGTCAAAATAATACAGCAGATATTAGAGAGTAGGTATGATTATTTTTCAAGGGTAGCATACAGTACTGAACAGTGCAAATGTATACCCCATATATTTGTAAAGTGATCTCATCAGGGGAAATTTTCATTTCAAGAAACATGAAAATATTTTAATATTGAGAAGGAAAAATCAATAAAGTAAAATAAATTTTAAAAAGTACATGAAGAAATGAAGTTGTGAGGTGGAATGTAATCTTTCCCTGTAATATGTACATTGTCCACAATGAACTTCCTCTGGAAAACTATTGAGATATTTTGGAAAATGGTGGGCCAGGTATACAGAAGAGTGAAAAAGAAAAGACTGCAAAAAGGAAAGATCCCTTCTTTTTGTTTGAAACATACATTGTCTTCTCTTGCAATGGTGAAGAGCTTTCAGTAATATTTTTTTAATAACTTCTGTTCCTTAGCATAGCAAAACATGTCTCATGCCTCCTGTTTTAGTCCTATGTATATCACTCTGCCAATAATTTCTCACCATGGGATCTTCCACAGGGAACTAAAAATAACTTTAATTTTTTAACAAAGTTTTCCAAGGTTACAAAGCAACACATCTACAGTAACAATTAAAAATAAGAAAAAAATTAAAACATTTTTAATATATAATTTGAATGGATAATGTTGACTTTTTTATATTGTCAAGATCACTGTTGGAAATAAATGAGTATTGTCATCAGTCATTTTGAAGCTTCATATTTTCATACAGTATCATTTTCAAAAATGAATGATCACTCTATACAACCATGATTTCTTTTTTCCCCCTAAAACTTCCTTTTAAAAATGTTCAATATCATCACAGTTTCTAAAGTGTGTCCTCCTAAGATCTGTGTCAAGAGGTGAATTTTTCAACATAATGTTATAAAAACCCATAAATTTATCCAAATCAGTGAAAATTATTCTCACTTTTAAAACTCTTTTAAAATAAAGGTATTTTTTTAAACATAAGCATACCATATGCAAAAAGACATGAGTTTAAAATAATAACATAGAATATGCTTGAAAGATTAATGATATATTTCCCTCAAATTATCCCTAAAATTCTCATGAGATAGTCACAGAAGCTGCACAAGTAAGTATAATCAATTATAAGAAAGTAATATCCAAGGAAATTAGATTTTCTGCTTAAAAAAACAAAACATAAGAATGCATAGCTGAAGGGTCATTCGCCCCAGAGAACAATGTTTACAAGAAAGTCTCTCACTCTTCATCACAGAAACCTTATTCTTTCAGTCCCCAGCCAGGCACATCTTGCTCTCAGAGCTGTCCTCTAATACAGAATATGTAGTTATAACCCAGGAAAGGTGACAACCATCTTTAACCTACTTACAAGATAGTGAGCTTTCAATTTCCCAAGAGCACACTTCAGAGTCCTTTAAAACAATCCTTCAGCCAAAATGAAGCAAGAGGGGTGGGAGAGCACTGGAACTACACTCATGAGAGTTAACCCTAGAAACAAGCCTGCCACTCTTCAATTAGTGAAAACATGAACATGTCCCTGAACAGCTGAGCCTTCTCACCCCAGATGCCTTCACACTGGTGGATCAACATGACAAGCACCTGCCATCACAGCACAACCTTAATTGAGTAAACTCAGACCTGTATCACTTAACACCAAAAGCCAATAAACCTCAGCCCAGTGTGCACTAAACCCAACCACCAGCAAACACATCCAAACTCACTTTTGAAGTTACCAAAAGAAAGAAAACAGCACTCCAGTTAAATTTAACCTGTAGCACATGAAGACCTTGCAACCAACTAACTTATGAGTAACTCATTAGGGGTCCAGCCTCAGGAGTGACTGTGGCACCACAGGAACAATCATGCTCTGCCACTGATTTTACATTACATCAGAAATGTGCTCTCATTGGAAAGTTTTGGTCTACATTTTAATGAAACCAACTAGATAAACTGCAACTAAAGATAGCCGTGTTTCCCAGATCAATTCAGACAGCAATTGCCAAATCACTAGTATCATAGGTAAGTTTTTACATGGAAGTATTTGATGTGTTTACACCAGAGTAAGATGCCTGGTTTGACATATATTCAAATAATTTTTTAATATTTTATCACCTACCCAATACAGCAAAGCCAAGGAATTCAAAACTCGAAGCTCAAGTAAACCAGAATTTGAATCAGTCCTCATGGCAGACTTTCACCAGTTTGCGTAACTCCATATTGAGATGACATCTTTAGGAAATACGTTCAACTAGAATATAAATTAAAATAACTATGTGAAATGCATCTTTTCCAATGAAATGATAGTTTCTACTGCATTTTAGTAGCTGTCAAAAGAATCACCTCTCTGTAGCAAGGTTTGGATGTCAAAAATGGTAAAATATCAGCTTCTGTCATAAACAAGGATTATAGAAAGACATGAGATAGATCTAGATAAAACCAAGCTTCTATATATTGCTTTGAGATAGTTTGAACAATCTCATTTTCCATTTGTTTGCTGTATCTAAATACAGGTAATGATTAACTAGGAAATATGCAGAAAAAAACTAATCCAGGAAAAGCTGCCATACACAAGGGACACCTTGTATCAGGCTTTATCAGTATCACTCATTTTGGTCAAGTATTGGGCTGCAAAATGCCAGATTCTATAATAAATAAATGACCTTGAGCAAACTCTCTTGTCTAGACTTTGCAACCTGCAGCTAGAAAAAGTATCTGGCCCAAATACATATATTGATCCCATGGATCAGGTACTAGTCTCTCAAAAATATATTGAGTTTAAAAATATCATCAAGGTTTGACTGGTGGCTCCTTCCTCAGCTGCTAACAAAACAAAAATATTACAAGAAAAGTAACCCATTAAAAATACCTATAAATAATGTGACACTTCAATGATGTATAGAAACATAACTAGTCATTAAGATGTACAACAAAGACAATCCTAGTGGGATAGCAGAGCTGTTTCTCGTAAACCTTATAACAAATGCCTACTTATTGCAGTGACAGATAGACTGAAAATACTGATAGGCAGCTGACTCTCTCTGGATCTCTTCTGTGATCAATTCACTTTGTGTTACAGAATTGAAAGCCACAGTTCATTTTTAACCTATTTGAGGGCAAATCAATTAACAAAACCATGTTTAAGATGAGAATCAGTATAGCTGTCACAGTGAACACATATTATTAGGATGTGTATGCACAAATGTACATATACATGCACACACACACATAAAACCAGAGTAATTAATAAAATTGAATTTAATCAATCAGGAAAAAAAAATCCCTCTGTACAGCTTAAACCTATTGAGACTAAGTTCAGCTTTTGTGCAAAAAGCTATCACTGTCAGAGTAAGGCTGCTTTTGATACAGATTGTGTTCAAGGTTTTCTAGTATATTTGACCTCAATTATAGTTTCTTTTGGAATACCTAGACTTTTTCTAATTAAAGACATTGTCTAATGGTTCTCAGGGGAACATAATATTTTTTCTTTAAAAAGTTAATTTCTATGGTAATAAACTATAATCTTTCCAAGGACTTCTACGAAATCTGATCTAATGAAAAATGTAGTTTGCATTTAAAAGCATTTTTATATCAGTGTGATGATTTGCATTACATTTTATTAATAATTGTCTCTGTGAATGTGAAAATGACATCTATTCAGAAACAAAATCTCTTGGTTTACTTTACTTTTCTAGCAGCTAATCAGTTAGTTACACTGTAAATGGTTAATTGCAGATTAGTTAGAGGAAATAAAAATCTCTCCCTATGTTTTTTCCTTTCTTGATATTAATCCTAAGAACTTCCAGTGAGATTTCATAATTTTTATTACTTCTGATACACACCATCTTTATAATATAGATTATAAATAGATTATAAATAATATAGATTATAAATTATAGATCATATTCTATGATTATTTTTACAAAGATTTTTATGCCTATGTACATATATTTTTACAAAGATTTTTATGCCTATGTACTGATGGTCCACTTATGCAAAACTATCCCAAAGTTATTACTCACATTAGAACAGATCTATTGTATAATGCAATAGCTCGATCTCATTTTTCTCTTCATCTAGACATTTTATATTATTAATATTAATCTTTTTTGTTGTAAAATAAAAGATAGTTAATGCAATTCAGTGTTTCCTTATTTTGTGGGTTGGGAGATCATGCTAGTTCTGTTGTGTTATTTGACTGTTTCCTTTCCTTCTTTTATCATTAATTTAAAGCCCACTTAACATGTCAGTTTTGTAAACTTGAGGTCAATGACCCTTTTTAAATGAAGGGAAAGTATTCATAAGAAGTTTTCAACCAATGCTCCAGAAACTGGGTCTCAAGATTGCCATTGATTCACTTGCACTTGGCAATAGCAATAAGGCCTGCATTTTTCCTAACCTAATTTTCATTTCGGGTATTATTATTTGTAGATTTTTAAAATACAGTAATTCCAATATTAGACTGCTTGAGAATCTTTTTGTTTTCCTTTAATACTGATGGTTTATCATAAAAAATCCTTATATGTAAATATTTCTAAAGTCCTTATTGTTTGTAATGTTGTCTGATTTCATCCTGAAGCTGAAAAGATGCATTTGTGTATTTAAGAGATAAAGTACATTGTATCAGGAATTCCTAAACCCAGGAGGAAAAGAGGAATAAAGTAGTCTGTTTAGAATTATTAAAATCTAGCATTTGTAAACTTTTTATGTATCTCTGTTCAATACAGGTGCAATTGAAACCCTGGAACTTGTTTGGTCTTTCTTACTTTAAAGAATCTTTCATGAGAGAATGCATGACAATGACTACTAGATTGAAGTAATTAAAAAATTCATAACCCAAACCAACTCTATGAATGGGAAACACAAGAATTGTGACAGACAGCACTATAACCACAGGAAAAAGCATTTAAACACGATTCCAGAGAAATCTATGTTGTGTTGCTTGTATCAAAATCTTTGTCAAGTGAGCATGACAGCTTGCTATTTCAAAAGGATCACTCTAAAAAAAGCTGAAAACAGAAAGTCATGTAAGAGTTACAAAATGAAAAAAAAAAAATCTCAATTGTCCTCAAATTTGACCATTAAAAGCTGAAATGAAAACAAGCAAAACAAAAAAAACCCTAATGAATAGAATACTTCCAGTAGTCTAAAGGCTTATTTTCATTGATTGTGAAGGAAAAATGAGGAATAAACTAAACTGTAAGAATAATGCTAACTTTTACCTAATCAGTGACTGTAAAAGAGAAACAACTTAAACATTGCATATTATAATACCTTACAGGTCAGACTGAAGGCCATTTTTTTTCCTAATTGCAAACACAGATGTATGATGACAGTTGCATCTGTAGTCATCAATCAGAATGACCAAGCACAGTACTGACAAGGTTCTCCAGAGGATGCTAGTGCAGTACTTTTATACCTCCAGGTATAAAGATCCCTCAAGTGACTCAAGGCTGGACTTCTAGCAACAGGAAATGAAAAATTACTTGTCAAGATGAAGTAGGAAAAAGGAAAACAGATGGAGCAGCAGACACAGTGACAAAATCACCCCATAAAATGGTAGTTGCAATGCCAGAAGGACTTGTTCCTGCCTGTGTTGAGACATGAAAATAATAAAATAAAATAAAATAAAATAAAATAAAATAAAATAAAATAAAATAAAATAAAAACTCTGGTGATCAGGTTAGGGAAGAGTTTGGGCAGCAGTTTTGCATATAAGGCAGAACTAACATGTTTCGTTTATGCTTAGAATCATGTTTTCAACAACAGCAGATACAGAGGTATGTGAATCTTTCCATCTTTGTGACTGGAATTAATTTCCCTGTTAAGTGACTGACTTACTGGGGAAAAAAAGGCTCAGAATAATTTAATTAGAGAGGGATAGTTTACTTCTTGAACATACAGAGTTTAAAAAAACTGTCTTTAATCAAATCTTTAATCACAAACCAAAAAAAAGATATATTCAAGTACTCAAATATAAAAAGTAGGAATTACAGGACACATAGAACTCCAGCTGGGGAAATAACTCTAGCAGAGTGTCAAAATCACTCAGTAATGGAGTGTCATATAGGGCACCTACCTATGAGGCATAAGTTGTGTAATGTTCACTTTCTAAGGATAAGCATTCTTGCTGAAAATTGCATTTAAAAGTTATTATTAGAAGATAAAACAATATAATTAAAATTAATCATACAATAGTTTACTTTAGATGCAAGGCTGGATGGTTTTCTTTGTTTAAAATTTGGCAGTGGTTGACTTCTAAAAAGGATGTGCTGATAGGAAATTTTTGTAGCTTAAACTGATGAATTAGTTTGATGGAATATTTAGTGGACTTTTTCTCACTATCATTAAGCATACCTTAGATTAATGTTAGGAAGGTCTATACACTATGCATACCTGCAAAGCAGTAAAAAACCCCAGGGTTTATCCTTGCTTGCCTTTCTTCCCTGACCAAATAGCTGTGAAGGCTCCACATCCCCAATCAATCCTTATTCATGAGCAGCATACCCAGTACCTCCTTTCCCATAGATTGAATGCATCAAGAAACTGTCTTAGATACTTTTCAAAAGTCCCCTAGAGTGTTTACACCCATCACATTGCCTTTCTAGCAGATATTGGGGTAGTTGCCGTACCCTATGAGAATGATGTCATGTGAGTATGGTTTGCTCTAGAGGTTTAAAATGGCTTCATCTAATTCCTCACCTTTAACAGGTAGCGTACAGCAAACACCACGGTGTCACCATTGTTGGTCTCTTTTCTGATGCTTGAGCTCACAGATTACTTGTGACACCTTCCAAGGCAAAGTTCTTGATAAGGCACAATAAAAGAAATTAACAAAAAATTTTTTGTTTAACAAGTACTTAGGAAATTCTGAAAGGAATTGCTACCAGTTAAGTAGGTTTACAGAATACAAAAATATGTATTTATTGTTCAATAAGATAATTTGAATTAACCATTCAAACTAGAATCTAAATGGGACATCATTTAGACTTGAATTGCTGTATTTGGTTTACGTGGAAAGGTTTTGAGAGCAAAAGGGCTTCAGGGGTGGCCTCTCTGAGAAAGCACCAGTCCCTTCCCCTGTATTGGACAGAGCCAGTTTCAGCCCACTCCAAAATGGACCCACTTAATCAATCAATTAGTGACACTTTTGAGATAACATATTTAAGAAGGAGTAAAAACCACTGTGCAGCAGGTGTGAGATAGTAGAAAAAACGTGACAGAACAAAAAAAAAGCATTGGTACACTTCATGAAGGACTCTTCTGTTGTTTGGAGCAGAACAGCCTGAGCAACAGAGACAGTGAATGCATCATGAACTGACCACAATTCCCATTCCCCATCCCCCTGCAATGCCCAGTGGGAGGAGGCAGAAGAGCTAGGAGTCAAATTGAGCTTAAGAAGTGGGGGTTGGGGAACAGCTAGTTTTAGTTTGGGGATTTTTTTTTTTGTTATCCTACTCTCTTTTTAATTGCCAATAAATTAAATTAATTTCCCAAGTCTAGTCTAGTTTTGAGCATGACAGTAATTGATCTCCCTGTCCTTATCTTGACCCATGAGCTTTTTGTTTTATTTTCTTCCCCCGTTCTGCTGAGGAGGAAGACTGAGGAAGCAGCTTGATTGACACCTGTCAGCCAACCAGATTCAACCCATCACAACAGGTAAATGAGCATAGAAAAGGCTGTTTGCCTTTTTAGCTTCATATTTAAATCTAAATTGATTAAATTCAGAACCAATTAGTAAACCTTAATGAGAACAGTTTATATATGACAATTTATGTCACTTGTACCATATGAATTCTTAAGGAGCATTGAACAAAACCTACAACCAACGCTTTAATATAGGTTTTGAGAAAAGAAGACTTTTTCTCTTTTATTTAGTGTGAGCTTTTCAAGTACAGCTGGTCTTTTTGAGTGTTATCAGTCATGTCACCCTGTTTCATGACCTGTGAACAGTTCAATAGCTTATGTCAGGATATGAAAACACCTGGGCTTGAAAGGTGTGGAAAGGAAGGGTTTTATCCACTTATATCACCCCAAAATCCAGAGATAAAGTGACAGTGTACAAACTAAAAAATAATAGCTTTGAAGTATCTTTTTATAGAATCTATTCCCTCCAGTAATGGGATGTTTTTTCATTCTCAGTTTCTTTGTGTTTTATTACAATATCTGTTACCTGAGAAAAGCACATTCATTCCATACCCTTAAAGAGAGACTACTGTAGGTATTTGAAAACTCATGTACCACTACTTTTCAGAACAATAATATTTTTAGAATATTTTATTTTTTTTCTTTATTCGGTGAAGCATCTTGATTGATAACATTTTTCTTATCAGACTCAAGCAATTTTTACCCCATTCCTTTGAAACAGAGCACAGCTGCCTAGACAGGAAAGATTTCTTCACCAGCAGTATTCTTTGACTGGCTGGCAAGCTCCTTCAGCAGTTTTGCTAGCAGCTCTGGAGCTACTTTGGTCAGTCATCTGCTTGTGTGCAGCTGATAGCTCTTTTGTCTTCTCTAACCTCAAGGAAATACTTTTTTTTTTTTTTTAATCATTCATTCTTGTTTTGTAGAAGGTACATTCACTCCATGTGGCAGTTACATTGACTGAATAGGTGATTACAAAATAGCTCTAAAACCCCCAAATATTTTTGTGGTTACCAGGAGAAGCTTCAACTCAGTTCAGGCTACAGATAAGATTAAAATTTACTGAGTAAGAGCTAAATGGACTAGTCATCAGTTCAATGTACCAACATATCTCCTTTATTTATATTAATTTATATCTCCTTTTTTTTTGCCAATTTGGGGGTTAAGGAACTGTATTATGAAAAAAAATTAAGAACATCTGATAAATTCATATCTTTTATTTTAGAGAAAGGACTGATAGTCCCTCAAATATTTGAATTTATCACTCAACACTCACTTTTCATCATTATATCAGATTACACAATCAGAGCACCTCAGGCCCATGCTTTCAGTCATTTATTTTCAAAAGAAATGTTGGAACATTTCTGTGTTTTACTGGATTTTTTTCACTTTAGAATATAACCCAATTATGTAAAATTGCAATTACTTAAATACTGTTATCAACAATTGTCACAAAACATTAGTCTGTAAAGAAAAATATTTAAATATTTTTATTGAGAGAGAAGTTATAAATATTCATTTTCAGATCCTCAGAAAAATTAATAGAATGTAACTAGATAATACATACTCTTAGAAAATAAGTGCATTTCTTGTAAAGATTCCCCAGATTTGGACCAAAACCTTCTAGTTCCCTATTGCTCTCAGAGTATAAATATTTTCTGAAATCATGGTGTGAGCATATTACTGTAGTCAAAATACTGTGATGAATACCCTAACAATAAACTACCATTGTGAATACACAGGTGGTTATATTTTATCATAACTAGCCCACTGAAAATACTACTACTGGTCATAAAATTATACTTTTTTAAAGTTCCATCTATAATATTTGACATTGTCATCATTTGATGTAATTAATTCTAAAGGTTAGTTTTCAAACTATCCAAAACTGTGTTTTCTTTTACAATATATAAAAGCAAAGGATAGGATATTCCATTTTTATATACACACATATCTTTAACTACCTTAATTTACCATTATTTGTATTTGTCCTTTTCTTTTGAAGTTAAAAAGTTTGAATTTAGAAATTTCTCCTAACACAGTATGTTTTACAATGTGCTTTAGACCACATATATATTTTCTCTTTGCAAAATCACAAGCATCTGTGCTGGTTATCATGTTTACTTCAGAGTGTAATTAGAAAAGATAACCATCCAATTCCAAAATGTATAGCCTATCTTCAAATTATCAGCATGTGAAACTATCAAAACTTGATTTTCTCTGAGATATGAATGAAATTTAAAAATACACATATTGCTAGGTCTCTGCATATCCTTATTTAGAAACCTAGTGTTAATGCATGAAAACCAAGAGCCAAACTCAAACAGCAGAGAATAAACAGGTGAATGAGCTTCTCACTAGTGCTTAGTCAGTGGAAGATTCTAAAAATAGGGTTCATCAAAATTCATGGTTAAATTCATGTGATAAAGACAACTTCAGGCATTCTTATAATGGCAGCAAAATTGCACAAGTGTCCAGAGAAGATTATTTCAATTAGTGGTAGAGGCAAACTTATAATGCCCTAAACTCTATTAGTTTGCAACTCTTCTATTTAAAATGTGTTTTATAATTCCCAAAATTTTCAGGTGTTTTACACATACTCACCTGTGTTCCAATTACCCATTCAGCTTTTCTGAAGCTAATCAGACTATTCTAAGCCTCTGAGACAACATGCAGCACACGTATCAGTTAAAAACTGCCAGGGTAAGGTTTCTTTTCCGTTTTATTGACAGATATATGGGATGACCTCTAAGGCTGACTAAAGGGTTTGTCACTTGTGACTGATGATGCCATCCTGTACTTATGCTGATAAAACCTTTATTCAACTTTATACTCTCATGTGTTTTCCCTTACTATGTGCAAAATGAATGTATCTGTTTGATTCGCTGTCACTTCATTTAGGGGAAGACAAACTTTTTTTGCTTCAGTTTTCCACAAAAACATAGGAAAAAACAGGTGAAAGGAATTATTTGTGCCCTAGTAATTCCAGTTACCAAGAGTGAATGGGAGTGAATGGCACACAGTTTCAAGATTTACTTATTGCTGAAACTTGTCAAAGTTTGCCACGTGCTATTTCTAAGGTGTAGTATGTGAAGTGTCCCATCAAGAAAAACTAGTTTTATAACTTAAAGATTATGCTGAATACCTAAAGGTATGATATACATAGTAATTCACATACATGTATTTGAAACTGTTGGATATTCTTGTAACAATAATATTACTGGAAAACTAAAGGTGCTTGTCTGGGATTAAGATGGTAAAATATAAAGAAATTTGACAGGCCAATGGAGACTTTTCGCTCTGCACATTTGTGATACGAATAATCCAGAAATCTATTTTGCCCCTTTTTCTAGTGTGCATCAAAGCTACATAATCTCACACAAGGATTTATTTTCAAAACTCTCTGAGAGAACTAAAGACTTAAGTATCTGTGTACTCCAATCTTTACACGTCTCTAATCCTTACATAACTTATATTGCTTTCTGAAAATTACTTTCAAAAATAAGAATAGATATATTTCAACTAGGATGAATAGAATTAATGCAATTATGGTAAATTAAATAGCCATTTTAGGTTTTTAATGCTAATGGATCCACTTAAAAACAGCCATTGAATTGCAAAGAATTCACACATCTCCATGAACAAAAAGCAATTCTGATACATGAACCATACTTTGAAACCATTGAAAGCTACAAATAAATTAGAAAGCTCTCTTCATGAAATCATCTTTTGGACAGAAAACCTTTACTTTAGAGGAGTTAAAAGCTCCACTAAAATTGTTATTTGTTCTTCTAAAAATCAGATCCGTATCTGCTATAAATCATTTTCACAGATTAGTAATCTCATTGACCAGAGGTGGAGTCATTCATTGGGCATGACATATACAGAAGCAAACAAAGTTTTCATATAATTTTTTTTCCGTCATCTTTGCCATGAGAAGGAAATTACTACATTTTTAGCAACAAAACCTCTTTCAAGCTGTATATAGAATATTATGTCACCATGAATGAAAAACAAATCCTGATGAGAAAACACAGAAAAACAGAATGTAAATTACTCCCAGTGTTACATATTTCCTTCACATCAAATGGGAACAATTTATAGTCCGTTTAGTGCTTACTGAAATTTAGAACCTGAGTAGGAAGCATTTTATTGAAAGTTAGATTAAAGCAAGTCTAGATCAACATCTGAAAATGTTTTGTAGAGTAAATTAGTTCAAAATTAATTGAAAATTGTTAATGTTACTTGACAAACACAAAGATTTCCCTAAAACAAGATCACTTTTGTGAGGGATTTTTAGATAATGACTGATGTAAGAGTTAAAAAACCCCTTTACTGTCATATTTCAAAGTCAATAAACTGAAGATAAGTGATTTTAATTTTAGCAATCCTAGATTAATTTTTTTTACTGTGAGTTTGGTTCATTTATATCAAAAGGCGAAATTATCCATTACTTCCATCAGCCTTGTGGTTTTCTAGCTTTCCAAAAAGACTGTCATGTGCATATCAGTTCCAAGTATCATGAGGTATTCTGCTACACTGTATAAAATTCCAGGCATACTTTTGAGAGAGATAACACATGAACTTAATATTTAAATGTAATTTTCACTACTCCTTAAGAGCAATATCTTTCATAACTTTATAGTCTCATTATTACTCTTCAGAAAACTGAGAGTTGCTGAGTTCCTTTGTATCTTAGCAACTATACATTAGAAACACGGACTTCTTCCCTATGCCATGAACTGTATTAGCCTTATGTATGAAATATTAGCCCTATGGATGACATGATGTTTTAGCAGAGCACAAAATCCTCCAAAGTCCCTTAGGACCATTGTAACAGAAGAACAGAAAAAACGCAACAACAGAAGAAAACCCATATTTAATAGCTCGGTTCTCTTTCATACAATCTAAAATATGACAGAAATTGCGTTGGTACTGTAGCAGAATGAAAAAAAATACAAATATGAAAAGTATCATGCTGGGATGACCAAGTTTCAATCAAATTGTTCTGCATGTACTCCTTCACTCTTATTTTTCATTATTAACTATTCTGCCCAAGCTTCACCTTATGCATCTGTAAGTTTTATTTTTCCAGCACTAGTCTGACATTGCAAAGTTAGCGATTTTTGTACCTGTAAGAATGTACTTTCTCAACTGTCTAAACAAACTACCCTTTTCAAACCATTGGAAGGCGTGACTGTAAATGTTTGATTTTTTTCCAGTGCCTGTTAAATCATCAATCCTTAAATTTTACCAGTCTATAATATTCTTGCATATGGGAGTACTTAATTATGATGCCAATAAAGACACTGAGTTACCAGGCCAAACAGTGAGAAAATATCACAACAATATTCTCCTGGAACAAATTATTTGGATGTTCACCATAACTGGGGAAACAAAAAAATCAGGTAAACATGAAAAACAACTCATTAAAATGTATTTTGACATTTGCATCACTAGTGAATTGGGAGGGGGGCGTGGCAAACAAACCAACATTTTTTCCTTTAGGTTCATGCTTGCACCTTATTTCTCCAGAAAACTACATCAAGGTCAAACACTCATAGCTAAGCAAGCTGATATCAGGTAAGTCTTCTGTTTTTCTGTCCAGGGGCAAAGAGTCAGTCAATATGAAGGAGAAAAAAAAAAATGCCATCACCTTCCCTAATTATTTGTGAAAACAAAGCCTGAAAGATCCATTAGTTGAATTTAGAAAGCTAACAGGATAGCACGGTCAAAATATCTGTGGGAGTAGTTAGTATTTTAAAATATTACATCAACACCACAAATATTATTAGAACTGTCTCTAAGTAATTCTGTGCTTTTGCCTAGGAGCGATCTTGTGCATCGATGCTACCTTATACAGCTGTATTGCTTCAGTACTGTATTGCTTCAGCTCCATTTCAGGCTGAGCACAGTATCCTGTTTGTTTGGATAGATAGATTTTAAGATGAAATGCAAAAGTGTTTCATGCAGTTTAAGCATAGCCATAATCACAGCTTCTCTAATGAAGAGAAAGGAATCCAGACAGACAACGGAAAAGAAAACAAAACATGACAGGATATACTAACTCCTCTGGATCACTGCATTGTCTGAGTTAAAGGAATATAAACTGCTTTTGTTCAGGCAAGTCAAGCAAAATCTTGCTTCACAGACCTGGCAGTAGACTAAAACTAAGACATTAAATATACTTGGAGGATTATGGTTATTTAGAATCCCATACTCTTATGTGTTTTTTGAAGTTTTATTAAAAAAAATATAAAAATAATCAAGAATGGTATTAGCCTCTTTTACTAGTTACTAGCTCTGAGGTGTGAAATTGACTCCCAAAACCTAAAAGGATTACATGGTGACACAACTTATCATAGCTTCCCTGAGGTTTAATTTGTCCAGAGATAAATAATCATGACTATTCCAAAGACAGATGAGAACAAAGAGTGAAGAGTCTGCAAAACAAAGTAGGTTTATTCAGGGAGATAAAAAACCTACCAAAGAACCCAGACATCTTACTTTTGGATGATGATCATGGGCCTTCAAATCAGAAATTTTCTAAATTATACAGATAACTTCAAGACGAAAAACTTTAACTTGCCAATTTTCTACTAAATTATTTATCATGTAACTGGAAAGCTTCTTTATCCCATAAACTTCTAAATATTCTTCATATTCACATGGTTTCAGCATTGCTGGCAGAATACCCGGTAGACATACATAAAATTTTAAACACTTCCCTTTAATTTTCTTTTTAAATACTAGTTTACATTATTTTTTCCAACCAGAAGGCATTCTAAAACTTAACCCAAAGAAAGTGTAAATTTGTACTTCAAATATGGCTTTGGGGATCATTTTATTAGAGAAGAGGACAGAACAGAAGGAAATTTTTGAAGCAGGGGGACTTCATGTTATTAAATGACGGCATTTTACATCTGCTGAATAATTTGTATGGGTAGAAGATAAGCAACAATGCTCAAACTTAAGAAACAATCAGGACTCTTCTTTGATTAGCTTAGTTAAAATATTCTTAAGAAAAATTAATATAATTGTTTGAATTATTCATGTAGGTAATACTTGAAGAACGTGATACTGCAGTTCTACAAAGAGTTTCCATTATCACAACCAATATAAAATATATTTATTATACATAGAAGAACATCTTATACTTGATCCTGTTGACTTTATGTCTTACAGAAAGTCAGTAGCAGCTATGGTGCAATTTAATTGCCTGATTCATGACACAGGCTCTATAATACCTACATTTAGTGAGGTGAATTATATTCTTGACTATACTTGTAATAACTCTGACAGCATAGAAAAACACATTCAACTGTAGATGCCAACATTGTAAGAAAGATGAGTATTATGGGCAGGTACAATTATTTAATTATAAGATACAAAAATGTGTAAAAAGATAATTTCACTTTCACCAAATCAAAATAATTTACAGTCACAACACTGATATTCCCTTCAGAAACTAAAGAAAAGAGTAAAGTAAATTATTCTTTTTTTCTCTCTTTTTTTTTTTTTTTGGTTGGTTGGTTGGTTTAGTTTTCTTGGGTTTTTGGTTGGTTGTTTTTTTGTTTTGGTTTTTTTTTTTTAAATACATATTTCAGGATTTTGCTCTCTGGTTTCTGTGTCTTAAGAAAACATGGACTCACATCTTTTAGGTTTACTCTGCACTACTGAGGACTAGAAATTACTCTGGAATGAAGGCTGAGGTACAATATTCAGGAGCTGACAGATATGTGATGAACAAGACATGTCAGCCACCCACTTTCAGATTCAAGCTACAGTTACTTTCCACCACTGTAATCCACTTTTTAGCAAACAATATTTTAACTATTCTTATCCTTTAACTTACTAGTCAAAACTTACTTCCTAATAACTCAGAAAGCAGCAATTTAATAAAATTTTCAAAGGTATACACAGGTATGGACAGGGATATGTTAATCTCAGTTCACTTCATGTAAGTGAAAGAACAAAGTGATGGAAGCAAAAGCACAAAGCAATTCAATGCCAATACTGAACCTCTCAAGACCTCAGTCCAGATGCACTATTATCATGCCTCCAAGATATTTTCTGCCAAGATTTTCAGCTAATGAGCTACACTCCTATCCAGTAAGATAGCAAAGCATTGGTTTGGACCATGTAGGGCTCAATGGTCAAAGTTTCTAGTAAACTGGCACTGAGTTCATTCAGATACACACTGTGGTAGCCTGGATGGTTAATGATGACCTGCTTGTTCCCTGTGCACTGTTTTATGAACAATTTATTTTTACTTTCCTCAGAATTATTTACCTTATTCACATGCTGTGTGTACAGACATTCACATTCAGTGTAAACAGAAGAACTTTACTGATAGGTTGTTGTTTTTCATAAAGTCATGGACTACATAGTACAATGGGGTTTTATCTGGTGGAGTCATCCATCCCAGAGCATATATGTAATATGGATTTTAGAGGAACTTTGAATAGGAATTATGAATCACAGCTAGTACTGAAAAGAAATCAGGTTGTTTCTGTTATAATCACCTAAAAATCACTATTTTTCAAACGTCTCAGTCTGTATCTGTGGCCATTTACAAATGTCGTATGCCATGCTACCATACTTGGCAGTCTCAAAGTCTGGATTGTATTTGAAGGCCTCAAAAAAAGTCTGTGATGGTATTTTTCTGTGCTCCTCTGCCAGCTTTTCAAACCACATCAGTTAAAAGCTTATTGAGCATTATACTGGTCACAGTTACCCTGCCAAAGGAATGAATAGGAAAATTTATATGTATTAATAGCAGTTATTTAGAGGCACCTAAATTCATGCTCTTTTATAATGTTATGCTTTCATCATCTGTTAACTTCTGTAGAATCTTTTCTATATGATTTTGATTGGTTTTGTTCAGTTTGAAAGAGCACACAGATTTCTGTTTAAATGCTTTCCAAGAGACAGCATACAATCACTGGAAATTGCAACCTAGTCGGATTTTAGGTAAGATGTGGAAAAAGGTTTTTTCAGTGTTATATGTATGCACAGTTTGAATATATTCATAATGTGTATTACAGTAGAAGATGAAAAATTAACTAATAGTTAAAAGAAAAAAAAAGAAGATAGGAAAAAGTAATCCAACAGGATTACAGAATAATATATATCATGTCAGCCTTACAGAACAAAAATTTAGTGGCTTTTTCAGAAACTACAGCTGCCAAGAGTATGGGAGAGCTGGCAATTCAGACAGGGCTATGAAAAATGTTATCTCATAAAAAAGACATTTTTTCTTTACAGTTTAATTGCAACAATAGTTGAAGTGAAGAATTAAGGCACGGCCAGAAACTATACCAAATTAAATCATCCTTTTGATTGCAAGTTCTTTTAATACACAAACAGTCTTTAATTGGTCTGTAAAAGAGCACAAGAAACACATAGTCATATGTAAGTATAGATATTTTAAAAATGTTTTCTGAGGTATAGTTTTGTTGAGACTGAAAAGGGAAAGGACATAACTAAGGTTCTAAGCACACCAAAGTACTTAATGTGAAATTATGACTGAAATAAGAGAAGTAAAAATTTAGTTAAGAAATTATGAATAAATCTGCAAGGCAACTAGCTCTTTCAATATGTCTGAAGCACTTTATCTTCCTTCCTACAAGACCTTATCAAGCTTTTGGATTTTAATAGAAAAAATGCTTATTAAATTTGAACTACTATGGATTTTCCATATAACAATTGTCTCAGTTTAAATGTCTTTAAAACAGCACAGGAATACATAGTTATACTATATAGAAAGTAAATTTTAAGTATAATTTAATTTCACAAAAAAGTTATTTGAAAGTTGAAATAGTGAACAAAATACAAAATTAATTAATTCATCCATCAAATTAAATGTGATCAACGTTTATCTTAAAAGTAGTTGGATATTTTTCCTTTCTCACTTACCCTCTAATGATCAAAAACTTTATTTTAAATGTGCAGGTTGTCAAGTTCATGGCCAATTCATAGCCACTGCACTTGTGCCAGCATTGTTCTTCATCTTAAATCATTATTCTTCCTACCTTCTGTTGGCTTCTGTGATATACTTACAGAGAAAAATATGATCTCCTCTCATTCTTCATTTTGATGGTTATAGAAGTCAAATGTTTTAATAGTTTTTCATAAAGTTCACTCTCCACTCTCTGGTAAGAGTGTCTTGCCTTTTTCATGTTTTCCATGATCAACATAACCAGAAAGGTATACAGTGTTCTAGATGAGGTCTTAGAAGATGATACATATCTAAAAAACCCCTAAAATACATTTCTTCTTAATTTATTATTTGTGATTCTTCAGAAATGCACAACTATGTAACCACTCTGATTGATATAGTCAAATTTCTATAATCTTTCTTTGTTTTTGTTTCTTTGTTTCTTTGTCTTTTTTCTTTTAAAAAGTTTCTTACAATTTCTCTTTCATTTCCTCCTCTTTTTCAGTCTTCCTTTTTAAAAGTCTTAACAATTCNACAACAAAAATACCTCAAATGCATTTTTAATTGGAAATAATAAACCCAAGTATTGCATTTTCTATCTGGCTGTGACAGTTCTAGATTTACGATGAGCTGAGGGAGTTAAGGAATCATGGCTTTGTTAGTACAGATGTTCCAGAAATGGATATTTTTTTTTAAATATGTTCAATTGCTTTCCCATCCTGAAAATTTATATCAGATAACTATTCATACAACTTTATTGTATATTAATATATTTAAATATTAAAATTAAACTGTCCATTGTTCTGCTAAATAAACCCCAGAAATTTAAATTAAGTACTCAGATAGCAGTAGATTTGCCATAGCTAAAACACAATAGTAAAAAAATGAAAAAGAAAAATAGTAAAAGCTCAAATGTTCAAACTGTCACCATTCTGTAAAAGTTACCAATCATCATCAATACATCAGCATTAAGAATTTATGTTGATACTTTATTTACATAGTATTACAGATGTGAAATGCTGATATGTGTAATAAAATTATAATTTTTCAGTTATTCTAATAAAATCTAATTCTTCCACACATATTATAAAGTGAGAGCTACAACAGTTATCTCAAAAGAATAATTTGCATAACCTAACTTTATNGAAATGCACAACTATGTAACCACTCTGATTGATATAGTCAAATTTCTATAATCTTTCTTTGTTTTTGTTTCTTTGTTTCTTTGTCTTTTTTCTTTTAAAAAGTTTCTTACAATTTCTCTTTCATTTCCTCCTCTTTTTCAGTCTTCCTTTTTAAAAGTCTTAACAATTCATCTCTAGGCATCCCATAAAGCTTTTTGCTACATTTTTGTCCCTTTTTTGCATTTCTAGACTTCTAACTCTTTCAGCTTCTTCTACAGTTATCAGTCCTTCCACCCTGTTAAGTATCATCAGCGCAACCTTACGTTTTGTGTTTAATTAATCCATGGTTAATAATAAAAAAAAAAAATCCACAGAGAAACACAGCACCACGTTCTGCAAACCAGTCACTGAAATACTCCTCTACCAGAAAAGTCATTCTTAACACAAGTGTCTCGCTTTAACTAGTCCTTCAATCATATCTGTGCTAATGACTGCATTTTTTTTGCAATTTGTAAATCTTTACCTGAATTCCTACCTATTCAACCTAGTTCCCTAATTTATANCTTTCCCATCCTGAAAATTTATATCAGATAACTATTCATACAACTTTATTGTATATTAATATATTTAAATATTAAAATTAAACTGTCCATTGTTCTGCTAAATAAACCCCAGAAATTTAAATTAAGTACTCAGATAGCAGTAGATTTGCCATAGCTAAAACACAATAGTAAAAAAATGAAAAAGAAAAATAGTAAAAGCTCAAATGTTCAAACTGTCACCATTCTGTAAAAGTTACCAATCATCATCAATACATCAGCATTAAGAATTTATGTTGATACTTTATTTACATAGTATTACAGATGTGAAATGCTGATATGTGTAATAAAATTATAATTTTTCAGTTATTCTAATAAAATCTAATTCTTCCACACATATTATAAAGTGAGAGCTACAACAGTTATCTCAAAAGAATAATTTGCATAACCTAACTTTATAACAGGATGCACCTTAAAAAAAAGCCAAAATAATTCAAAAAAACACAACTAGAACTGTTTTTGAGAAATCTCAAGTCAAATAATTAATTTTTGTTCCAACAAGATCTTGGTGACACTCATTTTCCCTAAATAGCTTCATCCTAATCCCAAAGTAGGAACAGCCAAAAACTGACATTTGCAGAACTTCAAGCTCAGTTAACTGTCAAACTTCATTGCCACATAATAATAAAAAATCAGTTTCTTGCATCTTAAGGCTAGCAAGACTACGAAGTGTTCAGCAACTATCATCTGAATAGCTACTAAAAATGCTGAAAAGCTAAAATAGTTGTTCATGTTTAAACATGATACAGGTGGAATTAACTAGACAAAATATATTGTTACTTCTCATTTTTATGGTAAATGGAAAGGTCTAATTCTAAGAAAGAAACATATGGGTCAAACGAAGAAGGCTGAAATTTAATGTAAGAATTTCAGGCTATCAAATCTTTTTGAGAAAGAAATGCCATTTTCACTACTACAGTCTACATACAGAATAGTAATTTACTTGAAATAATTTCATAATGCCAATTGTTAAAAAGAGACATAAAAGAAACATTTTCTCCAAAGTTGGTGTCAAATAGACTTGTAATATATATTCAAATTCCATTTGGATCAACCTTCAGCCAATTCACCTTCATCCATGAGATCCAGAGGAAAGATAATACTCTTCTATCTGTCCCTAATGTAAGGGATTTGTTAAATCAATATACAGGTGTGTGACTAAATAACTCATTTGTTTGAGAGAGTTTCCTCAGGCCTAATGAACAGCACTTAAAAATTAGCCTCCATCAGGCCACTTAAGTAATCTGTGCTCTTCTTGATGCTTTCATTAGAGACAGTGTATTAACACAGTACCAAACAAAAAAAAAATCAAACAAACAAACAAAAAAAAGTCAGACACAAAGTTATAGATTTTTCATAAGTATGTGAACAATGTGACCATGGAAGATGCAAAGTTGCAAATCGTAGTGCATAAGAGACATCCAGGTAATAGAAAAGTGCAAGACAAGGCTAGCACAAGGAACAGTGAATGATAAGGCATCCTGCCAAATACATGGGAACAATGAGTGATTTAAAACAAACAAACAAACAAAAACAAAACAAACAAACAAACAAAAAAACCAAAAAACAAAAAACAAAGAGTGTTGGGAACAAACCTCCCAATTTTTGGAGGAAATCAAGTACCACAATAACATCAGAAAAAACAAGTAAAATAAAATGCAAGATGCCTTTGTTCCTACTTCTTTCTTAAAAAAGCTTATGACTGATCTCTTTGACCTCAGTGACCATCACCAGCTGCAGTCGTCAGTGCTCACTGCACAGCATCAGCTTTATGGATTGTATACACATGATGAATTTTAAGATACAAGTGTTAAAGACTAACAGTTGTGGGTGTAATAGTGATGATTACTAAAAGGAAAAAACTAAGTACAATCTGTGATGTTATTGAACTAAATTAGCAAGGTTTAGTTTTAAAGTAAAAAACTGTCTTGATTTGTCAGCCTTCAAAACTCCCATCAACGTGATCTTTATTTCCCTAGCTGATATATATAAATATGCATAAATTAATATTCAACTTTAACAGTTTTCAATCACCAAGTGACAGTCATAAGATGTAACATTTAAAATAACTATCTTCAAATGTTTACCATGTTCACATATATTCTTTATGTGAAAGGATAACTTTTGTTTTGGAAATTTGTTTATCTATTTTGTCACACAACTATTCACAGGGAACTTTCTACTCCATCAAGAAGTTATGCTTAAATAACAGTTATTTTTACCCACAGTGTCACTATGTTTGTTTGTTTTATCCAGGACTAAGAATCTATTGGGAACTCATCATCCCACATGGAAGTAGAAAAATACTCCTATTAAAATTCAGTTCAATTACCTGTATTTTCTTGCACTCCTGAGTCTTTAATAGGAAGAAAAAAGTCACAGGACCTATTCATCAATATTTTTTTGCTAAAAACAGATCTTTTACAAATTTTTCTTTCAGGCTAATCTCAGTTTCTAAAATGTTAAGCAATTGGGTTTTGTATTTTACTGGCTCAAATGCATCCACTTCATGCTTCATTTACCTGCTCTGTGACTGTAGTCTACATTATGAAATAAACACAAAGCCGCACACTAGCAATTCTGTCTGCAGAAATTAGTTACCTACATTTTTCTCTTGCAGAGTTTTCCTTCCTCATTGTAAAATCATAGAACAATTTAGGTTGGAAAAGACCTCTAAGTTCATTGAGTCCATCTGTTAACCCAGCAGTGCTGAGTCCACCACTAAACCATGACCCCAGGTGCCACATCTACATATCCTTTAAATACCTCCAGAGATGGTGACTCAAACCGTTTCCCTGGACAGCCTGTTCCAATGTTGACAACTCTTTCAGTAAGGATTTTTTTCCTAATATCCTATCTAAACCTGCCCTGGTGCCACTTGAAGCTGTTTCCTCTTGTCCTATCACTTGTTACTTGGGAGAAGAGACTGACCTCCACCTCACTACCATCTTTTCTAAGGTAACTGTAGAGAGTGATAACATCCACGCTTATGATGGATTAAGTTAACGCAGTGGAAACAACACTGCTAGTCTTGAGAACTGTAAAAGTTCAGAAGTTAAAATTGTCATGCTGTTATTAACTGTAATGACACAGTTATTTAATTAAAAGAGATTAACTGTTGAAAGAAAGCACAGCCACAAGAATCTGCTGTGAATGGTGTAAAATATGAAGGAATTCAAAATTCCCTGGGACTATACAGATAAGACTAGGGTTAATGGGAACCCTCTAACATCTAAGTAAACTCTTGTTTGAGACTAACTATCAAGGAAAGAAAATTATTATTCATTTTTTACTGTTTCAATTAGTAGATAATTTTTTACCTTTTTTTTTTTTGGTACAAGGATAATTAGGCAAAGTTCTATTGTTTATCTTCAAAACTAAAACAGTGCAGTCTAATAATATTCATTCCTACACTACACCAGAAATACAAGCATATGGAAATCCAGTGAATACTATTTAAACTCGTAACTATGACATGTTCACTTGTTCTGTGCTGGGCTAGGCATCACAACAAAGATGCTGGTAACTACAGCAGTACTGATCTGATTGAGGAAAGGAACTGCAGCATCAAACATCTGCTGCAGAGAATGATAAGTACCTAGATTGTCTCAAATAGATATCTTGGATGTAATCAAGACTTACAAGCCTATTAATACAAACAATAAGGTTAGACAAGTTAATTTAAATTTGCTTACAAATGATCACAGATATATGGCCTTAAGATCTGCAGAATGCTCAGATGTCCCAAGTATAAATATTACAACTGTATTAATTAAAAAGATTAAATGAAAAGGTTTAGTTTAAAACTAGCATAACATTTCACCCAATAAACATATGCAGAATAGATTCCCTAGGCACCTTTCTTTACCACTGACCCATAAATGATATGCTGAATAGCAATTAAAGATTTTTTTTCTTTTTCAGTGTGCAATTCCATTGGGTTCTCTCCCTAGATCTGACCCCTGAAGGATATATACAAGAATAATTAAAATATTTATTACACTATGAAGTTTATACTTTGTAGGGCTCCTTTGAAAATGCTTATTTATGTAAATAGACAAAGGATTTGCATTAATGTTATCTTTGATGAGGAAAACATACTACCTATTAGAAAAAATAAAAAACCTCCCTGATATGTTGGAAAGCAAACATGCTTGAAAGAAGATAATTAAAAATGTTTATGTTGATCATCTTGCTTCCAGATCAGTGAATGAAGATGTTGCAAAGAAACCCCAACCATAATTTATTTATGAATGTACTCATATATTCCAGAATCCCCAAATGAGTAAGGCTGAAAAGTATTACTGTGGGTCAACTGGTCCAAACTCCCTGCTCAAGCAGGGTCATCCTAGAGCATATAGCACATTGCATCCAGATGTTTCTTGAATATCTCCAGGGAGGGAGACACTGCAATCTCTCCAGGCAATCTGTTCCAGTGCATGGTCATATGGACAATAAAGAAGTTCTTCCTCATGTTCAGGTGGAACTTTCTGTGCATCAGTTTCTGTCCCCTGCCTCTTGTCTTATTACTTGCTACCACCAAATAGAGCCTCTCTCTATCCTTTTGACACCTTCCTTCAGTTAGACATCCCTTATAGACATTGATAAGGTCCCCACTCTTCTTGAAGTTAACCAGGCTCAGCTCCCTCAGCCTTTCTTGGTAAGAGAGAGAATCAAAGAATCCAACTGGGTTGGAAGAGACCTCTGAGATCATCATGTCCAACTCTTGATCCAACACTACTGTGATTACTAGATCATGGTACTAAGTGCTACATCCAGTGTCATCATAAAAACCTCCAGGGATGGTGAACCCAGCTTCTCTCTGGGCAGGTCTGATTACTCACTCTGTAAAGAATTTCTTTCTAATATCCAATCTAAACCTTTCCTGGCATAGCTTAAGCCTGTGCCCTCTTGTTCTACTGCTGGCTGCCTGGGAGAAGAGACCAACCCCTACCTGGCTACAACCTCCTGTTAGATGGTGAATGTAAAGAGTGATGAGGTCACCCCTGAGCCTCCTCTTCTCCGGACTAAACAACCCCAGCTCCCTCAGCCTCTCCTCATAGGACTTGTGCTCAGGTCCCTTCACCAGCCTTGTTGCTCATTGCTCTTCTCTAGATCTGTTCCAGTACCTCAATATCTTTCCTGAACTGAGGGGCCCAGAACTGGACACAGTACTCAAGGTGTGGTCTCACCAGTCTTGAGTACAGGAGAAGGATCACTTCCCTGGTCGTGCTGGCCACACTGTTCTTGATATAGGCCAGGATGCCACTGGCCTTCTTGGTCACCTGGGCACACTGCTGGCTCCAATCCCTTAATCATATTTGTTACCCTCCACTGGATCTGCTTCAGGATATCCATCTCTCTCTTGTACTGAGGAGCCCAGAACTGGACACAGCACTTCAGGAGCAGCCTCACTAAGCCCCCCTTGACCCACTGCCAATGTTCTTCATAATGCACACCAGGATACCATTGCCCATCTTGGCCACAAGGGAACATGGCCAGCTGGTGGTATACCTTTTATCATTGTTAAAACCAAAAAGACACTCAAAATTATTCTTGCAGAACATGTCTCCAATATTCCAATGGACAGTTTGTTCTGTTAAGGAAAATATTCCTTGAAAAAAGCAGCATGTTAATGTTTGTTGTTCTACATATTGTCTTAGCACAAGAGTGCAGTGTGCATGGGAGAAAAATAAATGTAATTTTTTTGTCTTCTCACACTCTTCTGTTTAAGCTACATACTGTCTAAGTAAATCCCTGTTCCTTGGACAGAAGCAAAAAGAAAAAATAGATAAAACAGACAACAGATCAGCAAGGAGTGGATGAAGTGCAAATCAGAAATCTTCTAATAGCAATGTTAGATTCATTGCAAGGTCATAGTCTTGTCTTTCTTATATTAGGCAACGTAATGACCAGAATGTACTAAAACTCAGATTTTCCCTGTGATTCCAGAATAGACTGATGAAAGAAAGACGAAACATCCACATTTCCTATTAGTTCTTTATTACCTAATGTTAAATGGTAGGTGCTAGAGAATTATACTATAGTCAGTGAGGTATAACAACTCCATTTTTTAACCCTTCTTTTGAAGCATATTCTGACTGCCCTATATATAGTATATATGCCATGCTCTGATGGCATCACGAAGAGTGTAAATGACATATATTTGTCCTCTAACCAGTTGGAAGATGGGGATATATGGTTATTTTATTGTGTTATAGTAACCATCAATAGTAGATTTTTTTTCTTGAGATCTCTGTGCTTCGTAGTCTAGATTAGTAAAGATGTTATGCAAGGAGTTCCCAGAAGTTTTTACAGCTCCCAAGCTTATGCAAAACTTAATTGTTACACCAAAGACAGACAAAACTTGGCAGCATCTATTTAACAACTCTTCTATAGAGAATGGTATCTGACCTAAAACCTCCTGAAGTTAATAGGTGTCAGTGAACTGTGGCAAAGGCTCTTCATGGTCAGGCTGACTTACAGTGTTCTGCTCTGTGCTCTGAACAACCATTAGGAAATCTATCATCCACAGTAGAGACAAATGCGTAAAGAAGTAGGTATTACTTCATACTATACTGAATTTGATCCCTATGGACAAAGCTGTATTCACAGTAATGAATAATGTCAGGGGATTCTATTTTAATCTGTATGAAGGAGGCATTAACAGTACCCCACTCAGTACTGAATCCCTTAAAATACTGGAAAGGTGTTAAATGAACTATATATGAAAAGAGTTTCTGGAATGTTGTGCTCAGTCTCTCTATGCCCACCATACATCACTTTTATGAAGAAGTAGGAGACCAGAAATAATTCCTCTTGCTGACATAAAAAAAAAAAAATCTACATATTCAGTGACTTGATGCATGCTACATTGGTTTCCCTATTTTGATTCCTGAAGCTTTTATTTTGCTTCTAAAATACAATTGTTCTTTTTACCTGCTTCCGGCCAGTCACTAACACACAGTGAACACCCATTAGTTAAGATTCTATTAATTTGCTTATTTCAGTAGAATCACAGAACAGTTGCAAGGACTTTAAAAACATGTTTCATTCAATTTCTACCTTAAGACATGGTTCCATAAATTAATGGGTTTTACTTGGATTCTTTATAAGTGTTTTCATTTGCTTCATTGAATAGTTTCTGGTCTTGCTTATATTTTCAAATGTACTGTTTTAATACATAGTTCAGACATGTAAAACACATATAATAATTGATTTTATACATATCTTCCCTTATTATGAAAAATTTGTCTTCTTATAAGACGCTAACTGCTATAGTAAACTATTCATTGGTTAAAACGTTCTCATATCTTTACCTGTGCCACACCACACAGAAACTTAAGACATATATTAATGTGGATTTTGCTACCACATTTATGGTAATTGGGAAGTTATTTATTAAGTAATTGGCTGAGCATAAAAAAATAATTTAATAAACTTTGAGAAACACACTGTTTTGAGGGGCCATGAGATGGAAATTAAAATGCTTAATCAGATCAGTGAAAAACAGGAATTATCTCAATAGTTCTTTCTCTTATTTCTATGATTTGCATATGATAAGAGAACATTGCTCACAAGTGTCATGATAGTGTGTGTTCTGTGAAAAATTATTTTGATATGTCTTAATTGTTTTAATTAAAACTTTGATCTTCCTCAGATAATTACTCCGGAATGGTTGATTACCTATGGAAGATGTTCGATCATAGGTATTTTAGAATAACTTTCTATTCTAGTGTAGCAGTTGTACTTTCCTCCTTTGTGGTGTAGTCATTAAATGGCCAAAAGAGAGATATAATTGCAGTCATAGGTCACCCTCACTAGCGTGTGCTAACAATACAGAAGAAAGTAGTTATTAAGAGGAAATTATTGAGAAAACTATTGTAGGATAAAATTATTTCAGCATGGTTATAACGGTTGATCTCTCTAGCTGATAAAGTCAACAGAATTGCACCTATCAAAAGGAAAAAAAAAATTAAAAAATCCACATTTAACTGAGATTCAGAAGTACAAGCTGTGTAGCTGAAGCAGTTCCCAGCTGTGTAAATCCTCTTGTTCAGTGCAAGATGTTGTGATGGACCACTAAGTGACTTGTCCCATACTTTATGATACAGTAAAAGATTCTGAATTTTCCCCAGACTGAAGAACTCCATGAATTAGATGTGATCAGAAATGGCTGCAGAAACAGGTTTCATCAGGAACCTGATTCAGCAAATCTATCTGTGGTACCTCCCTGTCCATTTAAATGTCCTCCTAAGCTCAGTATGTTTTAAAAAAAATTAAAAACAAAAACCCAAACAAACCTGAATTTTGTGTCTTCCCTTGGAGAGAAGTAGTAAGTGAAACAATTCAAATTTTTACTTGCTGAAAATGCAAAGAATGAAAACAACATTTTCAAGTTTGTATCTAGTTCATTAAATGGCTCCAGTTCCTAGTTAGAAGTTATAATAAATAACAGACAGAGGAGAAATTTAACTTCCAGTCTGTTTTTTGTCAGCTGAGGGAAATCTTTTCACTGTACTTAGCTATATGAATCAGTGTGATATTATTTGAGCCATAGCACATTTCACACTGGGTTTTCTTAACCTAATGTTTCCCTAAGCTAACCAAAAAATAACAAGCCTTGGAGCTTGTTCATTGCAATGAGGCAGCACAGGAAGACAAGAGAAAACACTTGAATATCAAGCATGTCATTAGAAGTCAACTTACTGATTTAAAATCAGGATCACCACTCTTTTTCTCTCGAGCTGCAGACCTCCATAATCTTTCTTGCACCACTCTCAGCAACTGCTCAGGAAGGGGAGATACACCACAGCCTGAGTAATAGAGGGAAAAGGAATAGTGATGCATCAATCTCAGTTTGCATTATCTACTTCAGAAGAACACTCATACAGCCTTAGTAGCCAGTATTTTGCCTAAATCATCTCCCTTTCCACAAAAACTCAGTAAATGATGTTCTCATCCATTCTCATGAAGTGTTAGTCTGACACTGAGGTAAATGAAGACACTTCTGTGTTAGTGTTCTGTTTTACTTTGTAACCCTTCATGGGCAGACAAACTGTTTTAAATTCTAATGCATTTAACCACACAAGATAAAACCTTGGGACTCAGCAATTATTTGTATTAGGGAAATGTGATGAGCAGGACTAGGACAGTGACTGTCCTCCTGTGCTCACACTGATGAGACCTGTAATGAGTTTTTGTCCGTGCAGTACAAGAAAGACACTGAGATGCTGGAGCATGTCCAGGGAAGGGCAACAAAGCTGGTGAAGGGTCTGGGGCACAAGTTTAATGAGGAACAGCTGAGGATTGTTTAGCCTGGAGATAAGGAGGCTGAGGGGACATCTTATTGCTCCCTACAACTCTCTGAAAAGAGATTGCAGCAAGATTCAGGTGAGTCTCATCTTCCAATTGACAAGTGAAAGTAGAAGTGAAAATTGCCTCAAGTTTCACCAGGGGAGATTTAGAATCATAGAATAATCACAAGGATCATCTAAGTCAAACTCGTGGCTCTGCACAGGACTGCCCCAAAAGTCACAGCATGTACATCAGTGTTGTCCAAATACTTTTTGAACTCTGTCAGGCTTGGTGCTGTGACCACTTCCCTGGGGAGCCTCTTTCAGTGCTCAGCCACCCTCTGGGGGAAGAGCCTTTTTCTAATATCCAAACTAAATCTCCTGCAATACAACTTTAGACCCCTCTCTCAAGTGCTGTCACTGGTCACCAGAGACCAGTGTCTGCCGCTTCTCTTCTCCGTGTGAGGAAGCTGTGGACTGCAATGAGGTACTCCCTCAGCCTCCTCTTCTCCAGGCTGAACAGACCAAGTGACCTCAGCCACTCCTTATATGGCTTCCCCTCTAGGCACTTCACTATATTTGCAGCCTTCTTTTGAAGCTCTCAAATAGCTTTATAGCTTTCACATGCTGTGGTGCCCAAAACTGCATAAAGTACTCAAGGTGAAGCTACACCAATACAGAGAAGCATGGGATAATCACCTCTCTTGTGATGATTGAGGCTGGATAGTAAGAAAAATTTCTTCCCTGAGAAGGTGGTGAAACCCTGGAATAGGCTGCCCAGGGAAGTGGTTGAGTTACCATCCCTGGAGGTGTTTAAAGGACAAGCATATGTGGCATTTGGGGACATGGTTTAGTAGTGGACCTGGCAACGTTAGGTCAATTATTGCTCTTATAGTTCCTTTCTGACAGAAATAATTATATCATTAATTTGTTTTATTGTTTTTTCTAACTACCCATAATTTGCTCCTAGGGATTACAACTAGAAAATACAACTGCAAGCTTTGAATGCTCAAGAGGTGTTTTGTCAACTTTGCCAACTGAGACCTCTCTTTAGATACAGCATTCAAAGAGTATTTACATGGGTGTAATATTCATCCTTGAACTTTCTTCACTTCTACTAAGCACAATACAGAAATGGTGTAACCATCATTAAAGAAATACAGATTGTCACCAAATTATTTATGCATCATTTCTGCCTTTGTTTTCTCTTGAAAAAAAATTTAAAAGTCATCTGTAAGGTGCAGATATTTTATGTCAGAACTTCAAAGTCAGCCAGGAGTACAGTTCACATCAATATCCTTAAGAAAAAAGAAAATTAATACAAACATGAAAATTAGCCTTATTCTTCAGAAGGATTATTTTTGAATCAGTATCTCTTGTCGCCTTATAAAATAACAAAGCTAAAATTTCAGCAGATCAATCTTAAACATAATTACTGTGTGCTCAGTTTCAAAGAGATAGCAGACTGTGTATTTGTTTGCTTTCCTGAAGGGCATGTGATGATAGAACTTTCAATATTTTGGGATAAGATATATAGGCACAATTTCATTTCAACGCAAAACTTAGTTCAGATGCATTCCAAAATAAGCTGAACACTTTCAGGAACTCAGTATTAGCCTCAGCTTTGGGCCACCCTTTAGTCCGTTTTGCATTTGAGAGGAAGATAAGCAGAAGGAAATATGCTGCATTTTGAGAGGTTTTAACAAGCCATTTCCTCTGTGAACTCAGGATTTCCTTGGAGCATACAGACAACAGCCTCTGCATAACCATATAAAATGACGAGCTAATAAAAACTCATGACTTATGGCTCATGATTCCTGATATGCATCATAAAAGAACCTAAGATTTTTTAAGTTAGCATTTAACAAACACTAGTTATCAATTTATTCATGGAATATTAGTATTTACCAAAACCTGCAATAATAGCATTTAGAATATTTGACCATTCTTGCTCAAATATGTGGGGGAACCAGCCCACAATTACACTGAATGGAAATAAAATAACATCAAGAAGAATCAAGAAGTAGAAAGAAGAAAGATGATTCAAATGAAGAACCTGTCCAGCTCATGGAAGTGAACCATGTTGGAAGAGCTCCACATTGAATGTTTGAATTTTTCATAAGTTTTCATTAAAGTAGTTGATAATCTTTGTATTAGAATAGGAGTAATTATTTTTGTATGGTTCAAATATTCCTGTTGGCTGTTATTCCCCTGTTTCCCTGTTGGTCCCAGTTTGGTGCATTGTACCATTCACTAATATGGTTAGCCCCACCTGTGTAATCCCTTGTTTGGTCCGGTTACCACCCTTCCTTTCCCTATATGTTGCACTTCGCCGTAGCTCCACCCTAAGTCACTCCGTAGTTCTAGAACCTTCCCCTCAGCCCTTATAAAAGTCTGATGCTCCCTCAATAAACTGCCATTTCTGTTCTCACCTTTATGAAGTGTGCTTGTCCCTTTTCCCTCCGCGGAAGGTGACACAAACACAGCAAGATATGCTACCTTACAGCCTATGCTTTCCATCTGAGAGTATGGAAAATTTTCACTATGTTATTTTTTGGATCTCTTTTAGGAACGCACTAAAAGAATACTAATACCTTTCCTACTAAACACTTCTGTTGTGTTCTTGTGAGTTATCAAATTTCAGTGGTCACACCCTTCACAGAATCAGAATCATGGAACATAGAATGGTTTCAGTTGGAAGCAACCTTAGAAATCGTTTAGTTCCAGCTGCCGTGCCAAGGACAGGAACATCTTCCACTAAACCAAGTTGCTCGAAGCCCCATCCAAATCCTTAGCCTTGAACACTTCCAGGATGGGGCATCCATAACTTCTCTTCTTACTATTTAATCTAAACCTATTCTCCTTTAGTTTAAAGCCATTCCACCTTGTCCTATCACTGCATGCCCTTGTCAAAAGTCCCTCTCCAGCTTTCTTGTAGGCTTTCTTTAGCTACTAGAAGGCTGTTACAAAGTCTTCCCAAAAGCTTCTTTTTTCAGGCTGAACAACCGCAACTCTCTGAACCTGTCCTCATAGGAGAGGAGCTACAAACTGCTGATCATCTTCATGTCTCTCCTCTGGACTCATTGCAACAGATTCATGTCTGTCTTATGCTGGGGATCCCAGAGCTGGACACAGAACTCCATGTGGGATCTCGTGAGAACAGAGAGAGAACCAGTTTCCTCAACTTCTGGCCACACTGCTTTTGATGCAGCCCATGACACCTATGGCTTTCCAGGCTGCAAACCCACTTTGCCAGATCATGATGAACCTCTTGTTAGGCTACACTTCCAAGTCTCTTTCCTCAAGGTTATTCTCTTCTTTGTTTATAGATACTAAAGTTTCCACATTACCAATTTTTGTTTCCTTTCATGCCTACATTCCTTTGTCATAGCACGCAAAACATGTACTCACCAAAAGCAGAGCAGAAAAAAACCCAAACAAAACCCTCTAAAAAACCCACTTCACTGTATTTAAATAATTTTCTCTTTTAGATAAATTTTGGATTCAAGTATAAACATATCTATTCTATTCCTCACACTTATTCCAAAAAGGAATAAAAAGAAATATGTGTGCAGTTGAATCATCATCTTTTTTAAGAGTCTCCCAACAGTATTACTAGTTCAGCACAGTTTGTTCTAGTTAGAATGATCATTACTGATAGCCAAAGAAGTAATTCTTTCTCTTGTAGTTGCCATTTTTCAGAGCAATGCTCTTGCTTTGCTTCCAACTGCAGTATTAGTTTGTCACAAGTTACAGCTTCCCAACTGTGGCTTTGTGTGTGAGGTTAGACAGCGAGTTTTCATTTTACAAAGAGTAATAGACCATGGCTTTTGTATCTATAAGGATCTTGTCATTTTATGAAGACAGCTTTGTTAAAAAATGTACTCAAAACTATTTGTTTGGTTATTAGTTGAAATTATTTTTAAATCTGAGCTTCTTTATTATATGATATTTTAAACTCAGTTTTTAGTACATGAAGGGAACAAAGATCTTCTTCATAAGTAAAGAAATACCTCCATCTAAACAGGCTATTAATCTACCTTGGTTTGTAAGGCATACTCTTGCAAAGACGTTGAAAATAACAAGAAGACAAGTCAGCTATATCCCCTGTTTCTGAGTGAGCATCTCAAGCAGCATATTCCTAAATAAAGGCCAGCCACAGCAAGGAAAACCTGTGTCTCATGTGAAAGGTCTGATTTTGTTAGCATCTTTTTCTTTATTTTGGCAGGTCTCCAAAATCAAGCTCTTACATGATTTGATGCTATATACTTCTTTTAGACCTGAGATGGAATTCAGACTAAGTTAAGCATCAATCACTTAGTCTTGCACAGTATTTTTTAGTGATAGCTTTAAGTGTATCCAAAATCACAACTCTGAAGCCTCTGAATTGCCTTTAACTCCAAAATAGACACATAAATTATGTAACAGTTAAGCAGGGATTTTTAACATTGTAATGTTGGTTTTGGACATCATTCATCTAAGTTTGACATTTAGGCATTAAATATTTTTACTGGACAAGAAATACATGGTGCAAAACTAGGGCAAGGAACTGGCCCTTGTATCCTGGAGGATTTAGTGTTCTAGAAGCATGAGATTGAAGAGTAAAAGGAGAAAAATACTTTTTATACATAAGCAATAACACCATTGTTGGGAACCATTGGGGCATTTTTACTTAAGCAAAAGTTTGTACTCTTAACTCGGGAATGCAGAATAGTTGTCAGGACATCATATCCTGCCTCTCACCAGTAGGCTTGCTGAGAAAGCCCAGAACATAACTTTGTTCACTTTACAAGAAAAAAAACCTCTTCAATGATAAGAGGTATTTTCATGCCAGAAATCACAATTACTACCACAAAGATTTTAGTCACTATTCAAATATTAAAGAACTTCATAAAGACTCATTGAATTAATAAAAATAAATGTTTTCTTATTAAAACTAATAATAAAAAAAATTCTACACCTTTCATCACTGCTTTCTGACCAAAACTACCAAAATTTTTGTTCAGCCACTACAGTGTAGTAGACCACACCTCAGCTGCAGTCTGTTACTTCCCATGTGATTTACATGATTTTTATTTCACATATTGAATCTTGCTACCAAGGACATTGTCACTTATATAATAGCCCAGTAGGTCTTGTCTTTTGTGACACTTACCAAAATCAAAATGTTCTAAAAATTATGCCATAATATGTTTTACTATTCCCATTATGAAGTAGTCCAAAATGGGGCTAATTATTAGCTCTGAAAAGTGCTTTATTAAATTCCTCCATTTGCTCAAATCACCTTTAACTTGAATAAAAAATTCAGGGGGTACTTGCATGAAAAAAATCTGTATATTATTTCTTTTCAACAATTTCAATTCTGAGAGTGACACACCTGGCCACCTGGTTAAATCATGTGAATGGTTAAATCATGTTAAATCATAAAGTGTTGCCTGACAATGACAAAATCTCTTTCTTACAAATAGCAGTGATTTTTGAAAATCTGTTCATTGGCATTGTATAGTAAACTGAAGACCAAGAGCAAAATCTATATTGATTGCAAATATGTATTTCCCTGAAATTTATATTAGTCTTTCTTAAGGTATTCAAAGTGGCAGTTTTAAAAGAAATATCAAGGTTTGCAGCTCAAAAAGGTCCCAGGGTAACTGTTTTGATGCTACACTCATGGAATAGGTCTTTATAATGAATGGGCATCTGTACTAAAATGCAGATTTCTTTTGTGAACACATAATTGACTGGCATTTCTGTTTTCAGCAAGTCCTCAATTAATTTGCAAGAAGGCACCATGCCAGTCTAGGAGATGAGTAGCAGCTCTGGCTGGAAAAACACTATGCGAGAGTAGGTGTAAAGGCATGATTCCCAGCTTGAAATGCATCTTTACCTGTGATTAAGAGGATGTGTAATCAATAGCCTAGCTCTAAGCCCAATTAGCTTTGAAAATAAAAAAAACACTGTGCAGCCACGTATGGTGAGCTCATGACCTTGGTGAATTAAATGGATTCCTGTGTGGTTTCCTTCTATGAGCTAAACCTCTGCTTTATCATATTGCACTCAGCTGAAAGCAAGGATGCAGTTCCAGGATAAAGCAATAAAAGGTCTTTTGTTAGACTAGAGTTTATTCTTAGTAGAAAGCCATGTGACAAACTTAAGCAACACAAAATTTATTCATATATCCCTTCAAATAAGCATAGGAGACTTAGAGAGTTTAATCTTCTGGCCACACATGCAACACCTGCAAATAAAAATATTGGCTTAAAATAACTGAACTGTGATGAACATAGTTCATTTTTTGATTCCAAAAAGCTGTGCTAGGACAGAAGCCTCAGTCTTCTCAGAACAACCTTACTTAACCTGGTGGGGATTTGTAAGAACTTGCTTATATATCCATAAACACTGCATTTTTTGGAGACTGTTTATCTCCTTTTTTTTTCATTTTATAATATTCTGTTTGAGGATTCTAGCACAAATCTGAATAATCTTAGGCCAGCTGACCTAGTGCATGCATCTAAGGGTTGGCTCTGAACAAAAATGAGGTGGAATGACTTGCATATGAATGATTAACATAAGTAGTTATATTTTTCTTGCAAATTTGTGTGCCAGCTAACATGCACACAATTAACAAATATAGTTCATGCTTATTATTTTCTATGCCATACACCTAAACCCTTATGGGTTGCATCTTTCTCTTAAGGATTTGTGATTTCATCTGAGAAAGATGACAGTGAAAGGTATTTTGAAGAATGGGACAATTTATTACAGCACATCTTTCACATTCTACATAAGGAGCCTTCAACTAGCCATCACAGGCTGTCTGTGATGTATTGTGTCTATGCTTAAAATACTTCTCAGGAGCAGTCCAGGAGTCAGTGGTGAAACACAGCAGATCTGGTGGCAGTAGCAGCCTACCCATGCATGACATCTTTCACGGGCCCTACTCCTGCCTGGGTATCACTGCACCCAGGCAAATGGTACTCAGATGTCTCAAGGCCCCATCACAGAGCAAGAAAGGGGCTGTGGTGGTTTGCAGCCACCCTGTGATGGTACAAGAAATTAAAAGGCATAGCCCATCTCACAAGGAAGCTATCATCATGGAAGTACTATGTGAAAAAAATTCCTCAAAAAATGTTTTAACAGAGTTACAGTGAAAATAACCAAGGCATAGAAAAGCTGTATAATTAATGCTGACAATACAGGACAGAAGACAAAATCATTACCAATATTCTGTATCATTACTACTTGTGAACTCAAGCAGCAAAGTTAACAATGATTCTTTTTTTCTATGAGCCAAAATGTACGAGAAGTGATAGTAGCAAGACTTTATCAGCTGACCTAATCTGTGAGTGATTTAAATTAGACTGCAATTTTAAGCAGAATGGATGAAAGTCACTCTAACTATTTAGTGATAAATGGTGTCCAGGGTATCATCAGTAATATCCATGTTAAAGCAGTACTAAGAAATTGTGCTAAGAGAAGATACTAAATAAATGTGGGACAACGAAGTTCTAGAGAGCATTGAAGATACACAAGAAACACTTTCACTAAAGGGTCTCAGGAGAGGCCTGCTGAATGTCACTTCACCAAGCAAAGATAAAGCTCTGAATTGGACCCAAGATGCAACTAAGTTAGTCTGCTTCTGAAAACCTCAGGGACATTGCCCCAGGCCCTTCCCTGAAAAAAAGACTACCCAGGGGCTAGAGAAAATATTAAAATAGCCTGAAGAAGGAGTTACAGATATTGACTTCATAAGACAGTGAAAATGCTATACCCCTTAAATTTAGTATCAGCAAAAAAAACCGAAACAAAACTAACAACAAAAAACCCCAACCTATTCTGAAGTCATTTTAGCTCCAAATTCAAGAGATACTTGTTGTTTCTAATGCATATTCTACCAGAAGTCATTTAAAATGTCCTGGAAGGGCTGAATCTCATTTTTTGTTCAGACAGAGCTGAGAAAAACTTCATTCAGGTCCTTAGAGTTTTATGATCTACCAGTAACTGCTGACATGTTTTTCAAACTATATTTAATTATTTTGATGAATTAGTTTTTCTAACATTTCTTAGGAAGAAAGTGTCATTTCATCATGTTTTCATAGCTGTTTTGAACTTAGTGGTATTCTATTTCTGTCATTTTAATAGTTATAGACATTTTTACATTTATTAACATCTGGTGCCAATTCTTTCTTTAGAAATTAAATATGACAATTGAAAGTCCCTAGGTATCCCACATAAGCTCAAGTGTAAGAGATTGATTTTGGAGTATGCAAAAGAACAGTTATTAAAACTGTCAGAAGACAGATGGGGGTATATTACTTAGATGCAGAAAAGACTTTTAGCTTCATCCCTGCTGTATATGTCCCCAACTCACAGGGTTTTAACAACTTTCTCAGCTGATTTCTCAGCTTGCCGTGGCAAGTAGAGCTTATTTAAACTGGGGACATTAGAGAGCGTGACTGGCCCCACCACATGAACATTTTTGTCACAGGGTCTGTCTGCAACATTGTTCAGACTCTCAAGTCATTTCAGTTCTGGCCTACACACCTGTTGTGTTAAGAGTATAGACATTTGGCAGAAAATAAACTCCCTTGCATTCCAGCTGGTTCTCAGAGAGCAGAAGGGCTGGGTGTGTTTAGACTTAATTTCTAATTAGAACCAATTTGGCTCTATAAGTCTGGTCAGGTTCAGTAAGAACTTTCACTGTCACAGATTCCTGAATAGTTCAGTCTATTGAAGAAACAGTTTATAGATTCTTAATAAAGTACTGGTGATAAACGCACTAGAGCTACAGAATATAAGTGCATGTGCAAGTGTTCCTCAGTATGCTCTGACACAGTTGAAGGTGGAAATCTTACCAAAGAGGTATTCCTGCTTTGGAGAGGACTTTCCTAAAAGGATATTGTATTCTCATTCATTGAGGATTTCAAACACCAAATTAATACTTTTATGAGAAGTAGAGTTGAGACTGTAGTCAAATACCCTGTTGGTGCCCCCAAAAATGAGGGTAAGGAGACGTGGATAGACAGCCATTTTATATGGAAGTGAGACATATCAAGAGTTACAAAGACGGAGAATACAAAGGCTATGGATTTTGCACAAGAGTGGAACAGAATGGTGACACATTGGTATTACTCCCTCTTCCACCTGTTTTATTACAGCAATAAGGGCCTTCTGGTCTTCAGCCTGACAACCTGTCATCCCATAGTATGCCATCACACTCACAGCAATCCCTTCACCACGTATCTCATGGCATATCTCATGGCTTTAGCCCTCATTCCTACAATACCTGTCCGGTTTATTTCAGAGCTGTGTGACCATCACAGCATACAGACCCTATTTCTGAAAATATTTTAGAATTTCAGAAATTGGTTCAATTCTGAAGAAAAACATAAATATCTTTCTTTTTTCTCTGTATGTTCATAGGTTTACTCATACACATTCATGTGTGTATGAACATTTGGAAAAAAAAAAAAAGGCAGTTTTACTTTAAATATGTTTTAGCATAAAAAAACCCGAACTCCAAGTATTTCAAAACATTTCTTAAAACATTCTTATTTTCTTCAAGGCAAAGTTGGGTGTTTTTTTGATCAGAACAATTCCTTGACACATATGAAAACAACATACTGCAATTACCAAACAGTTTTCCTAAAACTTTTACTAATACATTTCAAATTTAACAAATTGTAGTTGATTTGTCAGCCACTTATGTAGCATACATGAAGAACATTATAAATTATGAAATAATTAAAATATTTTTCAGTCAAAAAAAGATTGTAGGCAAAGCACCTATTGGAACTGTTCTTTTCAACAGCTATAATTGTTTGACAGAAAAAAATTGTCTTAAATGGACTTTTAATCATCAAATATAGTTTGATCTAATACATTCTGCCTGCAAGGACTTATACAGAAAATTAACCTTCAGGATTCATGCCATACACTTATTAGCACGCATATTCAGAGCTTATTGGTGGTTCTTGAGTTTGGATATTGCAGTCCTCACTGAGTCCTTTCCTCATAGTGCCTCTCAAGTTGTACATGAAGGATAAATGGGAATTTGCATATGTGTTTGCAGGTTTTTTAATATCAGTGGCATTTTAGCAAGAGAAACAAAAGGAAAATCATAATGAAGCAAAACATCTAGTTAACTCATTCTTTTTCTTTATGTATGCATTGTTAAAGTGTTCTGGCAATAATACAATTCTATAAAGTATTTATAATTAAAAATTTCTATATAAATATACCAAAATAACGTCTCCTGAGCTGGGAGAAAGAGTTTTACAAAATGGTGTCCAAAAAACCGACTAATTAATTTTTATTTGGTGTTTTGTGTTGGATTCTTCTAGTTTTGTGTAACTATAAAAATCAGCAAAGTGTATATCCTACATTTAAGGATTATTTCTGTTTGGATCATCGCTAGTTGATAATATTGTAAATTCAACTTTGTCCTTGCGTACACTACCTCAAAAGTTTTGCTCAACATCACATTAGTTGACTTTATTCTGAAGGTCATGTTCTAGCAGCAAAAATTCTTGCAAGGAAGATAAATGCCTTTACAAATATTGTGAAGATACTAAGAATACAGAACAACTCCTGGTAACAGTTGGGGGAATGCTGTTGTGATAAATGACTGTCAAAACTTAATGGCTCTTACAAAAGTGATCTTCAAGTATGTGCTGGATTTCAAATGAAAAATTTATTCTGACATTATTTATAACCATTGTTATTAGTTTCCAAAAATACTTCTGAGCTGTTTTCTTTTAGTGAGAACACTGTCTGAGAGAAACTTTTACAAACACTTTTGAACATATATTTGTTCAAAGATCCTTGACAGAAGACATAGTGTAAACAAAATTACTTTGATTTCTTTCTTGTTTATAAATTATACGGTGATCAGAGCAGGGAGTAAAAACAATTCTTTATTATGCAAGCAAGTACTCTCCCTGCTGGTAAATAAATAGCCTGATAATGCCAAGAAAATTTGTGCAACCCAAGGCTATAACAACAATGTATACATCTAAAAAAGGTGATGGTTCACCATATTACTCTATGGAATATTACTGCTTTTGAAAAAAAAGTGTAATGATCTACAGACTGGTATGAATTAGCATAAAGAGTTTATTGTTAGTTATGAATAATGAATATGTCTTTGAATTATCTTTTTGATAAAAAAATTAAAAAAGATAATAAATAGTTCTTCACTAAATTCCTTATTCTAAACAGTTTGGAATGCTAACAACCCTCTGGATAGATGTTTCCTTCTTACTAGTGCCTCTTATAATGAAAGCATATATTAATATAAATCCATATAGAGTATTAGAAAATATATATCTAACTTGTTTGCAGTATGTTTTGTTTCAAATGTGTTAAAATTAAATGGACTTCTAATTATCAAATATAGTTTAATATATTCTGCCTACAAGGACTTATGCAGAAGCAATTTTCAGGATTGATGTTTGTCCTGTTTTTAGCTAGAGTAATTTCTTCTCAGTAGCTGTTACACTGCTGTGTTTTGGTTTAGGAAGGAGAATGGTGTTGATAACACATTGATGTTTAGGGTTTTGCTAAGCTGCATTAACCCTAAACCAAGGACTTTTTTTCTTTTCCCTTGTCTCGTGCTCTGCCAGTGGGAGGGACCATAGCTGGGATAGGTGATCCAAACTGACCAAAGGGATATTCCACACCAGAGCACATCTCCCCATAAACCAGGGGGAGTTATCCAGAAAGGGGGGGCTCAAGCTGGGTGCAGAAACGCAGGTTGTGGGTGGTGAGCAATTGCATTGTCTATAATTTGTTTCCTTCTTATTATCATTATTATTACTGTAATTATATTTTACTTTGTTTTCAATTATTAAACTGTTCTTATCTTAACATACCAGTTTTCTTAGATTCTTTTCCCCATTCCACCATAGTGAGGAGGATGGAGAATTGGATTGAGGGAGTGGCTGTGTGGTGCTTCTGACCTTAAACCACAGAAGTCCATTTTGGGACAGCTAGAGAACTAGCAGGTTTGAGATGAAGACAGTTTAATAGGAAAAATAAAGTAAAATATGATAATTATAGTTTAAAAAAATAAATTCACTTCTAGGGTGGGCAGGCATTGGAATAGGTTGCCCAGGGAGGTGGTGGAGTCACCATTCCTGGAGGTACTTAGAAGGTGTCTGGATCTGGCACTGTGTGATATGGTTTAGTGGTTTAGGGGTTACAGCGGTAGTGCTGGGCTGATATTTGGACTTTGCGATCTTAAAGGTTTCTTCCAACCATCATGATTCTATGATTCTCTTTCTATGATATTTGTTCCAATCTACTCAGTGTTTGGGTCTTTTTTTTTTTTTTTTTTGTCTATTTGGACTTACCAGTAAAAATCCATAAATTAACAACAGAGCAAAAACCATTGCAAAGAGGATTGAGGGGTTTTTTGTTTATTTGTTTTTATTTTGTCGGGATTTTTTTCAGTTACCAGCAGTACATGAGACTTAAAGAACACATGCTTAGAGAAGTAATGACAAGTCTGACTCTGCATCAAAAAGTAATGATTGGACAAGTTATTAAGTATGTATATCTTTTAAAGGCAGGCATTTTGAAATATAATGGCATAGATGCAATATATCTTAGGGGGCTAAATGCTGTTACAGAACTGAAAAGTGTAAGAAAAACATTTTTTTCTCTTCACAGTGAAAGGGCGGGCAAACCCAATGCATTGTGAATCAAGTATCTCGGAATTGATATCTGGGATCTTGACTGTAAAAGCATTAATCTTTGAAAGTATACTTGACATTAATTTGTATATGGGTGAAGAAGAATTATGCATTTTAATTCTGGTACAACATCTTTTAACATGAAATTCAGGCAATTTTTTTCATTTATAACTTCTGAGAAGAAATTTCTGACAAAAAATCTACATTTTAAAGTGTTCTATTTTTTAAACACCGCAACCAGATAAATAAACAATAAAATGGAGAAGGCATTAGTGATCAAACTGTAGGAACAAACAGCATTAACTTGGTGGAAAAGTGAATGTTGTATTTCAGAAAACAAACATAAAAACGCTGAAGTATTTCTGACCATTACTTTCTGGAATGAAAAGACTTGGTAAACCTCAGGGAAAACTGCTTTCCAGTTCTGTGTCTGTTGTCCAGCTTGTAGGCAAGAATACAAAACACACTGACGTTTATGATAAAAGATTCTCCATCAGAGTTACAAGGCCACTCTTTCCCAATCTTCACCACCACCTCCCTCTGCTAAGTAATAATTGAGGAAAGCAAAAAAGCAAGCAAGAACAACAAAAGGATATGTCTGATCATAACCCTTTCTCAATGCCTGAAGTGCTACAGAATATTGTTTGATTACTAAATCAGCGGGTAGAAAGAATTGAAACTGTTGTGATAATATTGCATATATGGTGAAAAAAAACCCATTCTGTTACTGGTCTGCTGTGAAAGGGCACATTCACAGTTACATAAATTCCCCATCCAGGAGCGATTGCATCCAGCATCCAGTCTCATTCTGTGAATACACTTTTCTTAGAATGACTCTTGAAATAATAAAGAACAGTAACAGAATTATATTTTAGAATTTATCATAAATACTACTGCATATAAATAGTTAGTTGTGCTAATCCCATTGCTTAGAATGTGTCTTTTTGATGACTGTACTTGGCTACACACAGTAGGCTGTTACACCCTGTCATAACTTTAACAGGAAGCTCAACACTATTGCATCTCTTCATGTTTAGCTATAGTTTATAATAATCAAGTCACTTCGTCATTCCAAATTATATCACAGGCTCATTTTCCAACTCCGTAATAATAAAATCTACTTTCTTCCAGAAGCAACAGAACATGCCAATTTTTAATGTAGGTCTTACCTATGCTGTAATAAAGAAGCAAAGAAATGCATGCATTATAAAATATACCTTAAGTCATTTCAAGATGTGCTCACAACCACTAGTCTGGCCAACCTGTCTGATATTAAGAGCTACACTTTTATCGTATGTCTGGAAGGAACAAGACATTTGCCACATATTGAACACCCAAAAATGTGTGCCTATGCTATCTGTGTGACTTATTTCTCCCTATATCCAAGGCTGTAAGCTACCCAGAAGCTTGCCATAGCATCCCTGCTGTTCAACTATATTGCGTAGTCAAGGTATGAGATCCACACCTACATTAACAAGAGGCAGACCCACAATAACAATTTGATGCCTCTGTTAAAAAAACAGTTACTAGTCTTTGTTCTGAATGTATGATCTTCAATTTTGCCATTTATAACTATTTAACTGGGAACTTCATATCCCTGTACAGAGGAACACAATCTTTTTATTATTAATTAGCCCATCTGTCACATGAAAGGGTGTCCTTGAACCTTTATATTTGATCAGGCTGCCAATGTCCCAGGAAAGCTGAGACCCTTGTGACTGACCAATCTGTCAGTGCCCCATTAAGGGGACTCCAACTGAAGGGTCCACTCTATCTGAGTGCAGTTTGACTAACTTGTTCAGGCACACACACTGACAGTGTATTGGAGTCTAAACTTTTATTCCAATTTAGAAAGAGGAACTCCCTCTCAGATCTCCCTACTTTTTTTGAGTATGTTATCCATTGCTGGTAACCACTAGCCCCTTTGCAGGACCTAGACTGAACAGTTTACAGAATAACTCATTCTATTAATACACACACTGATAATAGAAAATTGTGGAGAAAATGGGTAAGGCTTGAAGATTGCTGTTGATAGTAACTGACTGCAAAAAGGTGTTTAAAGGGGTGGTCATACCTTGGAGGTGGATAACTTTGGGATGAAGGTATGCATTAATATTGCATATAATAATTAGATTATAATGAAGCTATTTCATCCATGGAAAGTGATTTTACCACAGTTGTGGGTTCAGCAGCAAGACATCTCCTGTCTCCCTTGGTTCATAGCTGTTGCGCTGTTTAACAGCTACACGGTACCATCAAGTTTCCACCCCTGCCAGGATTAGAACAGAGTCTGTCCACGGTGTCTTCACTGCATTCCGCCCTCTGTTTCATTCCTCTCAGGATGTGCTTAAGGTTGCGTTGCATGGGGAATCATCGAGGAATAGATTTCATGCATGCCAAATAGATGCCATCCAGGAAGTAGCAACTGCAGTTCACCCTATCATTTCCTATAATCTGTGAAGTTACGCTCACATTCTGTTAGAATGTGAATATAACTTCCCCATATTTCTTTAATTTTGCCCCCAGTCACCTTCCCACATTAGTAGAGTCTGTTTTGCAAATTGTACTTGCAGAGAACTCATACAGTCTGCATTGCTGATCAAACTAGGCAACTAAATGTACTTGGTATTCCTCTTTGCAAGAAGAGAGTTTAAAAAGGTCTAAAATGTTATTTTACTGTATAGGTCATTTATTTTCAATAAGTTTACTACTTCAAAACATTCTCTGTGCCCATCTAACAGAGACATATTTTACTATATCATCACAAAGTCATTACTCATTTTTGCATGTCCTCTATTTAAATTCTACGTCCTGAAAGAATAGCATGTAAAGAAACCATCTATTTTTGAGAGAAGCAGTGGGACCAATTTAACAAGTGATGGTAGAAATATGGTCAGGAAAAAAAATGATGATTCAGCTTGGAAAAGGACAAGGTTATTCATCTGGGGAGAAATAATCCAATATCATATTCTGTAGACCAGAACTATGGAGTATAAGAACATTCAGAAAGACATGGACAGTAGCATACAGTAAATCTAAAATTTTTGTATTGAATTAACATAATCAGTAAAGCAAATCAATTTCACAAATCTGCAAGGATCAGTAAATGTTTATTGAATCTCAATATAGAGAAAGCATAATAGTGACATTACTTCCCAAAATAGTCCTCAGGGAACATTTCTGTAATGCAGAGAGCACTGATATAGACATTGACATCGGACTCTTAACTTTACAGGTTACTCACATAAACAAAAAACAAAACAAAAAAAACCCACCCCAGCAAACAAACAAATAAACAATGACTGGCACCACAATTCCACCAAAGTGGCAACTGTTCAGAAGATATTTTTAAAAGATCCATCACGGGCTGCCTGGATAAGAAAAAAATGATCATAGTGTGGAGATAGCTTTCAAGTAGAGCTGAAAGTGGAATAAACCAACACTGTGAGTAAATAAAATAGGTTATGCAAAGTTTTTACTCTCAAGACAGCTGTCTGGAATCTGACAAACTTAGAACAAGATAAGGTTTGCATCTATCTTTTCCTACGATGGGTCAGTATTTTCCACATGGTTTTCATCTCTCTGCAGTAAGCTAGTATAAAAGCACATCCTTGTCTGTTCCTTGGAATCTTGTTCTCAGTATTTTCCCAAAAAAAGAAGATTTTTATGCAAATTCCTGAACAGCTTAATTTTTAAGCTTTTCATATACGCTTTGGTATTATGTAGGGAATACATATGCCCTGAGAAAATTCTGAGATAGGAATAAAACTTTTCCCCTTATACTTGGTACGTACATGTATTTTACTGTTTAGTGCTGACCAGATGACCATCTCAGCCACCTTCTCTAAAACCTTTGGTGAATTTCCTGTGACATGTGCATCCTTTCCCTTGGTGAATATGAATATGGAAGCTCCTTAGCTTATGCAATATTTTAGGACTGAATTAGACGTTGTCTGATTTTAGACCTGGAAAATACATAGCAATTATTTTGTTACATTTATTTCTTAATTAAATTAGTGTTAGATGTCTTATACAATGTCAATATACCTTTGCACTGGATACTGTGCAAGAATACTTGGCTAAAATTGGCAAAAGTAGATGTCAATAAATATTAGCAATTTTAACTTAGTTGTCTTATCAGTATTGTGAGAATTCAAAACACTTCATTCCGAATGAACATTGAATTTTAGCCCAAATTAAAATCATATAGATGCAATCATGTTTTTATGTGAAAGAAAAAGAAGCAGTATTTTATTTAATTTATTATTATATGTTATGTGATCAAATAAATTTTGAAAGTTGAAAAGGCTCAATTACTTACAAGTGGAAACTAATGAATATTTGGTCATGTTAACCCCACACAAATAATTTCTATATCTATTGAAACACACCATATTCACCATTTTAATGCAACATTTTTTAGATAATTTACCATTATTGCAATGGGTTATATATTAATTTGGACATGTCCTTAAAAAAGGCAGTAGTGACATGTGGGGAAAACCTTCAAAATGAATGTCACAACATCATGATAACATAATGCCGTGACACAGTGAAAATACAGCAGATGTCAAATGTCATATCTCAGCTCATATCTTTCTGCAACACATACAAATACACAGTAATTTAGATAAAATTAGATCTTACTAAATAGGATAATTAAATACAGATCTTGTTTATATGACTTTTTTATTTAATTGTTATGCATGAGTATAGTTTCTGAACTGACCTAAAAATTTATAATAATTTTAATTGCTTAAAGACAATAGACCTGAACAATAAAAAGAAAAATAGTCCTTTTACCAAATCAAAAGGACTGTACTGTAAATATAGATTACATCAAAAAGAAGATGAAGACGCAAAACTCCTAAAGGAGAAATCAATACTATTGATACTATAATAAATGGAATGACACCACAGTCCCATTAACAGATAAATGTACCACAACTTATTACCTAGGAAGTTTAATAATATGAATATTGTCCAAATCTGATTTTTCAAACATCTTCTTGTAATTAATGAGGCAGATAAAAATAACTTTTACTATTATAGCAAATATGTTAACTTTTTGTGCTTAATGCTAGTAAAGTATAGTATAACAAGCAAATTGATAAAATATATTCTTAGTACTAAGGTCAGACACGATAGATGTCTCTGATTTGCTGTCAACACTAAAAACATAGACAATCAACTGCTGAACTGCCAGGAATATAATATTTGAATCTTTATATTTCATGTCAGCAAATTCTACAACTTTATGTTCCTGACATAAGATTGCTTGTAGTAATAATAGGTACATGGTAGTATCTCAAATTGTAATAATGTTAGTGTCAGAAAAATAATTTTGCAGGATAATACAATAAAGAAGGAACTCAAAACACAGGGTAAAATCTTTGTCACAAAGGTACCTTGTTTCCTACTTGAGTGCAGCTCACAGGGTATGACTGTGCTGAGCACCTTCAGTGGTGTTTCAGCCTGACCAAGCTGCTGGGCATCAGACCACCATGGAAGTGTAGACTGGGTACATTGAATGTCTGTTTTTACATTGCTAGAAAAGGACAGCAGGCTTTGCACTGGGTTTGAGTGCACCTTCAGCAACTGCCAAGGACACCAATCTGTGTGGTAGAGTCGCCAGGCTAGAAGGAAGGGATGCCATCCAGAGGGACCTGGGCAAGCTTGAGAGGTGCATAATTGCAGCCTTCCAATACCTGAAGGGAGCCAACAAGATAGAGACATTTTACAGGGACATATAGTGACAGGACGAGGTGAAAGACCTTGAATCTGAAAGAGGGTAGGTTTAGATTATAAATTAGGAGAAATTCTTTATTGTGAAATTGGTGAGACACTGGAACATGTTTCCTAGAAATGTTGTGCCTGCCCCATCCCTGGAAGAGCTCAAGGCCAGGTTGGTAGGGGGTTTAAGCAGCCTACTCTAGTGGGAAGGTATCCCTTCCCATGGCAAAGAGGTTGAAACTAGATGATCTTTAAGGTCCCTTCCAAGTCAAAGCATCCTATGATTCTATAAGTTCTATCTCAACTTGCAGTGTATGCCTCTGTTTCACTCTAGACTTAAGGATAACATAAATGCTCAATAAATACATATGTGTAATTTTTCTCTAATATGATGCAAGCATCATGTTATGTATTGCTCAGTAAGTAAATGGTGCTGTTTGACAGGCAGTTTAGTCATCTGCTCTGATATCTTTAATTGGCCTATCAGTAACTCCAGCATTAAAAAAAAAATATACATATATTTTCAAATAGTTTTGTTCATCCTAGTATAACTGATTCATATAGTCATAGAAAGGACAGAAGTATGTCTGAATTGGTTTACCTTAGGAAATGCAGCATATATTCAAGGAATAGTGATTCATACTATTTTCTCCATCTCGATTCCCCTCCTTCAGTGTAGTTACTTTACTGACTAATGAAATGCACCTGTACTCCTTCTTTCAATAACTTTTCTTTCAATCACCCTTTTTCCTTACTTTATACTTTTCAAATTTTAGAACACTTTCAGATTTTATCATCTCTCTAAGCCTTTTACAAACAATATTGAATTTTTATACCTGGGAATATATTTTGTCCAAATCAACTAACTTTTTTTTAATTGTATATTTAAAAACTAAGGAATTTCTACTCAAAGAGAATATTGTAGAACAAACAAACAAACAAAACCAAAATAAGTGACTAGCAGCTCCAGGACTTTTACTAATTACATTTTATCCTGCCTTTGAAAGACAATCAAGTAATTATATTAGTTCTGTAGTTCCCACTCTGTTAGCATTTTCTTTCTTATCTAGACCTTTACAATGTCCTCCATACAGTTCTCCAAGTCTCACTAGAGTTACTACCACACAGTTCCTACTGGTTTTATAATGTTTATTTTGAGGAGTTTAATTTTATTTGTTAAATGCATGAATAACACTTAATTTTTATAAGAGTAGTAAAAAGAAACCTACAAGGAGTAGTAAGGGAATATTAATAGGAATCTTAACATTGAAGCATACTTTACCATACCTAATCACCTCAAATGTCTCCATCTGTGATGTGAATGAAAAAATATGAAAACTTGTCTACTCACTACATTACACAATATCAGGGCAACCACCAATTTACATACAATTTTTTAATCAGATAAAGTGAGTCATTTTTAAAGCAGTATTTGTCATAATTACTTATTCTGCCAGTCTACACTGAATTCTTTGGGATATTGGCAAGTTTATGAGAATTAGAAGTAGCTTGTGGGTATCTGTGTTCTTTAATCAGCAAGTTAGGTCTCTAGTGACCAAAGACTGTTTTGGCAGCTAATAGTTAAGAAATTCTCTGGTGTACTCTGGCTGTTTTGAAATAAGTGAAACACTGCTAGCCTTTGGCATGTTCTGAACAGGTCACAAGTACAAATGTTTTCTTGCCAGGTTTCCAATTAGACTACACCTTAAACACACAGCAGTATGAGTCAGATTTGCTGAATAAAACCAACACATCACCATGTAGGTAGTTTGTGACACACACACTCCTCATTCTAATCGGGGCTCTCTTACCTAACCATACATGTGCAATAAGTCTGTGCCTATTCATCATTCACACTATGTCCACGAATAAAAGAAAAAAAAAAAAAAAGGTAAACTTTTCGGTGATTACCTCTTACTTTAGATGATTACCTCTTACTTTCAGACAAAACCAAATACATTTATTTTTGTTGAAGCTTAAAAAATAAAAAAAAAAAAAAAAAAGGTTTTGAAAAAGGTAAAAAAATGTCTTAAAATTTAGCTGTCCCTGAAATTATTTTTCTAAATTGCAATTTCAAATTAATTTTCTGGGACCAGCAGAACAACTGCATTGTAGAACTGTCCACATGGTGTTCTGGTACATTTCACACTTGTATATCACTTGCTAAGTAAGATGTAGCAGCTTAATATCTTCTGGATGCTCAATTTACACTAAGTATTTAGTTTAAGTGTGAGACCCTTACAAGCTAAATACTGAAGATATGTTTTGAATGGAAACTGTGGAGACATCTAACTGTCGAAGTTTCTTGCCTTAATATTCTCAAAAGAAAACCAAAATAAATGTAAATAAATAATTTATTTATTTATAAATTCATTTATAAATATAAATAAATAAAGTAATCTTCATATTTCTGGATGACCTATTTAAAGATCTTTCTATTGTTTCTTCATATCAACACTTTTTCTCCCTTCTCCTCCACAGTTAGTACATTCTTCTAGCTCATCTGAATCTATGAAGATATCCCTACTCCCACATACCCACATCTTCATACTCCATATGTAGCCCACCTTTTTACAATATGTCAATCTGTCCTATCTAAGCCCAGTAATTCTGTAATTTTTTCATCTGGACCTGTATCACAGAATGGGTAAGATTGGAAGGGACCTCTGGAGATCATCTAGTCCAACCTCCCTGCTCAAGTAGGGTCCCCCAGAGCATGTTACTCAGAGTTGTGTCCAGGCAACTCTTGAATATCTCCAGAGAAAGAGACTTCACAACCTCCCTGGGGAACCTGTTTCAGTAATTTTTCACAAATCTTGAATGCTTTAGTACAGCCAGTGATGTTTTTTACGTGTGACAGCTGGAAAACAATGAAAAACTGCTCACAATTAGCATAAATGTGCATATATTTCACTTTAAGATTTTTTTTTTTCAGTTTTACTCTTTGGTTTTTCATTTGTTTGGTTAATTACTTCAGCTGAGATGTATTACAGCCTGTTTATAGCCTGTTCTGTGACCTTTGATTTAGCAAAAAACTTCTGAGGTTTGATGTTATCTTTGATGGTACCCAGTTGTGCCTAAATTAATATCAAACAGTCATGGCCTGGTTTATTCGGGAAGCATTAACAGTCACACTGAGTCCCACAAGTTTATTTCAAAGCCTGCTTTGTCTAATGCCTGTCCTTGTCTAACTTATGGACAGAGACATGCCCTTATAACCTTTTTGTATCATTTCCTTTTGGCAGTCGGTGCTGATTGATCAGTGGGACATGACAGTAAAAGGCAGTTATTTGTCTCAGCTGCCTACAGTTTTGCTCTTTCTTTAGAACAGTGATGGTATAGGTCTTTTGGTATAGGTCTCTTTTTTTCTTCTCAGACTCTCCAAAAACAGGACCAATTCAAATCAAGACAAATTGGGCAATATCCCCCTCAAGTCAATTGTCAATAATTTCCTGAACAATATTAGCAGTATTTTCAGTGTTAAATACACCGTAAGTGGCAATATGCAGTTTCCTGTACAGTAGTTTTCAATTAGATTTTTAAATTACGGCTTGAACAAATATGGATTGAGGTGTCAGTTAAACTGACAGTTCACACAAAATTTTATGTTTGGATAGGTACAGTCCTCTATGTCCAAGTAATTCATGCACAAAATAAGAGCATGGTAGGACTGCATTCACTATATCATCTCCTGTTAAATTCCTAATATCCAAATTGTCTCAGCATATTGTACAGTATTCAGATGGTACTTCATTATTTTCTTCTCTTAGGGCTGTTTTAATTTAAATATTTATTCAGAATATTCATTGAGCTAGTGAAAGAGAATGTAAATTATGCCAATATCATAGGACCCTTTTTTTTCCTAAGACTTGATTGAGGGGGGGGGAGGGGGGGTGTTTGGTTTTGGGGTTTTGGTTTGTTTTTTTTTTTACCTCAAAAGCTTGTATGACTATTCTACATCTGTAATCTGACAGACACTTATCAGAAGCAACTTTCTTATATGTGTACAGAATTGTTAATTGGGATACCAAACCTCCAGATAAGGCCACAGGGGGGTAAGCTATGTCTAGCACACACCATCCAGACCATCCACTGCATATGGAAACACTGAGTTTATTACGAATTCATGACACAGTCACTCTGCCATTAGTAGGTCTGATGCTTCTCAGAAGTGCCAGATGTCCAACACATCCCCAAAGGACTGCACATATGCACAACCCACTTGCAAAAATGTTGCTTTCCTAGTTCATTATTTCCTTTGGTATTTCCTTCAGTATAATAGCCTTAAAATCTCTTTTGTCTTTTAAACAGAGAAAGTGTTTGGCAGTATCTGCTGCAATGCAGATTTAAGTACTTCACACAGCATGGAATAATGTCAGCAGGAAATTCTATGAAAACCACCTATCCAGAATTCAAGGGGACTTCTGTCAGGTTTGATGTTCATGCAAGCATAGTAAAGGACTGAATCTGGGACTCCCACGGCCTAAGATATTTCTCTACATATTTAACTTAGGTAAAAGCCTTGTTGACTCTGACATTCTATTCTTTTGACCATGAAAATGAAATTATGTGGTGCATTGACACAGAATCTGTGAATAATTTATGATTTACTGAACACTTTTTTTTTCAAGTATATATTCAATACTCTCTAGATCTGTGTGAGAGTGAGATTGTGTCAAGAAATTATATTAATTTGGGAGTTTGAGAGATGTGTACCAAATTTCTTCTAATACAGTAATTTTCCACAATCTTGGTAAAATTCCTTGGTTGTTCTGTAATAAAAAGGCTGGATCCTGGAGCTGCCTTGTCTATATATTGTTGTTTCATAGGTAGCCTGTAGATGACAAGTACAGATTTGCCTCAGTGAAGTAATGTTTTGTTGTACTTACATATGCAATACTTCATATGTCCTAGAAAGTGTGTTCCCTTCATATCTGAGACAGTCCATGGGCTCGAATGTAGGTGGCAAGCCAGTCTAGTCTCCTGTGTAACCCAGGCCTTGTTGTACTCTACAGACAGTGGGCACTTGGCACAGTGCTATTCTGAATGTCATGATTAATGTACATTTAAACTCACAACTGTTTTCAGGAGTAAATATTTTGAAGATTGAAAAATACAAGTAAATCCCAGTAGTGAAAGCCTTACTTATCTTTCTACATCTTTACAGATTTCTGCATCTTTACACAAACATACATTTCTATGTGGTTTTCTTCCTCAGGTGATAAAGCTGTGAAATTACCTATCACATTCTCACATCACAGATCAGAATGCAAATACAGCAGAGCAGGTCTATATATTTGAAAACAGCACAATGATAAAGAGAGTTAAAATAAATTAAACTAAGTTAAATAGTAAACAATAATTGTTGGTTTCTAGTTTCTGAAAAAAATCTCCCGTATTTCAAATTACACTAATTTTCTATGCAGCTCTACTCACTATGGTTTATATAAAATGCTAATTGATAGCTAATTGTATTGATGGACCTTGGGTGAACGTAATTACCTTAACTAAGAAAGGTTCTGATTAAATTAATCACAGTATAATAGCATTTCTATTTTACAACATTCTAGTATCATAAAAAGAGACATCACATTTTTAATTAATAAATTTTATTTCTTCTGTTTCTAAATGTTGAATTATGTAATTTAATTGAATTTTAGCTCTTCAGTTAGTATTAACACAGAATGTTGATTATGCCACAAATGCAGATAACTCAGCACCTACTTTTAAAATACAATTATATACCAATTTCTCTGTGAAGGTTGCACACGCTATCCTAAAACAATAAATTCTCCTACTCAAGCTACATAAAACAGAGAAACAAGAAATGAAACACAGAGTTTTACATCGCTTTAGGACAAAAGATGCTGAGGTACTTGTAAGTTGAAAGCAGAAAGTCTCACAAGCACATCATGGTACATCATTTTGACAGTTCAAACATGCAGATACATTCAGGTTTCTTCAGGCCCTTGAATCAAAAATGGAGTGAAAACCAATATTCTGTAGGCATCCATTTGCTAATCATACACGTGAAGTGGCCAAAAATAAAGATGGACCACAAAACTGAGATTGAACTTTGTCCTTAATCTGAGCTTTTGGCTGCAGACGAGTGTGCTGTCCCTTGAGAATCCCAGGACTCCTTCTTTTCCCTAACCATAGGCTCTACCTGTGGTGACTGAAGGTCTCCTCCTGCCTCACTGCTGTGAGAGGCAAGTGTGTACCTCCAACAGGTCCTGAGCTATGGCTGCCAGCATTGAGCAGTTGACTTGAATGCTCTTGGGCATCAAAAATGTCATGGTGGTTTGTTTGTGGGCAACTGAGATGAGTTTTATTTGTCAGCAGAAGTTTGTCAAAATGTCTACTTAATTTTGCAGACGAGTTTGAAGAGTTGGCGGTCTTTCTTTTTCCTTGACTGAACTATGTTCCGTTTAGTGCTTGGTTTAGATCATTGCTTGACTTTTGTTGCTGATCTCCACTATGGATTCAGATATAAAATCTAGTCAATCTGTCCCAGGAGCAGAGCAGGAATTCCTTTGCAAACCTGGAAAAAATAAGAGAAATTTTCACTGGTTTTCTGTGGTGGTTTAGTTTTCTTGGTTTTGGTCTGGGCCTTCCCTAGTAACCAGGTTATAACTAAGGAAGTATTCCACACCATTCCTTCACGTAATCAGGGGTATATAAGATGGGGAGTTTCCTCCCTCTCTTTTTTCTCTCTTCCTTTCATGTGCTGGGGAGGACATCAGGTCTCTGTGTCAGCTTAGCTCTTATCTATGTGAGCTGAGGCCTATCGGAGAAGCTGGTGCCTCAGTCGTTCAGAAGTGGGGATTTCTACTGTTCCCCCTCTTAAGGGGAATTTTGGTGAGAATTTATTGTATTAGTTACTTACTGAGCTTTTCCCTGAGTTTACCAGTGTGCGTATCTGTTTTGTTTTGTTTTTACCTATTTTTGTCCCACTTCTCCTTCCCGTTTTCCCTTGTAGAGTTGTTTGGGGTTCTTATTATGTAGATTCATAGTGTTTGATTGTATATAATTGTAATATATGTGAATATATATATATATTTACTACAATTCCCTTTTGGGTTTTTTTCCTTTTCTCCTGACGGGGTGGGGGGGAGGGAATGGTGGAATCTATGTGGCCGGCCTTTGGGTTTGGCAGGGAGCCAACCCAAACCTCCACATTTTTTTTTGACAAAAGAACTATAAAATTGTCTCAACCACCTGGACCTCTACTGAAGGATTAAAGAGCACAGAGAAGTTTTTGTCCCAGTTACTATTTCATTATGCTCTGAGAGCTGCCTGGAAAAGGGAAGAGGTCAGCAGGGCATCTGTGATGTTGTTTTCAGGTCAGTCAAACATGTCCAGATTTCATGTGTTATCAGAATCAGTAGATCTCTGTTCCTGACACTGAAGTTCTGAAAACATTTTTCCATTGCAGAGAATGGAAAGCCTGAATTGCACAGCTCTAAAAGAAGAAAATATTACATCGCCTGTGTTCCTTAGCAAGGAGGTAAACAAAGAAGAAAAGAAATTGGCTTTGCTGTCAAAAAACATGCAGTTCATACACAGAACAATCCTGAGCACAGCTGAGATCCAGCACATTTGTCTTCTTTCATTTTTGAGTGAGGTTTTCTTTTTGTGTATGTGTGTGTTTTTTTGGTTTGTTTTTTTTTTTTTTTTTTCTTG